>CM068369.1:561521119-561828619 GCA_034769895.1 Magicicada septendecula
GTATGTTTGCGCAAGGGTATAGGCCTGTAATCACATATCAGTTGCTGAGTAAATCACATACTGTAGGCTTGTGTAACTAATGCTGACACACGCTGGTAATCTCGTCCACCTGTTACCGGCACAATACAGAATCCCACTAATGTTACACTAAGCACTACAGTAGGTCATAAGCTAGAAACGATTACACTTGCATAACGTATTGCTGGCGACTGCTGAACATTGCATCAGTTCTTTAATGTTCTAAACATGGTCATCTACCGAAATAGAATCTCAATTTCTGAATATATTCTTCTACTGCTTCTGTCACAAATTAGACGATGCGTCAACTGTTTGTGTCTGCACCACCGAACCATCTCCTGCAAGGACTCTCCGAATGTCTTTAACCTTGTGACAACATAATAATTATAATGTTTATCGAGAAACCTGGCTTGTCGCATCCTGCTATCATGAAACATCATTGTACATTGTTGCTGGAAAAAACTTAAGCACTCTTTCAATCCTTACAACTGGTAGATCACTATATCCGATATTACTGTACACAAATTTCTGCTGTGTGTGTTTGCAATTAGAACAGCATTTAAAGTTGTTTATCGCATCCTAACTTCCAAACTTTACGATCTTTCCAATCATCACCCTCCAGATTTCTGTCTGCTATTGCATTTATTGTGCCTTCATCTAAGTCTTTTGAGGTGTCTCGCTTTTACTTGATTTAGGAGGGGTGCTTTCTAGCAATTATTTTGGCTATATATCATTGCCCATACGGCAGACAGGCGTGAGCCATCTTAATCTTTTTTAACATTCATGTCTGGTTTGGTATCCAAGACACTTGTATCGAATTAGCAAACTAACCTTTAGTAATCCGCCGTGTGACTTCAAGTAGATTTTGTTACTACGCGTTTCGGAGCATACGCTTCATCACCAGGTAACTTCAAATAAATTAAATCACTCTTTCGAGTTTGTCACTAATTAAAATTCTACTGAGCATATGGTGTTAGGTGCGCACCCACTCAAGCTCAATCTACTACTGAACGGTCGTTAGTCCTTATCCCAGCAAGCAGATTTAAGTCGTGTCGTAACATTCCACTTGAACCATTACGACACACCTTTAAACCTGCTTGCTCGGTTAAGGACTAACGACCGTGCAGTAGTAGATTGAGCTTGAGTGGGTGCGCACCTAACACCATATGCTGAGTTGGATTTTAGTTAGTGACGACCTCGAAAGAGTGATGTAATTTGTTTGAAGTCACCCGATTATGAAGTATATGCTCCGAAACGCGTAGTAACAAAATATACTTGATGTCACACGGCGGATTACTAAAGGTTAGTTTCACGGTATTAATTGATAACTCGTTGGGCATTTGGTGAAACATATTAATACAAAGGTTTAAAAAAAAAAATTTACAGGCATTACACAAATACGATGCACAGAGAAGAGCATTGAAAATGCTTCAATAAATCTAAAAAATATATATATTTATGTTTATTCACCAATCAATGAATTCATTCTTCATTTACCAATATACAGATTATAAGTTAAATGTAGTCGCATTCATAAGCGAAGTTTTATATGTGTATTACGTTATTGACAACAAAGAAGTAGTTTCTAAGGAAACTCACCGGTTCCCATTTTCGATCACGCACCAGCGATCGGTCGCAAATGTGCGACACGTCCTTATAAACATTTTCAATGTTAAAATATATAAACACTTGGTACGTTTCACAGTTTTTATTTAACTCTGGCAGCTGTTTCAGCTTATCAAGCTATTGTCAAAAAGATCAGTAGACTGAGAGATTAGCTTTGATCTCTTTGAGAATATCTTGATAAGCTGAAACAGGTGTTATAGTTAAATAAAAACTGTGAAACGAACCAAGTGTTTATATATTTTTTAAAAGATTAGTTTGCTAATTTAATCTTTTTGCATAAATTCTGTCATTCATACTGACACATTTAGTCAAAAATTACCTTATTAAACGTCTTGCGACTTCTTCTTATTTTGTCCTGACGCGTTTCAAAACCTAAGGTTTCATCTTCAGCCGTCGTCAAACGTTAAAAATTAATGACACACATACACATAATTTACATTACAAACTTGGGCCTTTTCACATTGCACAGTGCCCACTGTGCGGTGGTCCAGTTCATACTCATAACTCGGTTCAATTTTTAACGTTTGACGACGGAAGAGTGATTATCCTCTGAAGATGAAACTTTAGGTTTTGAAACGCGTGAGGACAAAATAAGAAGAATTTGCAAAACGTTTAATAAGGTAATTTTTAATTATTAACATTTACGCGACTTGGATACCAAAAAAAAGATGTTTATAAAACATATTAGTCGTTCCACCTGTTATTACTTCAACTACAGCACCTCCTCCAGTATCCCGTTTCCGTGGGTTGTAATCTTTTCCTCATATGTTCTTCACTTCCCACACTTCTGCCCCATATGTTACCATACAGTGCTTTCCGCTATTGACTTATATATTTTGCTTTTTTTTTGTTTTGGGGCTTAGATGATTGCTCTAAAGCGGAATGTATCTATCCCGTCACTTGTTTCCCTTTCCCCTATACGATTTGTGTGTGTGTGTGTGTGTGTGTGTGTGTGTGTTTCTATCAAATTTACGTTGAAGAAATTCTTTCCCCTCAACCTCATAAAACAGCCGTCTGGTACATCAAGAGATAAAATATTTTATCATTTTTAATATCCATCATCGTAAATCATAAAGTTGTACAGAATTAGCTGGAGTACATCGTAGTCAACGCCGGTCTTATTACTTTCTGCCTGCGTCAATCGACCGGCACATGTGTTCACAACGTTTTGTACACACCGCGTATGATTTATGCTCCCATAAATGTCTACCTTTTGCCGGATACAACGTGTTGCTAATATGGTCAGGTAGACTCACAGTACATTGTAATGTGAAACTTTCACGACAACGAAAAAATTGTCCGTTTCTACTGAGGACCTGGACAGGTAATTTGATGGCAAACGTTGTGGTAGAAGTGTGGGAGTCGTCCTAAAGAGAGATGCAATGAACAGTATCAGGTTTTGCCTCCATGGTACCGTAACAAATCGACCTTGGTTCAATCCGAGGAATTGATGATGATAATGATGATGTCTTATTTGAAACAAAAAACATTTGAATCACAACAGTTCTCCTACTTACAGAATTAGAAAATTCGCGTTATTCAAAGGCAATAATAGAAGTCATCAAAATTAAAGAATTGTAAAAAGTTGTAACACAAACAACTAGTGTACTATTAAACTGAATGACTTGCACTGAAATTGGCGATATTAGTTTTATCGCGCACCGCCTGTTTGCGGTTGGGGTGTAAGGTTTACCGGAAATCAGAGGTACTCGCTTAGTTAAGTCGTCTCCAAGGATTTCGGACTATAGATCTCCACATTGAAACCCAAGGTGATGGCTTTCATGGAGCTGATCCCATACGAGAAATAATTGTTGTAGGGGGTACTGTTCTGGAGCAGGTCAGTAATTTTGAACGGAATATGTCTACAGCACAGATATTGACGTGGTGAAGAAGCTGCACAGGTTCAAACCTATGTGCGGGGGACCCCCCCCCCAAAGACCTACAAAAAAAAAGTATGGTTATTAGCAAAATATTCACGATTACTCACATATTTGTATACTTAAATAGATTGTGTAGTTTGCCGATGTAACACAGTTGACTCACGCACACACACACATATACACATTCATTCGAATCAATTGGTCTGTTTATGTGTATGATTATTATTACCCATTTGTAGGTTCTGATGATGGCGATAAATATTGCCAAAACTACTCACAAATAGTGTGAACATTGTGTCCACACGTATTAACATCTCCTCGTCAAACATTTCACCGTATATTAATTGACAATTACTACTATATAAGGGTTTATATCGTTACAATAATTAGAATAATTATCATTTGTACTTTAGGTTTGTAAAGTCTTAATGGCTCCTGTTAACACTTAACAGTTTTCTATTCTTCTGATCGAACTTATATCGAACAATTAACTAAATATTGATTATTTATGTTATTGTTTGGTAATATTTTATTGTATTTAAGTTAGCATAGAGGTATAACTTTCGTCTAGGTCACAGATCGATACTTTGTCTTGATTTTTAATAATCTCGTTCTATTTTGTTCCGAATATTTTTGCTGACTACCAATCCGTATAATATGGATTCTTTTTCAAATTATATCTTCTTAGATTTAGTCGCATCCACTTCTAATCAGAGCTGTTGAGGAGTTGCAAAGAGATCGCCACTGTTGCCTCTGGACAGCAGGCGCCCTTGCCCGATTCCAAGGGATGCCGCTGTCCTCCAAGAAGCGTTGTTGTCTTGCAATGTCGTTCTGGGCCTTCCTCTAGATCGACATCCCGTGCTTCTTGCTTCATATTTCCATCCGGCTTTCTCACTTTGCTTACTTTGAATAAGTGTGGTCTCGAGTGTGCAGGTTCATTAACCTACAGCACCCATAGCTTGGTGGAGGGGATGCCTTCGGTGCATCCAAGCCTACATGGAATTAGCCTCCTCCCTAGGACGTGCTCTTGCACCAACCAGGTTGCAAGTCCGGAAAGAGAATGCCATTTCCTACAATTTTCTACTATGAGCTATGGTTATAGCGCCAATACTCGGTCGTCAGAGCCTCGTAAGTGGTAACAGGTTGCGCCGGATGTAAAGACATCCCTCGGGAAGGTGAGGTTGACGGTTGTATATGGGAAAACCTTTTTGAGACGCTTCCCATACCTCATACCCCTTCAAATTATTTATTTCCTTTATTTATCGTTTTTCATTTGTATTTCTTATGTCTTATATTTACACTTATTAATGAAATAAAATAAAGTACTTCCTTGTCAGTCGTGACTTTGTTCCACGTTTGTCACGAAGGAAATTGAACAAAGAGCAAAGAGAAATGACCAAATTTTTGTGCCAGTTTTATGCTTATTGAGCAACATCATAAAAGTAATTTTCTGTCTAACAGATCCTAGTTTAATAGCAATACAACACTTGCGCTAGATAACGGTCACGTGATAGAAGAGACCTGGCTCATCCGAGGATGAGATGGCTTCCATTACAGATTTCTATAATCTAGTCAATGTAATGAAGAAGAACGAAAAAAGAAGAAGAAGTAGTAGTAGTAGTAGTAGTAGTAGTAGTAGCCCGGCTACGTTTGATACGTGAGCGCCGACACAATAAAGCAGGCAGGTCGATCAGCTGATAGACAGCTTGTAGCGCGTTAACCGATGCCTAGTGGCCCGATGCAAAACGTGAATCGTCCTCATTTCCAATTTCGTTCTCCTACGGTACTGGTGTCTGACGGCTTGGAAGGAATTTCTGCCATCGCTACATTCTTTTGAATACTATGTATCACTGATCAGAAAGTGTCTCAGGAAAAAATCATTATTTATTCTTTGTCGTTTGATTAAGGGGTTATGTGTTAAATTAATAAACGAGAATTGTGTGTGTTAATTATTAATTGTGTGAGGACGAGTATATGTGTGTGCATTCAGCGGGTTACTTCCGGTGTACATATATGTATGCGAGCACGTGGTGACTTTTGCACCCGATTATTTTAGAAACTTAAATGAAAAAGTAATATAAAATAAACATAACACCAAAAGTGAAAGTGGTTGTAATAGCAAGTTGAATTGAGAATTTTTTGGAGATCGTACATGTAAACGAAAATATAAATGTGAACTTTCCAACTCACTAATTGTATGAAACCGTGTTGCTGGTGCACAATATTAGGGTGTGTAAAATTGTGACAATGTGTGTGTGTGGTCTCGGTAAGAGATAATTGGGCTAGTTACATGTCATGACGGCTACTGTACACTAAAACGTTACAGGGTCCTCGATCCGCCAAGATGAAGGGAGAGGATGTAATGGTGACCATATCATCTGTCACCATCGGCAGAGATGTCGACTGAAAGCTCCCCAACGCCGTCGGACACACACACATGCTCCAGGAGATCAGGAGGACAGTCGCCCTAAGGAGAGTGAACAATCGTTTCCAGGTCACCAACAACCCTGCTAATCATCACCATCACAGTCGGTAACGACAACGAGCGTTAAAATACAGGTAGGAAATTTCCATTTATACAGACTCAACAATTACTACACTTTCCGGTGTTCGAACTAGAAATGGACATGTATGTGAACTATAGTTTCAAATTTATAATTAGTAAAATTGTGTGAGAACATGTCTAATCAATGCATAATTCTGATTCACTATAAACTGTGTTAAAAAGGACATTCACTTGTATGTACTCTGCTTATTTACAGTGTTAAAATTACTTTTCATTCCTGTTATTACAGCACATTGAATATATAGACCTATAGATATATTGTCTAGAAGATGAAAATATTTTACGTAACGGTACTACGCCGTTACAGTAGTACTAGTAGTAGTAGCAGTAGTAGCAGCAGCAGCAGCAGCAGCAGCAGCAGTAGTAGTAGTAGTAGTAGTAGTAGTAGTAGTAGTAGTAGCAGTAGTAGTAGTAGTAGTGGCAGCAGTAGTACTAGTAATAGTAGAAGATGAATTTAGTTTATTGAGTTTTTATTTCTTTTTTTTTTTTTAAATTCGTAGTTATTAATGAAGTAGAAATTTACTGCACAGCTTTCCAGTCCTCCATTCTGTCTGCGAATCACTTCTTTTGGACGCATTCGTCACGACCATACTCCAATTTGGGTTTCGTGACGTATAAAGTTTAACTAAAATTTTTCTTTCAAAACAAGGCTTGAAAAAGAAGACAAGAAGAAGAAGTAGTAGAAGAAGAAGAAGAAGAAGAAGAAGAAGAAGAAGAAGAAGGAGGAGGAGGAGGAGGAGGAGGAGAGGAGGAGGAGGAGGAGGAGGAGGGAGGAGGAGGAGGAGGAGGAGGAGGAGGAGGAAGGAGAAGGAGAAGAGAGAAGAAGAAGAAGAAGAAGAAGAAGAAGAAGAAGAAGAAGAAGAAGAAGAAGAAGAAGAAGAAGAAGAAGAAGAAGAAGAAGAAGAAGAAGAAGAAGAAGCAAGCGAAAGTACCCAATCTGTTTTCTCAGTTTAGTAGTGATACACCACTATAGCTCTAGATAAGGTACTACAGCGCCTAAAATTGCCGGCCACATATCACGGTCATACCCTGCAAAGGAAACTATAAATCAAGACCTAGTCAGACTTCTTAACGACGTCTCATTGGACGATGCAGCCAACAAATGCCGGCAACAAAGTCATTTATTAAAATCCATTACAACGTTAACTTTAAAACCTTTACTTATTGGCGTCGTTCGCAATGTATTGTCTTACCGATGCTTGCTATCTCACCGTCTCTCGAGAGCCCGCTTACAGTTTTTTATAGCTGTTGGAAAACTTTGTGATTAAGTTACTTTGTAAGGTTATTAGTTTTACAGACTATTTAGTAATTTTTGTCCAGAAAAAATAGATGATATGGTGAAGAAATTAAAATATGAATATAAATGTGGAGACTTGGAATAGATTTACATAAAATAAAGAGTGTTGTGTGGGAGAACGTACGATTGTGTAAAGGTAAATTTTAATAGAACGACTTATTGAAAAATGTTGGGGTGCAGCAGATGAGATGTGTGGCAAACGGGAGAACATTAAACAATTTGGAAATGGGGATGAGAAGAACAAGAAGACGTGAACATCTAAGCAAAACATTTTTGTAATGTGTTCACAATAATAATAAGAAATTATAATAATTTCTATAACCTACTTTGGAGGCTTAGGAGCTAGCTGTTAAGCTCCTTTTATGGCGTGATGAGACTTCTCTAGTTAGGCCTCTTTTACGCGACGTCAGGTCGATTGCGCAATTTCTTTTCAATTTTAGGTGTGCTGCTTTTGTGGAAGTGGCTGGATGAGAGAATTGGCGTGCGTTTATAACCGTGTATGATGTTCCTGCTGCGTTCGTGGATTAGCTCTGGCGGTTGGTATTCGGAGATCTAGACTTAGCATCTGCTTAGTGACATGCCATGGCGCACCGCGTATTGCAATAATGATTGTTCACTGTGTCCGCTGAATTACAGCAATACTGAATTTGAATTTACTCTCTCTCTCTCTCTCTCTCTCTCTCTCTCTCTCTCTCTCTCTCTCTCTCTCTCTCTCTCTCTCTCTCTCTCTCTCTCTCTCTCTCTCTCTCTCTCTCTCTCTCTCTCTCTCCCGTTCTCTGGTTAACAGCCTGTAGACTTATTGGCAGCAGATGTGCACTCCTTATTGTTGTTTGCTTTCCCTTTTAATTAAGAAATGTTGTGGTGCAGCAGTTTAGAAACTTTTGTCGTGTAAAGAGAATGGGAAAAAAGAGAGAACGGTAAAGAGTTTGGAATCAGGGACAAGAAGGTCAAGAAGACGTCAACATCTAAGCAAGATATGTTTGTTATTTGTTTACAATAGCAATCAGAAATTACAATAATTTCTATAACCAATTTTGGGGGCTTAGGAACTAGTTGTTAAAATTGTCTTCTGGCGTGATGAGACTTCTTCAATAAGAAGGCGGCTTTTACCCTGTATCAAGCCAATTCCTTTCCAGTCCTGCTTAATCTTGTTCAAATATATTAATTTCCTAGGAATTTTGAAATGGAATCAATCACCTTTGCACAATAGCAATGCAGTTTTTCCTTTAGAAAAATGAAGTACAAAACTGTACTAATAAGTAAACGAGAAACCGATTTGCACAAGCAAACAGAAATGAAATTTTACCAGCCTTCATGATCAAAGCACTGACGATCTTTGAAACGCAACAGTAGTGTATAGTGTATAGAAATGTGATAAATGTTAGTACATTTTTATACCGCGTCATCCCGTATATTTAATAAAATTCAGCTCCTTGAATTCGGCTCTACAAACTGGAGTTTTAGTTAGAAAAAGTGTCCGTCGGGAGACGTTTTACTCTATTCGGACTTCAGCAGAACGTTTAGACTTTCGAAGACAAGATATTTCACACAAATGTGAGTTTATATAACATTGCCATGACAAAAATGACCGCAGAAAAAAATAAGACTATTACGTATACAGCAGATCAATACGACTCAATTAAAAATGAGAGTCCATCAGCAAATAAGGATAACGATAAGGAGCCAATAAGAACAAAAATAATGATTAGTGACCGAATTATAGAACAAGTGAGCCACTATAATTATTTGGGAAATAATATTGGCTATGATAGAAATTATAATGTTAAGTTAGGTAAGTTTCAGACGATCTGAGGATCAGTCAACCGTATTTTTAGGAACAAGGTATGTCGAGATACGAAATTAAAGTTCTACAAACTTATGGCAGTCCCTGTACTGTCCTGTGGGTGTGAAGTATGGACAATAACCAAGAAATAATTCAGTAAAATACAGGCCTTGGAAGTGGGGTTCTTAAGAGGAGTTAAAAGGTGTTCTAAGCTTGACCGTATAAGGAATGAGGTAATAAGAAAAGAGTTAATGTTCTTTCACAAGAAAAAGAAAGTATTAAATATACTGATAAGTAAATGAGAAACCGATTTCTACAAGCAAATTTTATCAGTTTTCACGGTCAAAGCATTGATTACCTTTGAAACGCAACAGTACTGTCTAATGTATAGAAATGGTGTGGTAAATGTTAATACGTTTTAATGCCGCATCATCCCGTATATTTAATATAATTCAGCTTGTTGAATTCGCTTCTATAAACAGGATTTACATATCTTCATCAGATATGCGAACAATACACTATGAAAATCTCTACTATAAAAACAAAGTTAATGGTATTTCCAGGTAAAGAGTCAATAAGAACAAAAAATTATTAGTGATGGAATTTCACAATAGGTGACCCACTTTAATTATTGGGAAATGATATTGGATATGATAGAAGTTAAGATATTGGTGTTACGTTAAGTAAGTTCAAGACGCTCTGTAGAACAATCAACTGTACTTTTAGAAAAAATGTACGTCGAGATACAAAAATAAATTTTTACAAATTTATGGCAGTCCCTGTACTGTCCTATGGGTGTGAGTTATGGACAACAACCAAACAACAAGACAGTAAAATACAGGCCTCAGAGGAGTTAAAAGGTGTCCTAAACTTGACCATTTACGAAATAAGGCTATAAAGAGAAGAGTTACACTTTTTTAATTTGAATGAAAAATTAAAAGACTAGAAGAAACTGTGAACAAAAGAACACTCATAAAGAATGTAAGATTACAGACTGGCAAACAACTCCGGAAATACAAATCTATAGTATACAGGTGTATGGGTAGACCCTGGAAGAAATGGCTGGAGGATTTTGAAGGCGGAACAGGCAGCACCTTGCCTATGCCGTGTTGGGAAGATGGTGATGATGATGAAATGATAAGTTCCAGGAAGTAATAGAATTCAAAGTTTAAGAAATAAAACTACACTAGTGACAAGGAAATTCTATGCACAGGCAGCTTTACAGAAGGACAAAACGTGTTATGTCTCACGGCAGCAAATTTGCAACTCATCATCATCATCGTCATCATCATCATCATCATCATTATCTTCTTCTTCTTCTTCTTCTTCTTCTTCTTCTTCTTCTTCTTCTTCTTCTTCTTCTTCTTCTTCTTCTTCTTCTTCTTCTTCCCTAGCGTGGTGTATAGACTTAGTGACTTAGTGGCTTCTTCCGGGTTTCTTACTCCTAGAGCTTCCACGGTGTACTAACAGAACTACTCTCTCTTGGAGTTAGTATATAGTATATATGGTATAGTGCAACCCAACCACCAGAATTGCCTTACAGAACGCTGATGATGTATGTCTAGAGGGCATACTGTTATATGTGATTGCTTTCAAGTGACAAAATGAAGGTAGCCTTAACAGAAGTCAAAAAATGTATTTGGATTTACTGAGTAAATTAGATTACCAGATTTGAACTATAATAATAAAAATAATACCAATAATAGTTGAAGTAAATGTAATAATAATTATAATAATAGTAATAATTAGGATACTATTGTTACGACGGTCTACTGAACGTCGTATGGTACAGTGGAAAACAAAATACAATACACCAATTAAGTCAATAATCAAATAATCACCAGCTTTAATTATCACAGTTAAACAGTTCGTAATTAACAACAAAGTCGCTTACAACAAATCAAATAAAAATTGTTCACACGCAATAAAATGTCAACTAATATAAAACACAATTGTATTCAATTATACCGCCCGATTATAAAACACAACACTTCACTATTAACCACTTGAACGCACAGAGTAATATCGCCCGATAATAACTGAACTAAGCCCGCTGCCGCCTAGTATTTATACCCCGTTCACAGACCAGAACATTCCACAGCTACGCGTTATCTCTACTATACTACGACGTAATTAATTGCGGCCTTAATACAGTTCGTGCGGCCGCGCGAATTCTGCCACAGTCTAGAAAATGCACTGAGATTCACGTACGCCACAACATTCAGCTAGATTCCTCTGGAACATTCGATAAACACGTAGATTGTTCTTGAATGTCGTAACAATATTACTACTACTACTACTACTACTACTACTACTACTACTACTACTACTACTACTACTAATACTACTACTGCTTACTGCTCAGCAGACTTTTGGCCAACGTAGGAGGTCCAACTGCAAGGAAGAGGCGATTGTTGATGGCGGTCACAGAATCCATCCTTCTGTATGGTTGCGAAATCTGGGCCGATGCACTAAAGATGGAGAAGTATAGAAGAAGCATGGCACTAGTGCAGAGAAGAGGAACCCTCAGAGTATCATCCTCTTACCGGACAGTGCAGTGCCAGAGCCAGTAGTCCTGGTGATAACGAAAGTGATTCCAGTAGACCTGTTGGCTGTAGAGCGGAAACAGTTATTCAAAAGAAAAGAGGAAATTGGCAGAGATGCCGCAAAACATGAAGCCAGGGAACTCACTCTCCGGCACTGGCAAGATCGTTGGTACAGAGAGGAGAGTGGAAGATGGATCGCAGGGCTCATACGAAACTTGAAGGTATGGATCGACCGCCAACACCATGTGACCCACAGATGGTGGGTCAACTACCATCTGACCCAGTTGCTCAATCGCCACGGCAATTTTAATGCCTACCTCCATAGAATGGGAAAGGTGCAAAGCCCAGCATATCAATACGGAGACTCTCTCCATGAAGATGCTGCGCACACGTTTTTCAAAGTGCTGCAGATTCGAAAGACAGAGGATGGTACTGGAAATGGAGCTCGGGGAGTTCACGCCCGAGAGCGTAGGTGCGCTTATGCTTCGTGATAAGGTGGAATGGGACCGCATCAATGCATTTATTTACTGGGTCCTACTAGAAAAAAAAAGACAGGCCCAACTTGCACCCAACGGGCAGTAAAAGATGAGGAACAACTAGGAGGAGTCCGATAAGGCCGCAATAGGCTTCATCCTGAAGTAATGTGCTAAGTGGTTCCAGGATAGATATGAATGCCTGAATTAGAGGTGGGTTTTTTTAATGGCTGAGAGTCCCACACACCAGAGGAAGGCACAAGTCTCTTCTGACAGTGCATAAGGCATTATTCCCCCTCTATAAAAAAAAACAACAAAAACTACTACTACTACTACTACTACTGCTGCTGCTGCTGCTGCTGCTGCTACTGCTACAACTACTGCTGCTACTATTAATAATAATAAATGTAATAATAATTATTATTGTAACAATAATATTAATAATAATAAACTACACGTATTTATCGTGTATCAGTGGTAAGGATTTTTCAATAAATTCATGCGCAAAAAGAAACTAAAAATACCAGATAGCGACGATTTTGTTTATCGTCTTAATTTGAAATTACGTACCCAGGGAAAGGAAGAAATAATTCTTCACAAAAGGTGTTACAGATAGAGGACGGATGATTACGCGGTAGAGAGAAACGTTGCTGGTGCAAAGGTTAGGCCGTTACTTAAATAAAGCCCGAATCGCTTTAACTAGTTGCCGCTCCACGCCATGAATTAAATTATCACTCGCAGACTTTACTTTTAACTCACCCCTTCCATGTGGGGTAGTTTTGTTACAGTCAGGTAATTTATTTAACGGTTCACCGCAAACTGTCTCAAACGCAGGCAAACCAATGTACGATTACTTTCGTATCACACTTAGTTTTAGACTGTTCTTTCTTAGTAGAAACATGCCTCTGTGATGGTTTTATGTAATGGATAATTACAATTTTATTGTGTCACTTGTTTAGTTTGTTTGGATCTAATAGAGACAACTGTAAATTTACAAACTAGTAGTAGTAGTGCCATCATACCAGATTACTAGGAGCTGAAATGAAATTCCTCAGAACCACAGACAGTCCGGTTCCCGCTTACACTTCAGGGTTGCCAACCTATGTCGCTATTACTTTATAAAACTTTTAATTCTGTATCTTTTCGTAATTTCTTTCCCAGAGTATTATGAATTGTGCTACACATCCTCTGGTATCTGTTTATTTCATTATTGATATCACTTTCATATTCCATAGATAGCTGTAGTGGGATATTTGACCGATATTTTCATTGTCCATTACTACTTTTAAACGTACTGGAAATTTTCTTTAAACGCCATTATTTTAGTCTTTCTTGTGGAAATTTTTAAATTATATTCATGGCAAATTTTACTGAGTTGATACACTGCTTGTTGTAATCCATTTTCGTTTTCTTGTAGGATAACTACAAGAAAGTCTTCAACTTCAGATTCAGCGTAGTCTTCAATAAAATACCGATCGGCTTAATCGCACGCGTAAGTAATGCGAGCAGAGTGCGTCGACAATCCTGCCTACCTGTTACGGCGTCAGCATCCACGGCCAGCTTAATCAACAACCTAAACACAATTTTAGTGATAGGCTACGTTTGACCATAACCCACCGTGTTGCAGTTAAACAGGATTCGCCCTCCCCTGCCATCATCCCTACACGTGGTAGTTACACAACGCCGTCTAACTTTGTCAAAGTTGCGTATAACATCCATTGAAAGACAAACTAATTTACTGGACTTCGGCTACCTACAGTCAAACATAGTATCAGCTTCAGAACTTATGTTTGCCGTCTTCCTCCGTCCGTTTATCTTGTATTCAAATAATGCACTATTCTATGGAGTCAATTTCGTTTAATTAATTCACAAGTTTTCAAATAATTTATTGTCTATACCTTCATGTCCTCCGGGAATTCAAATATTTGGGTGCCTCCGTAAACAATGAGAACAAAATCAGCAATGAGTCATAGAGTGATAATAGAGTTTTTGTGCCCACCAGAAAATTTTCAGATCCAGTTTAGTCACAAAAAAAAAACTTATATTATACAAGACCCTAATAAGACAAGTTGTGACGTATGGTGCGGAGACCTGAACACTACTTAATAGTGACATACATAATTTAATAGTCTATGAAGGAAGAATTCAAAGAAAAATATTTGGACCAATGAAGGAAGATGAAGAATTGGAGAAATAGATAGATGGCGAGTATATAGTGAGGTTCATCTAGTCTATGAGGATCAGCTCGTTGGAACATGTGGTGCGCATGGAGGACTACAGAATACCCAAAGCAATTTTTTTAGGGACAATAAATTGGCAAAGAAGGAAAGGAAACCTAGAAGAAGGCGGCTACAGGGCGTAGGAGGATGGGTATAAGGGATTGGAGGCGGAGGCTGAAGAACCGAGAAGTTTGGAGGCGACTAGTCGGGGAGGCCAAGGCTCATCGTGGAATGTAGCGCCAGAGGACAAAACAAAAGAAGACTTTCATGTACTCATTGAATTTCATCTGTTAAAGCCTAATCCTTTTTGTATATTTAGAATTTGTGTAAATATATTCTATACAGTACAACAAATTTTGTGTAGGTTAGGCAGGGCTCAGCTTTTAACAGAGATGCAATGAACCAGTGACAAAACTACAGGGGAATTGCAGGGAAAAATTCGCCTCCCCCCCCTGGACTATTAAAAACTTCAGGAAAATTCCACCATCACTTAACGTATGCCTATTGCAAAGCCAGCTGTGTGTGTGTGTATGTTAAAATAGGGCTCACTAATAACTTTTGAGGTAAAAAGAATTTGGAATATTTTTAAATTACTAGAATAGTTTTTCTAATAATGAAAATCGCTTAAAGTGGATAAAGTAATAAAACTATATTTTTAAAAATATCTTCAGAATGTCTCATTTTTATAAGATTTATTAACAATACAAGTGTACATTTAAAATGATTCCTAATGACGCGAGATTTGTCACCTTTAATTTGAATGATTATTATTATAAATAGAATATAATGAATACATTACTATTATTATTAATTAAAATCGAATATATTGAAAGTAGTATTTCTCACTGTTAATTTCAACCCTTATACGTCACATCGATTTATTCAGAAACTTTGAGACGAAAAGAATTTATAAATCTATTTATAAAATAAAATGAAAAGCATCCTGAATTTCTCATTTGTTCTAAGCAAAATGAAGAATAGAAAATGAAATTTATTCTCCATCCCCCTCCACAGAACCTAAACTCATTTCTCCGCAGCAGTACATCGTAGTTACTTTACAGCAATGAACACATAAAGAAGTTACATATCATCACTGAATACACTTAACAAACCACGCCTCATTGAAACAGATCACTCCTCTACAACCGTCAACAATAATACAAAAATCTCACAAGTAAATGCGAAGGGATGCAAACTAGACACACTTGAACAGATTGAAATTTACATATTGTTACGACGGTCTCATGAGTCGTCGCATTGTGCAGTGGAAACAAAATACAGACACCAATGAAGTCACCATTGAACAAATTTAGTTAGTCACAAATAACAATTGAGTTCTTCAAGGTACTCTCGTACAAGTTAAATTTGTCTACACGCAATAATAATTGTCAACGCTTAGAGTTTCGCACTAATTATGAGACAATAATCACTTTCCACTAATCGGCAACAATCACTTTATCCGCTCACTACAATCTCGCCAGGTGTATCTGACTAACTTTTAAGAGGGTCACCGTTGCTTATATAGATACGTACCAAAGATGTTCCAGAATAATTTGCGATACTGCTGGCCGCATGCGTAGTTCAGAGTGCTCGAAGACTCTCGAAGCTACTTGAGTGCACGACCTTGGCAGAGACATTAAACGTGCTCGACTAGCCGAGAAACGTGTAATTGTCGCAGCAATATTCTTCCACATGCTATGGAAATGACATTCTAAATTAACAGACAGTTTAAATCAAATGTAATCTTTCAACACATCACGTTTCACACACACACACACACACACACACACACACACACACACACACACACACACACACACACACACACACACACACACACACACACACACACACACACACACACACACACACACACACACACACACACACACGGCTCACGCAGGACGGACTCAAACTCGGCAACTCTAAGTAGCAAAAAATAAGGTTGGGGAAAAGGGTCAGTTAATCCCACGCACGAACTCGGCAACTCTCTCCTCAGGTAGCAGAAGCAAGGGGGTGGGGGTCATCTAAGGCCGGCTCTGTGAGGCGACCTTGAGTCATCGCAATGCAGGCAGGAGACAATACCGTTGGATTTTCCAAGTCTTGCTGGAATGCATTAGTCGCTTGTCAAATTGTGGAGAGGCGTTTACAGGTCAGTCGTGTGGGTGACACCTAATAGTTAACACTTATGGTAGCATAGATTGTGTCAATTTTCTAAGCGTGCTGTTAAAGTGGTATTTATTTTATTTAGTTATTTATTTATTAAATATTGAGAAATGGAAGAGAGGCATGTGTTACAGACTATTTTTAGTGAGCGCGGTAATGTTCACCTCATGTGCAATAATTTTAAATTAAGCCGTATCGCTTTGTTAAAGGGACAGAAGAACGTGGATGGAGGTGCTGTGGGAGAAACTCTAAGTGTAGTGTTAAACTTTTTACTGTAGGTAGTGAAAACTTATTCTCACGCCTAGAAGGTATTCACGATCATGACCCATTTCAAGAAAAATATATAAATAGAAAAACAATTTCAAACTCAATCAAAAGGAAAGGTGACAGCTTAGATGAAAGACCATCTAAGCTTATTCGGAAGGAAATAGGTAACAGTCCGTCAACCCTAGACACACTAACGAGACACGATGTCAGATTCATTAGAAACAATATAACTCATGCTAGGTTAAAGAGCCTGCCAAAACTACCTAAATCTGCAACTGATCTCCAGTTGGCTTTAAATCAAATGGACATAACAGCTACAAAAGAAGAAAATTTT
Organism: Magicicada septendecula; assembly: GCA_034769895.1. Taxonomy (NCBI): domain Eukaryota; kingdom Metazoa; phylum Arthropoda; class Insecta; order Hemiptera; family Cicadidae; genus Magicicada; species Magicicada septendecula. Next base: position 561,538,295 of record CM068369.1, read on the forward strand.
CTTATAAAAAATGACATAGAAAAAAGTTTTGTAGTTTTTTCAACAGATTCGAATCTAAAATATCTATGTGAACAGGAAACTTTTCTGATGGATGGCACTTTTGAGTATGCGCCAACGCATTTTCAGCAGATATTTACTATCCACAGTTATGCGGGGGGTTCTTATATTCCACTTGTATTCAGCCTGCTGAAAGACAAAAAGAAAGACACATATTCCAATATTTTGGAGTTTCTAAAAAATGAATGCAAGAAGAGGAAACTTATTTTTAAACCAAATACTATAGTTATTGATTTTGAAATATCAATACGTACATGAAAGCGTCAAGGCGGCCTTTCCAGAAATCAAGATCGTTGGCTGTCGATTTCATCTGGCTCAAGCTTGGTAAGTTCAACTACTAACTTTTAATACTTTTCTTCGGGATTAAAATTTTATAATTTACGCTATGTTCAAGGGAGTAGCAACAGTTATGCACGTTTATTTTTTGGATTCAACATTTCTGTGAACACCCCTGTTGTTATAATTTTTGTATGGAACATGTAATTAAAACATGTTTTACTCATGGTGTTTTTCTGCCATGAACAGACTAACACGATCCAACGAGGAACCAACCCGTTTTATAGTTATTGAGATCCAAATATATTTACTATAAACCAGGCCGCCGTTTCGTTTAGGTTAAGGAATATCTTAAATCTAGCTTAATAATATTTATGATATATCTGGGCCTTTAAAATGATACATTACTTGACTGCTTTTGAGAATTTCTTTTTTGTAAAAATTATAATTTTGGGTGAAAAACCAATCTTTAAATATTGATTGAAATCTAAATACTGATTGAAAGTTGGAGTTCCTCTATCTTCAACGTGGTAAGGTATGGGAAAAAGATGGGGGACATAAATTTATTTCATTATGATGTGTAAAATTTTAATATGACATGCATAGAATTTATAAAATCATCAATTTATCTGAAGATTATGTTATTTTACCTAAACTTCAAAGTAATTATTATAAAATACATACGCATAAAAATAACTGGTGTAATGGAAACCGGTAGCATAATGGCCCGGCAAGGCAGAGACATTTATTTTTCTCGACAAAATTATTGAAAAATGTCCTTTGCCGAATTTCATCAAAATCGGTCGGTTAGTTCCTGAGATCTAGCCCGGAATGACGGACGGATGGACGGCCAGATCTTCATCACTGAGATTAAAAAAAAAAAGATCTTGTTGTTTAAAATTAAATTTTATTGCATGTAACTATTGCTATTTAATACAAATATATAACTATTGCTATGTAATTCAAATGAAAATAATAAAAATCAATCTTCTACTTGATTTGTACAACCATCTACATGTTGGTAAGTGTTTGGATGCAAAATTTAATTAAACATTTTTTTAAATTAATTTTTTGATAACAACATCTACATGGTGGTCACTGTTTAAATGCAAAATTTGGTTCCAATCCGTTCTGCCGTTTGACCGTGATGAGGCCTCGTAGCGCGTTCAAGCTTTGATACGTTCCTGTTGTTACCGGGAAACACTATATCATTCAAATTGATATTACATTTATCATTAAGCTTAATGCAATGATACTACCTACTAAGTACCGTATATATCATAGTTATTTTTACAAATTTTTAGAAAACGTAATCAACTAGCTGAAATTGAATTCCGATAGTTTCGGATTTCTTACGAAAAGAATATATCGATTGCAATCAAATATATTGATTCATTTCATTTCACTCAATTTCTTAGTTCACTAAATTTATTTTTTGCGTTTCAGGAGGCGAAAGATACAGAAACTAGGTTTGGCGACCGTATACAAAAGGAATGATGACGAAAAGGGCCAGTGGCTGCACTACATGTTTGGGTTAACTTATTTGAATCCCAAAGACGTCCCTGAAGTCTTCAGTGACTTGATCAGCATTCAACCACAAGATGAAAAACTTACCAAATTTGCTGATTATTTAACCGAAAACTACATTGATGAAGAAGGACCTGCAATATTTCCACCAAACATTTGGGCAGAAGATTCAGCTTCATTGTCGAGGAGAACGAACACCTGTGAAAGTTTTTACTCAAGGTTAATTTACTGCATGTGAATCTCCTCATCCCAACATCTATAGGTTCGTCAGAAGTCTGAAGGATGAACAGATCGATACGTACATCAGAATAAACAGCGCAAAAAGAGGCCATATATTAAAAACAGACTCGGACACTAAAAAAAGGCAAGAATACATTCAAAATAAATTAGATCAACTCAAAGGTGGTGATATCACTAAGCTACAGTTTGTAAAATGTGTTTAGTACGTAGTAGCTGCGACAAAAAAATAGGACCCCTGTTTATACTTGTGAATAGTTGTTTTTAAAAATATTGTGTGATATTTTAATACGTAATAGTAAGTATTATTATCCGTTTACTAATTCTACTGCACCCTTTGTGACTGGTAGCATTATTTATAACTGTTTTTATTATTTTTTACTGTAAAAACGTTTTTACTTTGAATCGATTCTTTCTGCTTAACTTAATTTAATAGTACACTACACTACTAAGTTTTAATAGTGGTTGTAGAATCTTTCATTGTTATGTGCTTAAGTTTGTATATTTTTATTACTCAAACTTTTTCGTGATATTTTCATATGTGCTAGTAAATAAGCAACATTTGTAGTAAACTTATAATACAGTAAATTTATGATTGATCTTCATTAAACATGTTTTAGTACACAACATTTTTGTTTTTCCTTACATACCAATGACTGACTTAAAATAACTGCAATTTTTTGTTACACGTGTTATAGTTAGATTTTTTATGTGAGGGCGCAAACTCTTTAGACCACGAAGTGGACTTGAGATAACATTTTGGGTATTGCAGGATATCCATTTTCAACACATGTACATATCAACACAGGCGGTACAAATTCAAAGGAAACTATAAAGACACTGTATTGGTACGTGCAATGAACTGGCCTAGGTAAGAGAAGAGGTTGCATTGCAGTGTATTTGGCTGTGAACTTCGTGCCGCTGTGATTTTTTATTAAAGTTGGTACTGCGATGAGGCGTCCGGTCCAGTAAATTTAAATAAAAACGTATTTTAACTTTTGATGGCTAAAACAGAATTAAAAACTATTTTACAAAATATTCGTTTTAACTTAAGCTTTATAAGGACGAGACAAATTTATTCCTAGTATTTTTCTACTATCCCTTGCGCTAGTGATTTTTCTTGGAAGTAGGCCTTTACTCCCCTCCCCTCCCACAGTTGCCGAGTTCGTGCGTTTGCTCAGCGGACGGTTTTGGGACAGTTGCCGAATTCGTGCGTTTGATTTTACCAAAGCAGGTAAAAGTTGCAGAGTTCGTGCAAGCCCACACACACACACACACACACACACACACAAACGCCGCTACTTTCAGCACCGGAACTGACAGCGCTCGCAGCAGCCGTCTCTGATGAACCTTTCAATAAGCTAACGTTAGCTCACGGAAAATAAAATTGTTATTTAAAATTTTCTTCTAAGAATTTCTGTTTCAGACCCAATATAGTTCATTTTACATTGCGTATTATTAATACTCCGACGCGTCATATCCGACAAAATAAAACAGAAGTTTTTTATTGCCCGACCTTCCTATATATTGAAAAGTTTCATGTCTCTGCATACAAAGCATTAACAGTCGCCATATATACGAGGCACCAGTTTTGAAAAACTTTATTACGGGATAAACATGCCCTTCTACAACGACAACAATGATTCTAGAGTGTGATACGGCCCGCGATCGGTAGCCGATTGCCGAGCTTCCTTACGAAGCTCCTGTCTCTCCACGTCCGGTTCCATCCACGACGAAATACTTGATATGAGCAGGTTTACAATTGTCGAGATACTAAATTGTCTAGAGCAAACGGAACAAAATTAAACCTTCCAAAATTAGTTCTACGAAAGACAGTTACATGTTACCTGAATAAATAAGTAAGGACAGTAAAAAATGCGGGAAAAAAACCCGGTCGGAAGAGCGGAGTTTATGGGTTGTTTGTCAAAATTATGTTACTATGGGAAGTAGATAACAAAAACGATAATAGATGGTGTTCAAGAAGAACAGATATATCATGAGTACTGTATCTTTGGACTTTATCAATGACCACGTTTCTGATTAATTTCATTCATACCAGAGAAGCTACAATCAGATTTGTATTCATGCTCATAGCATTGTTCACAACAATTAAAAACCGACGCAATTAGTGTATTGTTACGACTGTCTCACGGATCGTATTATTGTAGAGTGGAAACAAAATACAGACACCAATGAAGTCACTAATTACCAACTTTAGCTAGTCGCAAATAGCAATTTGAAATGAACAAGGTACGCTCAGACGATAACTCAAGTTAAATTTGTTCGCACGCAATAATAGTGTCAACTGTCAAGAGTTCCGCACTAATTATAACACGAATCACTTTCCACTAATCCGCATCAATCACCTGATTCGCACTCTACAATATCGCCAGGTGTAACTAACTAACCAAGCCGGCCGCTGTTGTTTATATCTACCCCGCAGAAGTTTAAGAATAACTTTCCATTCTTTTGGTGGCGTGTCAGCATACTTTGCGTAGTTAAGATTGCTCGAACAGTCTGGAAGCTACTTGAGTGTACGGCCTTGACAGAGACACTGCACCTTCTCGGCTATCCAAAAAACGAGTAAAACTTTTACGTAACTGCACTGCCGGCTTTTCGAGAGCGTTGTGTAAATGTTGTAGCAGTATTGAACCACAATTTAATTATACTGGCGCAGCCAGTATAACTTGATAGTCAACCAAAAAGAATGGTTTTGAATATATGTTCTTTCTTTGTTTTTAAATTACAAAAAAATACGGCTAAAAAAAAACTGCAAACATACGGCTACAAAAAATTGCAGTGTACGACCTTGACAGAGACACTGCACCTTCTCCGCTATCCAAAAAACGAGTAAAACTTTTACGTAACTGCACTGCCGGCTTTTCGAGAGCGTTGTGTAAATGTTGTAGCAGTATTGAACCACAATTTAAATAATTTAAATAAATACACATAATTTTCAATTTAAATAAAGAGACAAATATAAAAATATTGCTAAAAGCAACGCACACTAATCGCTGTAAATGACATTCTCCGGTTAACCCGGATTTTGTTATCCCAGATCGGCTGCGGTCTCAATTGGCTCGAATTAACGCGGTTCTACTGTACTTCTTGAAACATTTAGTGTTTACAGCGCAGCCAGTATAACTTGATAGTCAACCAAAAAGAATGGTTTTGAACATATGTTCTTTCTTTGTTTTTAAATTACAAAAAAATACGGCTGTACTTTATTTTGACAGGAAAATTAAGAATACAAACTGACTGACTGAATATTAGGACTAAAAATTTTTTTAGGGACCCAATGCGATGGGAAGAACTGGAAAAGAGAAATAGGAAATTAGGGACGATAAGGTAAATCACATTTAATCAGAAGCGAGTGTGTGTAAGCACAGCTTATTCAGAGTTTGCGCTTATCTAACGAGGGACACGTGGACTGATGTGATAGCTTATACACAGCGGCTAATGATTAATGTCTTTAACAGCTGGAACTGTACTGCGTAGGTCCGCTGTATGGTGGAAAGGAGATTAGTTGGCTATATGCCTGAAGGCCAGTTGTGACGCAGGACTATACCTAGCGCTAGTTACAAAGCGTGTACACTAAACAGAGCAAGAGCTGACGACGAAAATGCTTACGGTATTTCAGAACGTTTAATACTTTGTATAGAAATGCAACTTGATTTGTTAGGAACGGAGTGGGGAGTTGCTACCGGTTCCTTTGCCGCCATCAAGCCCTCAAATGGCTAAAAACTTAATGAATGAAACGTTATAGCAGTATGTCTGGCTTCTTGATATATTTAATTTGACAATATAATAAATTAAAAAAAAACAATTACCAGACACTTTTTTTCGGTTTCAAGATGCTGAAAGACAATTCTAAAGTGCTGAAATAAATGCTTTATTAACTTTATAACAGGAAATCTGTGGCCATAAATCAAGGAGTTAATCAAGGCTCTAGCCTCTCTCCAAGTTTATTTAATATTTTGCGAGAATGGATGAACGTCTGTCCTGTAGGTAACGAATCCCGGATAAGGGATCTTAACTTAGCACATTACTATACGCAGATGACCAAATAATTATAGGGAATATTGAAGATGAGTTACAAGGGTCTATTCATACCTTGCATACAATCTACCAGAAATACAACTTTGAGATCTCAAATAATAAGGCAAAAGGAATGGCCTTGCTAGGCGAGAACCCTGTAAGAGGAAATATTGTAATTGATAATAGTGTTCGGAGCAGGTATCACTTTTTAATTATTTGGGATGTGATGTCTCGTATAGGAAGGACAACGATATCGAGAGAAAGTTAAGTAAATTTAGTTATACCCGTTGAACAATAAGACGACTACTGAAGAATAAAACGCAGCCTTATTGAAGTTCTATAAGGTCGTGGATGTGCCAACTTTAATGTACGGATGTGAAACATGGACTCTCCTGCAAAAAGATATTTCAAAAATACAGGGCTCGGAAATTAATTTTTAAGGTATTTAGTTCGAGAAATCATCTACGCAACGACCAGTCGGGTCTGGAGAGAATGAAGGAATACAGTCAGAATTGGAAGTTTCATGTGGAACTCATGGTAGACACGCGTATTCTTAAACAAGCGTTTGAATATAGGCCAGTGGGGACGAGAGATCGTGGAAGACTCTGGAAAAATGGTCAGAGAGTCTGTAAAGTCGGAACAGGCTATAGCCCAAGCCGTGTAGTGAAGAAGAAGAAGAAGAAGAAGGAAGAAGAAGAAGAAGAAGAAGAAGAAGAAGAAGAAGAAGAAGAAGAAGAAGAAGAAGAAGAAGAAGAAGAAGAAGAAGAAGAAGAAGAAGAAGAAGAAGAAGAAGAAGAAGGAGAAGAGTGAAGCTAAATTTTACATGTTTTTTGAAATATATTTTTATGACTTGTTAGAAGTAGCCAGACAAATATTCCGACATCCACCCAGACCACGCGAAAGGTGGGGGTAACCGGGGCAGTTTGCCCTGGGCCCCGGCCCCGGCCCCGGCCCCGAAGGGGGCCCCCGATGCCTAAGTGGGGGGCCCCCGATGCCTAAGTGGATCCCAACAGGGATGGGACTGGAATTGGAAATAACAATTGACGATCAAGCTAGCAAAAATGAAATTAGTGAATAAGGCACTAAATTGAATTCTTGGCACCAACTTCTTGAAGAATAGAAAAACATAGCTATAGAGTTGAAAATCAATACACAGCTAAAGGAATCCAGATTACGGAAGAAAACAACATTTCATGACACAGGTGTTGAGGACAAGGAGCACACTTTCAAGTCGCCTGAAGAAAGACTTACAGTACTAATTTTCAACCCGGCCTTAGACATTTTTTTGACGCAAGTGAAAGACTTGGCAGAAAGAATGTCAGACTTTTCAAGACTTTTTTCACCGATATTGACTCCACCTACTGCAAAAGAACAAGGACACGGTTCGAATGAAGAAAAAGGAAATTCCAAAAAAGAACATGTTTTCAGTGACAAAGAGATACAAGAACAAGCTGAAAATGTGCATCAGACTTGAAAAAAGACGAACTCAGTGCTGAGCTTTCTCTTTTTTACGAAGTTCGTAAAGAGTCAAAGCTATGTGTAAGTGGTCATATTTCTTCAGCTCTAGATCTTTTGAACATGATTTTCAAAAAGGGATTGGAGTCCATCTTTCCTCACATCTGCACGGGTCTTCGTTTGCTGATAGTGGCTCCAGTGTCTGTTGCATCTGGCGAGAGAGCTTTTAGCAAACTTACGTTGATTAAGAACCGTTTGGGGTCACCAACAGATGAGGACAGACTAAATCACTTGTTAATGTTAAGTATTGAACACGAAATCGCCGACAGATTGTCTTTTGAAAATGTAATAAATGATTTCGCTGCAATGAAGGCTAGAAAAAAAATTTTTAATTTTCACTACTGTGGAATGTTAGGTTTTTGCGCTTTCTAAGCTTGATATTCAGCATTGGTTTTTTTTTATAAAACATTTAAAATTGCATTGCTAAACTGAAAGATGTAAGTTAAAAGCAACTTTTTTGAATAAGATATTGAAAAGAGCTTAAAACTAAGAATTATTGTTTATGTATAAAAGTAAAAATTACCTCTGTATGTATTAATAAAACTTACTTTAATTTTTTTAAATGTTTTAATTTGCCCTGAAATAGTTGACGGGACAAGGAACAAGTAGTATCAATTAGGGAATCGTTTGGGAGGGTAGGCTTGATATAGGCTATAGGGCTAAAATGTTAAAGAATGTAGAATGCGGAAGAGTGACAAAGGTTGGTTGGTCCGTTGGGGTGGGAAGTGATAGCTGGTGGGGGCCCCCAACTCAAAATTTGCCCCGGGCCCGCAAATTTCTCTCGGCGGCCCTGCGTGTCATAGTGTTATATGCTTCTGTTAGGTTGTGGACAGAGCATTTATTTATTTGCTAATGAATTAAATAAATTAATAATAAATAAATAATTTATTTGTGAGTCCGTCTAGTATATATTTGTATTTCAAAATTCAGCAGATGTTTTTTAAATAACCTGCAGTAACTGCACAAATCTGTTTCCAGGCCTTCAGATCTGCGACAGGAGCAAATCAACAGTATGTCACCTAGTTCTATTTGGAATAGCTTTACTGCTATAAGGCTAATAGTATTACATTTATTTCAGTACTTTACGAGGGTCAGTTGAAAAGTTCGCGGAGTGACATCTATAGATCATTGGTAGAACTAAAATCTTTCGTGTGCTGCAAGACGTATATTTCGCGGAAACACCTATTAATTTCCAGACATATCTGTCAATTTATTTACCTTTTTACCAGCTCTTTGAAATTTTTCTTGTCACGCGTGTTTTATTTGCACAAAATCAAACATCGTGTTGTGATGAATTCTCTGTTAAAAAGTTTTAGCGTCAATGGAAAATCAAAACGAAATTGGGAATGTGTTACGAATTGTGCCTTCGGAAACAACGGTAAGTGGGACACACTCGAGTTTAAACGTGGTCGTACAACCACTGAAGACGATCCCAGCAGTGGACATCCAAAAAGTGCAACAAAAAATTACAGTATTGAAAAATTTCATAGGGTGTTGGAAGACCGCAGATTGAGAAGTGGGTGACGTTGATGAAATCATGGGCATCTAATATGAGCGTGTGCATCATACTTTAACTCAAGAACTTGGTGTAAAAAAAGCAATGTGCAAGATGGCTGCCGCATCTGGAGTTGTTGCCAGGAAAAAGTGTTTATAATATATTATATTGTCAAATTAAAAATATCAAAAAGCCAGACATACTGCTACAGTGTTGTGTTCATTAACTTTTTAGCCTTTTGAGGACTTGAGAGCGGGTAGGAAACAGGTAAAAAGTCGCCAGACTCTCCAATCCGTTTCCGTCTAGTCAAGTTGGATTTCTATACAAAGTATCAAGCGTTTTGAAATACCGTAACCATTTTCGTCGTCAGCACTTGGTTTAAAACAACATGACCGGAGGAAAAAGAGGCGCTTCTCTTATCTTTAGTCTGCCGTAGCGATATGTTGCTAATGCTTCGTATATTTCATCATTATTTAACGGTATTGTTACGGCTAACGACGCATCCTAATTTCCATCGACACCGATCTAAACAATCGTCTTGCATGAGTCTTGTTACACTCATCTTGTCTTGGAAACCTTTTCTCCAGTAACATGTCATTATTCTTTTTTACTTCCGTGTTCCGTAAGGAAATGAAAGTATGGTGATCGCGAAAAAAATAGTCTTCGAGATAAGGCCTGATTCTGATTGTACTACCCTCAAAACATGAAGGAAAATCATTTTTCGAAAAGTATCTTTGTGTCTGTGTAGAATGTTTTCTATGGCAAACAATAACTGCCGCAAATTCAAGGAGATCAAATAATTTTCTGCATATTTGCTAAATAAAGTATCTAAAAAGAAGGTGATAATAATCCGCTGTAGAAAGGTAGATAAAATATCTATAAATAAAAAGGGTAGTTGAAGAAGGAGGATTTATTTTTTTAATGTTATAAATTTATTCAATTGAAAACTTAAAAATTTTAATAGAATATTAACAATTGATATAGTTCTGAGCTATGTCACGGATACGTATCCAAATAATTTTTTTGTTTTCAGAAATTTACAGATAACAAACTCTGGGCGGTATTCCCTTTCTTTCGCATTGTTTGAATAAAAGATAATTTAATAAAAATTAATTCTTTATTTTTGAAATATTAACAACTAGGTCGTATTTTGATTATCTTTCTCGGCGTTTTCACCAAAAGCATGCTGATATATTTAGTTTCGTTCTGAGTGTAGGCCTACATATAAAAAGTAATTTTATAATTAATTAGAACATGGAACTCATGTATAGTTCTCCGCACCGATTTTTTCCATCTATTGAGTGGTGTCCTTTCGCAAACCTTCTTTGGCCATCTCACTCTTTACACGCCATAGCGTGTTTTTTAAATATTGGTTAGCGTGTTTCAATTATTGGTTCTTTAAATAATTGAAACCAATTTTCACCTCTGCCGTTACTATAACGTCTACGCGGCTAATCCTCATTACCTCCTTTGTATCTACATTCATATTTCTATCCAATCTAGTTCGTCCAGTACAACATCTTCGCCAATAATCCACCTCCATAGATCTGGTTTTGGATGTGTGACTTTTATAAACCTCCCACCATTCTGCTCCATATGAACTTGTGCCATGCACTTTATATATCTCAGGTTATAAATAAATAAAAAAACTTATCATCAACAGAGTTTGAAACAAAATTCAGCCAGTCTCCTTTCTCGTCTATTACCATCTAATTCCATATTCTTCATGTTTTCCGTCCAGATTTTTGTGAATAAAATAGTAAGTAGCATATTTCACAGAGCGAACATAATTCTCTCAGCGACATCAACTGAAAACGTTTTATTTTAAGCTGAAATTGGTTTCTGCTGTTCAGTAGACGTGACGGCCATACGGACGCTTTTTATTAAAACGCTACAGCCCAGCGCTGTAGCTGTGACCTTGAAACGTGTCATAACAAATGCGATTTGAATCACAAATTTTAAATTATGAATTTATTTTTAACATCTATATTTGTGGAGGAACTAGTTGTTACTTTCCTCAACAGTACAGGCTATCCACCGATTACAGATTAAAAAAACCAGATTACGTTCCTGATTAAATACGCTTTGTTCGTGAAAATTTAATAGTATGTAAAAATGCTGTTTAATTCGCTGTGTTAGTGCAGCATTATGTACGCAACCTGTAAAGGATTTCCGAAAGAGATATTTTCCGAGAATTATAAGAGAGAGAGAGAGAGAGAGAGAGAGAGAGAGAGAGAGAGAGAGACAGACAGACAGACAAATAGACAATCATACAGATATACATACTGAGAGTTGAAAGAAAAATTTATTTTCTCAAAATAAAGTAATATAAAAAATACATTTCTGACATTAAAACAATTTAATTGAGTATTGCTAAAAAATTTTAAATGCTTTTATCCTCATAGTTAAAAAAAGAAATAATTTATTCTACAAATAATTACCGCTATTTAGATTCTATGAAATCACAACGTTTTCTATAGAGTGAATATTTATTTGTACAAACGATGTCATTGCATGTAGCTCGCAACTAATCGTAACACTTTTCAATAGGACAAAAGCATACTTGTACATAAATGTGCGTACACCTCTCGCAGTTGCGACTGTATACTCAGATTATCTTTTCCATTGCACCATATCTTGTCGACGTAATAGTTAGCGGCAACAATGTGTCTGCGCGAGACGTTATGTTGTTTAACGACAATTAGAGAAACGGAACGCTTCTGCAATTGTTTGTGTACCGCCGCTATTGTTGTGCCTGACATGTTAGCAGTTTACAGTGTTAAACATTATTTTTATACGTACGGGTCGCGCGCTAACAATGTTTGCATGCCGAGAACTTTGATATGATAGTGTGTTAGTAGTTAATAAGATAGTAATACTGTTCTTTACGCCAATCATATTGCCCCGTTGCTATAGTGATCTTGATCACGTGTTAGCATATTGCCCCGTTGCTACAGTTAGCATTCAGCAACTGCAGCTTATCACATTCAACTAAACCGACCCGTCGTATCGGTAACCCTGCTGTCAGTGTACGAGTTTATTTAAGGTATACAGGAAAGCGTCAACAACAATATTAAACAGTTATAAATAAACATATCGGTATGGAGAACGATATATGACTTCCATATTCTAAGATTTATATTTAACATCATTTTCGAAATGAAATATTTCCATAGAACCTACTTCTTTCTTCAGCCTTAACCACAGTACTGTGGTCACTAACGTATACCACCTCACGTTAGCGCACACGATTTTCGCTGATGATGGCAGTCGATGGCACTGCCGAGACGTTTGGTTTTGCAAAAAACATTGGACCACGGCCAAACAGCCAGGAAAGGAATTTTAACAACAAACTACTTCTTTGTTGCCAATAACGTAGCACACATATAAAAAGTTAAACGTATCACGGATATTGTGTTTAGATTGTTGATTAAGGTGGCCGTGGACACTGACGCCGTAATAGGTAGGCAGGATTATCAAAGTGCCCAGCATTGATTGCGCATTTAATCAAACCGATTGGTACTTCATTGTCAACGTTGCTCACACACACACACACACACACACACACACACACACACACTGCAGATTCTAATAAAGTACAGTAACCAACTAACACCAGTAAGCCTTAATAATCAGTTCGTGTAATTTATACTTTTCCCGTAATCTTGTGGAGTTTTCTCACGCCCACACCCATCACGTATTTCCTCACCTACATTCATAACCATTACACACTGTCTTACACTAAGAGTTACCAAATTGTCACCGGTAGCAATTTTATTAAGTGCCGTGTCTACTATAATTGAAACCGAGTCAAAAGCAAGACAAGTAATTGTTTATTGTATTGTTACGTTGAGCTAAAGGAATAACCAAAGTGTCTATGTGACTCTCAGCTTACGGTAAAGCACAAAGCTGTTCCAGACGTTTAGAGATCATTCTACGCGGCAGAATTACTTAACATTTCCAGGTCACGCGAGATGCCCCTTCCAGACGTTACTATTCGACCGACATCCCGGTGCGCTGTGTCACTACATCTCACGGTGGGAGGAGTATAAATACTGGGTTTCAATGCGGCCAACTTTCAGTTATATACTAACGACATTAGAATGGGATTCGGAGTGACTGTTATTGCGACTGGCAGATTAGTGAAAAGTGATTATTGTGTTAATTAGTAGAAAACTGTAAATAGTGGCATTTATTGTTGTGTGTCAAATAAATTTAACTTGAATTATTCTATAAGAGTGCTTTATTGATTTTTAACTGCTGTTTGTGTCTGATTAAAACTGTAATTAGTAACTTCATCAGTTGTCAGTTATTCAGTTTTCACTGTACAACACGACGATCTGCGAGACCGTCATATGGCTAAAAAGCTTTTCGCATTTCACTAGTAAAAGGTTGTTACACTCTTAAAGTTATTTTATAATGTTTTACTGTTCAGAACGTCACATTCATGTTGTGTGTTGGTGTTTAATTTACATTTTTTATGTAATTTGAAAGTCTTATATCAGTTTATGAACCTATGGGATACTTAGAATGGAACTACTCTACTCGGTGTGTATGTGTGTGTGTGAGCTACTTGTACCGCATCCCTAAGCAATTAATAAGGCAAAGGAACGGAAATGTGTGGAGCGTCGGAAGGAACGTTGGCGTGACCAACTCTAGTCTATTTCCTTGGGACCGGAACGAACCATTTTCTTGGGACCGGAACAAACCATTTGCTTGGGACCGGAACAAACCATTTTTTGGTTGACTCTTAATAAATGTGTTTACTTTAGACAAATGAATTTGCATTTAAGATTAATCAAAAAATTAATACGCAACTAGTTTAACCTGTGAACCTGTTTACAGGTTGTTAAGTTTATAAAATATGACCAACAAGGCCCTTGGAAATGAAAACATCATAGAGAAAGGGACATAAAAATCCAGAAAGTAGAAGGAAAAGAAGACGAAAAGATAATGATAATCTTTTTTTATTATTCCGGCTGTACAATGTTTACAAATTTTCCGGAACCAAAGATTACAGAAGTGACTGAATTCTCATCTTCCACGGCTGCTTGTACATCCAAAGATCTTCTTCAATTTCTCATTCCCTCCATAAAGTCTGAATTTCTTCTATCCAGGTGATAGGTGATCTTCCTTTTTCTCCTTCTTTCTGGTGGGGTCCAATCCATAACTCTCCTTGGCAATTTTTGCTGTGCCATTCTTTTCGTGTGTCCATACAATTGTAATGTTTTTGTTTGGATAAAACCAACAATTGAATTTTTCACATTCTTTTTTTCCTTAATTACTTCATATCTAATTTTCTCACGTAGTACAGGAGAAAATTTTCTAAATTGATATCAGAATTGGGGACTAAAGGTAAATATGAATAAAACAAAATACATGGCAACAGGTGACCTTCATCAGGACTTTATATTGGAGGAAGACATATGGAAGATTTCTTATACAGAGGAATACAAGTATTTAGGAGTGAAAATTACGGCCTTTGGGAAAGATAGCCATATCTACATTATATGGAATCCTGTGGGGTAAGCAAATTACAGCAGAAACTAAAACTAAAATATTTAAAACCATTGTTAGAAGTATCATAATTTACAGCTAAGAAGTTTTAACTACTAATAAACACACGAAAAAATTAAAGAATTTTAAGAAGATAATGCTGGTGAAGACGAAAAAAGCAGGATTTTTTTATTCCATAATTTTTACTATACGCTATGTAAACGGAATAAAAGTGAACACACGTCGCTGTTTGTAACTAAGCTGTTGGAATATTTTGGTATTTAAAAGTAATGGTAAATGTACAGCGTAAACAGCGGAAACAGCGTAAGTTTATCTTGTTTACAGTCTGTGCAGAAGAAGAAAGCATTACTCTTGTCGGCTATAGAGATGACAAACGTAACGCTACTATTGTATTGTGATCGAGAAACTGCGCGCGCCTCACAGAAACTCCCCCTCACTCACCCGCTTAAACTTTCTAATATTGGTTGCACGGCGCTGGAATGTCTGAACACATTTTCACAAAGCAATGAGCGGTGCAATGAGCAATGGGCAAACTTGCGTGCGCGTGTGTCTATGTGACATTTCTTTATTGTTAAATCGCTCATACAGTCAACTTCAGGTATCAAAGCAACTCTTATCAACTTTAATGTCACTTTTATCTCCGCCTATGTAGCTGCATTGTTGACTTCTTCTTGAATCGCTTAAACAAAGGCCCTAGACCCAATCTGTATTGTTACGTCATTACAGAAAGTACTACACGTTTCTCGGCTATCCCAGCAGAGCCCAGCTGTAATGTTTGTGTGTGTACGTATTGCTACTTTGAGAGGAAAGACAGTTACGTGACACTTAACAGGCGCCAATGACCGAGGCTGTTCCAGACTTCACCGATCACGCACTGTCTTCAAGGCCGCAATCAATTACGCTCTAGTGTTTTCGAGTAGCGTTGACGGGTATTATGGATTATTCTGGAACACGTGTACTGTCTATTTAAACAACGACAGTTCACTTTAAGTGGCGACTTATTCAAGCGAGATTCGAAGTACTGTGGCGAAGTGTTATTGTATGCGGGACTGAATTAGTTGGCATTATTATTGCGTAAGGACAAATTTTCATTGGATTATTGTACAAGTTGATTATAAACTGTAATTATGACCAATTAAAACTGGTTATTAGTGATGTCATTGGTGTCTTGTGTTTTGTTTTTCCACAGTACCATACAGCGATCAGTGAGAGCGTCGTAGCAGTGCGATTGAACCGTACCCAGTTGGCAAGCGCCCAGCACGACCTAAATGCCACATTTTTTACACAACTATTTGCTTGACCAATATAAATAATTTAAACATGTTTCATATTATCAATTAATGTTTCCTATTTTAAGTGTGGCAAACAGTTTTTAACGTAATTTAAAAAGAAAAAAAATTAAATACTGGGACTCAATTTTTCTATAAATCGCAAATCCTGTGTACTCTATAACGTTTATTTGATTTCGCATTCCCTCTGATGTTGTCAGCCAGTACAGTTGTAGTCGTTGAAGAAGGGCGAGGCAGCACTGCTTAAAGTACAATACTTAAAATTCTATAGTAAATGCTGGAAGTGGCCGCCATCTTCATGAATACACGCTTCCACCCTTTTCAATGTGTTTCTTGCAACTATTTTTAGAGTATTTGGGTTGATATTTAAAACAGCTTGTTCGGGTATTGACCTTCAGTTTTTCAAGTGTTCGTGGTTTGTTGCTGTAGGTTCTTTCTTTGAGGTAACCCCAAAGAAAAAAATCTGGCGCAGTCAAATCTGGAGATCTTGGTGGCCATAAACCACGACCAACAACGCGATCACCAAATAATTCGTTAACGAAAACAGAAGTTGAATGTGCGTAGTGTGATGTTGCACCGTCATGTTGGAACCAGCAGTATCGATCTTCCTCGTCCAAAAGTGCAATGAATTGCAATAAAATATTCTGATATCGTTCTGCGGGTGCAATTGTTTTTCATGATACGCGAAGGGAGTTTCAGCACTCCAAATCCTACTGTTCTGGCTGTTTACGTAGCCGTTCAGATGAAACCACGCCTCGTCTGTGAAAAAAATCGAGTCCACAAAATGAATATTGTAACGTAACAGAGTTGAGGTCCCCGACGTTACATAAAAAACTAGGTAAATATGACTTAGAACAATGCACCAAGCCGGTTATAATGAAATACAAGAGGGCCCATATCACCTGAAGAATACATTAGAGGTACATGTTAAGGTTACTAACAAATTAAAACATCTAAAGTGTACCTAAATCTAAAAAAATTTAATAAATAATATGGGATGTAAAACATAAACATTGTGTCTAATGGGAGGAGTTTAATTTGTAGGAATAAATTATAAAATACTATTCAAATTAATATTTAATGTGTTATGAAATGTACTTGGTGTTATGCTGTAACATGATATAGTGTTTACAGAATATTTATCTTATATTTTGTGGATAGTAAGAGTGGAGTTGTTGCTTTAAAGGAGTACTTAGTCTGCGGTACTCCTTTCATTTATGTTAAAATTGTCTTTAGATAATCAAGTATAAGTCCATGTGTTAGGTATTATATTATGTTAAATGTATTTACTGTAATTGATTAATGAAGATGTTTGAAATAATGTTTGTAAACTTGGCCAAGAAGGCAATAAGTGTTAAAAAGTTGGCAAGTAGTTCTTATAGTTATGTTATAAAATAATGAAGGGTTCAAGGATGAACTAATTAATATAATGAATTAAAACCATGAAATTAAAATTAATGTAAGTGGCCATAAACCAGTGACTATTTGTACAGTAGGTCAGGTAAAGAAAAATTAAGTTAAAAACAAAACAATATTATAACAGGTGTAAGAAAACCTATAGGCCTAAATTTAATATTTGTGAAAGGAAATTAATACCTTTTTAATAAGTCCAGTCAGATGAAACTATAGTAAAATATATACGGTTTAATAAGGTAGATTGGGTGAGAGTTTTATGTAATTTGGTATAATTCCAAGCATGGAGTATTTTATTAAAAAGAGTAGTAATATTTTATAATTCTGGCTCTAGGATATCAAATATTATCCAATGACAGAAAGTAATGGTTGTTAGGGTAACTAAAATGTAAAAAATCTTGTTGATTTTTAATTATTCGATTGTTATATGCTATTGAGTTCAGATCAGTAGACAAATTTAAGAAAAAAAGAATTAAATTAACATAAAATGAATAAAAATTAACAAATTAAAGTAAAAACCAATTCCTGCAAACTAAACCGATGAATAATCAATGAATTAGATTTCGAGAAATATACCCATATACCTCCAAATGGTAGCGGAATTATTATTTCACTCTTCAAGGTAATTCCATTGGAATTAGTGTTGAACCCGTTTTCCCATTTAACCAGGAGACTCATTGATGGAATAAGAAGTCTGAATTAATGGAATAATTATTATAGACAAAAAATACTCAAGAACCTTTGTTACTGGAGACGTAAACCTCACTTTCAAGAAAGAAATTATAATACGACACCAATTCCACCGGGACTGACAACCACAAGGATTGTGAAGAAGAACGAAGAATAGAAGAGTCCCTGTTGCCCTCCAGGACATCACCCTTCCAATTTTATTAATAATCTGAACACCTTTTCTGGACTAACGTAACCTCAACTGTAAATCTTCAAGCGTTTGTAAACAGGCACTGCTACCTTGAGAATCGCACAGTACGGTAACACCAGCTTATATTTCATTTTAATACATTATGAACTAATAACATTTTGTAATACTTAGTAACCTTAATTTTGCATTACCTGGCCTTACTAATCGTTAAAAGAATCACACGTACCCTGGGATAAGAGATAATTAACATTATATTTAATTTGTATTAAAAAGGAATAGTCAACTAACCAATCGATTCAAATTGTACAATCGATATAACTATCTTATAACCGTGAAGAGCACTGTTGGAAGTTAAAATAAAAAAGTAATACAAATAAAGAATCCTTCTTGTATGTAATGATGTTTTATATTATTGTAGAATAGGTATTGTATTTTGGTGGTGGATTAATTTACAGGTAAAAAAGGTAATTAAAAATCTGGTGAACAAGCTAACCTATAAGAGTAAGTCAATTACGAATAACAGCGCTTATAGTCGACAGCTGGTAGAACGTGAGATTGCCGAACTAGCGTGTTTCCTTCACAAATTTTGCATTGATTTAAATAATACGGACTGACTAGGGTTGGAGAGAATTCTCAATTTATTAACTAAAATACATGAAATATAGAATTATCATCGAGTAAACATTTAGTAATTGGGTAAAACCGTGTTATGGTCTACATAAAAGTTGCAATAACGATATAATAAATAAACTTGTCTATTAATATTGAGTTACAGGAGGTCACCTATAAGACTACATAATAAACATTTTCCTTAATAACAGCTTGGTTCATTATGCAGGGTCGCATTAGCAAGAAACCCATAACAGTATTACACTCGCTACACACATAACATTGACAGGAAAGGATTTTATTTCAAATTGGCGTTCACTACAGTGTGACATCATTATTTTCTATTTGCACGTTTTGTATCAAATTGGCTAGCCCAACAGTGTGGCTGAAGATTAATACTGAGGAAGAAAATTTTTACATAAATAAATAAATAATTTACAGAGCTGTATAAGATATATTTGTAATACACACCCACATAATTTGATTTGTATCAATATCCTCACGCACAAATCGACGAAACCAATGACAATATGTTAGCCGTTTTTCTTTGGCTGGATCAAGAAGATGATGAACTGGTTGAATTCGATATGGTCGTAACTTTAATTTTTTTGTCGCCCGATAAACGGTTGTTGTTGGTAAATTAATTTCAGCCGACAAGCGTCTAATTGAGGCGTCTATTTTGGCGAGGCAATTAATCGGTCTTTGATTTCAGCGACTATGTCTGCATTCAACACTGCCATAGATCTTTTGTGTTCCTTGTTATTAACAGAATCTGTCTCTCGAAATTTAGCCAGTAACCTCAAAACAGATGTCTTGTTAGGTGCTGGTTTATCACGGTACTTACGGCAAAAAGATTCTTGCACTGCAACCACTGTTCGCGTGCTAAAGTACGACTCAAGAATAAAAACACGTTCGTCTTGCGAAAAAACCATTTTCTCTCTAACAATGCACTGAGCGTTATGATCGCTTTGTCATAGGTATCAGTGGCAGTTTACTGCGCCGGCACAATGTTCGATTGTTGGACGAGTCTATTCCAGTAAAACGTAGGGGAGTTTGGCGGTAAATTCAAATATTACAGAAGGCTGATTAGTGGGTTGCGTTTTATATGAAACACCCTGTACTATCCGTTCATGTGGAATACGTTTTCTGGCATATTATAAGACTGTGCTGTGTTGCATAAGTCGTATTTGCTTGTCGCATAAAACGTGAATATTTAACAGTCAGTGGGGTCATTATTAAATGTACATTACGTCAGAGCGATAACTCTTTCTATTTTCACTTATAGGATATCAATTCAGCATGTGTTTGAGAATTTGACTTTAATGAACCCTTTATAGGTTACTGGTAAATATACTTACCACTTGGTGTTTAGGCCTACATTACGGTAATACTCGCATTGATATTGAACCTTATTGTCTGTAACCACTATTTTAGATGGTCTCTGGGGTGAATACTTACCACTTTTACAATTACCGCTTGAATGCCACCTAGATCGCACAAGGCAAAGTATGTGGTAAGAATACTTACCACTGCACACTTGACTAGGTGTTTTGGTGCATGAAGGGTGTTTTGGTGCATGAAGCATAATAAAGTGAATTCGTGCTTTAATTTGAAAAGAATATTACTTTTAAATGTAAGGATATTATTTTATATATATTATTGCATGTACTGCAGAATAAAATTTTGTACTCGTTTACATAATATGTGGAAATATGACCAAGAAGAAAGTTGTATGCATCTAGAATAGGAAACCGTTGAGTTTCTGTAGCAAATTTGTTAATTTATTTTCACCATAAACCACATTATATGTGATAATATTTTTTATCTTTTCAACTGATTAAGACCTCTGTTTTTCTTAATGTAAGCACTGTTTGAGCAACAACAGTCATCTGCCTAAGATGTTATGCTATTGAAATGAGTCAAGTGTTTGGTTAAATGAACGTTATGAAATGTTACAAGAAAGTTATGAAGTGCATTTATGTGTATTAATCCACCAAATACAAACACAAGTGTATTGTATATCTAGATACGTAAATTATTATTATCGTTGTTAGTGTTATTATTATTACTACTACTACCATTATAATTATATATTATTATATTATATTATATTATATTATATTATATTATATTATATTATATTATTTTTATATAATATTATATTATTTTTATATAATATTATACTTTCTATTTCTTTTATGAATTTGCTAACTGCTATAATTTTTATTATTCGACTAAGCTTTTCGTCATCACTGACATCTTCAGGTCTTAAACAAGTGATGACGAAAAGCTTAGTCGAACAATAAAAATTATAGCAGTTAGCAAATTCATAAAAGAAATAGTAAGGATGGCTGCTAATTTAAACAATACGAAGGATTATACTTTTTGTTTTTAGCCATGGTAAACCCATACTATAGAAAATGGTTGACTGAAAATGAATTGACAGAGGAGCTGAATAGAATAACAGATGAGATGGCCCAAGATTACCGTACCAATATTGTACCTTCATATGTGGGTGGAAATGAAGAAGCAGGCTAGTCGTATCCCAGGCTAGTGGTATTAAACCGCCCGAAATGAGATTTCTCAGGCATATGGCAGGTTATACTATTCAAGATGACAGACGAAGTGTAAGTGTAAGGCAGGAATTGAGTATTACAAATATACTCTAGAGTATCCAGTATCATTTTAAAAATGTTTGGAATACCTTAAACAAATAGATGACGGCAGAATCCTCAAACACTATGGAATTATAAGCGGAAGATAAGGAGAGACGCGTGGGGCGTCGGAAGAAGCGCTGGAGTGACCGGTACTAGTCTACCTGTTTGGGACCGGAACAAACCAGTTTTGGTTTAATACTTGCTGAAGATTATGATGATGATTGATGAAGTAGAAATTTACTGTTCTGCTTTTGCGTCACCCCCCCCCCCCCCAACGTGGTTTCATCTCTTCTATTTCCCATTCGTCACGACTAACGTTTCGAAGCGCATAAGGTTTAAAAGACGTTTTTCTTTTCTTCAAAAAGGAGTCTTCAAGAATAATTAAAAGGAACAAAGAGAAAGCACATCTTTTTGGCAGTTCTGCACACAAGGAGCAACATCGTAAAAGGAATTTCTGTCTAAGATTCTAGTTTAATAGCGACACAGCACTTGCACTAGATAAGGTACCGCAGCGCACATAATTGCCGGCCACAAATCACGGTCACGCTCCGCAACACTAACTATAAATCAAGACGTAGTCAGACTTAACGACGTCTCATCGGACGATGCAGCCAACATATACCGGCAAAAAGTCATTAGCTAAAATCTATTACAACATTAACTTTAAAACCTTTACGTGTTGGCGTCGTACGCACGCAATATATTGTCACTACCTCACCGTCTCTCGAGAGCCCGCTTACAGTTTTTACAGATGCTGGAAAACTTTATGATTAAGTACTTTCAAAAAATATTAGTTTTGTAACTATCCAGTAATTTGTGTCTAAAATAAGGAAAAAATAGATTACACGATGAAGCAATTAGTTGGTAAATATGAATATGGAGAATTGGACACTAAACTCAAAAGAGGTCCTTCTTAATGAACAATTGAATTTCCTATCAAATTCACTATACGACACAGCGATAAGAATACAAAACAAGGTCCATAGTGAGCGACCTATACCAACATGAGCACACCAGTCGACTATAGTATTTCGTGGTGCGCACCAGGGAAATCGCGTGTGTTCTCACGTTTGGGGGTTTTTATATATTTTTTGTGTTTATATTTATATTTATTGTGATGTGTATAAAATTGTATATAAAGTTGTTTTTAATATTTTAATAATTGACGAACTTCACCAAGGAATATTCCTGGTGATGGGACATATGTCCCGAAACGCGTAGATATTCATAAAGGATAAAGGCCACCAGACGGAAAAGAAAAAAGGTAAAACTATTTTACTATTTATATACATATAGTGGCTTGGATAACAAATAGCATGGATCTGAAATAATTTACATAAATTACAATAATTACTCTAACTTACTTTCCTGACTTACCAACTAAGTGGTTAAGCTCTTCTTCTGGCGTAACGAGACTTCTCCAGTTAGAAGACGTCTGTACCCTACGTCAGGTCAATTGGCGGATTTATTTTAAAATTTTTAGTGATGCTGTTGCACAAGTGTTTGGAAGAGAGGAATGGCTTGCGTTTTTAACCTTGTACGATGTTTCCTGATTACTTTGTAGATATCGTCTTGGTCGGTTGGTATTCGGACATCTAGATGTAGCATATGGTTGATGACAGACCATGGGGCACAAGTTATTGTACAAAGGATTTTCCATTGTGCACGTCGAGTTACGGCACAGGCACAACGTCGTATGTCCACATATACGAGGTCTCACAATTAACTTCGCGAGCTCGCCAAAGTTTAACATTGAGGGCAGCAGTGTACATTGTGTACAAACAGATCTGTAAGATTTCATAACCTTGGTATTTCAGTGTCTCATAGCAGTGTTCGTGTTGACACTTGGTGGCGGATTTGTGCTGAGAGCCGTGGATTGTTGTTTATGCTTGTGTGTGTCCGCTGTTGTGAAAATGTCCTAAATGGAATTTGAGCAACGAACGAACATCAAATTTCTTGTGAAACTGGCCAAGAGTGGGAGTGAACCATAGGAAATGTTAATGCAGGTGTACGGCAAGAATGCCATAAAGAAAACAGAGGTGTTCAAATTGATTAAACAGTTTTTTGAGGGGAGAGAACAAGTGACTGACAGAGGAAGGGCAGGGCGGCCAGTAACGAGCCGAACTGACGAAAAAATTGCCAAAATTGAATGACAAATTTCCATCAATCAAAATGAAAAATCCAAACGTTGTTGATAACCTTCTTTGATATCCGAGTGATTGTTCACTACGAATTTGTACTACCAGGACAAACAGTTAACCGAGAGTACTACTTGGGAATGCTGCAAAGGTTGTGTGAAAAAGTGACATGCAAACGTCCGGAACTTTTCGCCAACAACTCACATAACTCGTGCATCACGACAATGCACCTTCGCACATGGCACTGTCTGTACGTGAGGTTTTGGTCAGGAAACAAATAATTATTATAGACCACCCGCGATAGTCACCTGATCTTGTCCCCAAATATCTTCTTTCTTTACCCGAAGAAGAAAGAAGTTTTGAAGGGAAGAGATTTTGAAGACATTGAGAACATTAAGGCTAATACGACGGCAGTTCTGAAGGCCATTCCAGAAAAAGAGTCCCAGAATTGCTTCCAAGGTTGGAGTAGGAGCTCGCATCAGCGTATAGCTTTCCAAGAGGAGTATTTTGAAGATGAATACAGCTGTATTCAGCAATAAGATATGTAACATATTTTCTAGGATGTGTTCGCGAACTTAATTGTCAGACCTCGTACATACGGCTTTATACAGAAAGACTGTGCTTTAAGACGCAAATTTATATTTTATACGAAGTAGGCAACATAATTCTTTCAACCTCTCGTCAGTTTGCTTACGATTCTTTCTGTAACTGTTTTCTCCAATTGAGTTTACTATCAAGACGAATTCCTAAGCACTCAACACACGGTGATCAGTAAAAAACTTGGACTATTGAATCGGTTGTTATCCTAGTGTAAAGACGTTGTCTAGTAATTACAATTACTTATTTTCGTTTACCTGCTGACTTTTCCAGTTTCGGAGGGGATATTCATTGCACAGAAGAGAGTAGAAAAGAGAACATGTTCTTGCCTCTTTCCCAGGCGTTAATTAACTGACGTAATACCTTTCAAACACTTTTAATGTCACTTTTTTGTAGTGCTCGTCAGCATATTCTGAAAGCCATTTTAGAAATTCAAATTCAAATCTCACTTTTATAATTTACATTTTTTTATAAAAGTTTTCAATTATTATAAATAGTTTGTTGTTTGTTGTTTATTTTTGATTTATGTTGTTACGACGATTTAACTGATCGTCGTATGTTACAGTAGAAAGCAAAATACAAGACACCAATTAAGTCACTAATCACCAGCTTTAATTATCACAGTTAAACAGTTTGTAATCAACAAGGTAGTCTCTTACAACAATTCAAATAAAAATTTTCTCACACGCAATAAAATGTCAACTAATATAAAACACAATTGTATTACAATTGCCCCACCCGATTATAAAACACAACACTTCGCCACAATAATTACTTTTCACTAATAACCACTTAAACGCACAGAGTAATCGCCCGACAATAACTGTGAACTATAATACTACGAACCGCGTTCCAATAAATCGCAACTCAAAACTAACCGAGCGTCGCTGAGTACTTGTATCTATACCCCGCCGAAAATCCAGAACATTCCACATACTACGCATTAGCTCTACACTACGACGTAATTGGTTGCGGAGTACGCGCGGCTGGCGGCGTCTAGAAAAGTCTTGCGAAAGCATGTTGAAAACACGTACGCACACAACATTACAGCCGGATTCTTCTGAAACATTCGAGAAACACGTGGATTGTTCTGTAATGTCGTAACACTATTTTTATTTTTTATTTTATTATTTATATTTATCTTTTAGAGGTTTGGTTTGTATAATTTTTGTTTTACCGTTTCTAACATTTTTCAGAAAAATGACAGTAGCTGTCCAAAACAGGGCTGCAGTGGTCTTAAGCTCAGAAAAGTTTAGGACTAATAGAGAGATGGAACGGCGCCCATAATAATAATAATAATAATAATAATAAAATCAGGCGCTCATGTAAGTAAATAATAATATTTTGTATAATAACAGAATGCGGTTAATAGTCACAAGGCACTAAAACGTTTATATTTAATACTTAAGTCATCAACTGTTTTACGTAAGCCAAACTATTTCTGAGAAATTTTTATGTGCTAGACAGGGGATGTGATAATATTACACTATATTGGATATCTCCCCCGCTGTGCGCAACGTACAGAGAGGCAAGCCGTTTCAGTTTTCCCTTCTAATACAGCTATCAGGTCCACCTTTTCCTCGGTAAAGCTTCTTTCCGATAACAAGATGTTTTCGTAACTTACGAAAGCGCAGCTCTCGTTTCTTGGTATTATAACGTTTGTTGTTTAATTTTTTTTTTCATTTTCTTTTACTGTAAAAGTTTTATAATTTTCTCCTGTATGAGATACCATTATTCATAATCGATAATGTTGTTAAGACGATTAAGGAACGCTCTCGAAAGGCCGGAGTGTCGTTCTACTCGCTTCGCGACTATCCCAGCGTGCCTGGTCTGCGTCAAGGCCGTCCACTCACGTACCACTCGAGTACCATCCAGACTGTTCGTTCGAGAGCGCTTTTAAATACACAAATTATGCTGGCACGCCGCCATAAGGTTGGAAACTTATTCTGAAACCTCTGCAGTACCTATAAAAGCAACATCGGCCAGGGCCAGCCTAGAAGTCAGTTAGAGTTGGCGATCCATTCAGGGCGGATCAAGTGGTTGTGGCTGATTTGCAGAAAGTGATTATTTTGTTATAATTAGTGAGGAACTATATTAGTTAATATTTTTATTCCGTGTGGTCTTTAAATTGAATTATTGTACGAGAGTACATTGTTAATTACATATTGTTATTTGTGACTAATTAAAGTTGGTAATTAGTGACGTCACTGTATTTTGCTTCCACTGTACCATAAGATGATACATGAGACCGTCGTAACAATATGAATTGTAAAATAGAAAAGCTTTTGGAATGTCTGCGCATCTTGGGATCAGTAGAAGTAAATTTAAAAAATTTTAAAATCAACTTTATACTTGTATTCGTAGAAAACAAACAGTATCTGATTTTATGAACATTGGTCAATGGTCAACGCAGTTCACGACCTATTGTATACTAAGAGACGGATAGATTATGCAACCTTATAGTAATACGCATTGAGACCCACATGCTCTGAGGTGTGGATAAAAAAAATTTTGAGTTGACTTTTGGAAGCTAGCTGCGGATTTTATAAAAACTTCCATTGTTAGAAATAAGTGAATCCAGAATAATGTTGAGACTTCAGACCAGAATGTGATCGACGATATTCAAACTAGAGAGTTGAACTGGAATGGGCACTTAAAATGATGGGTGTGAAACGTTTACCAAAACAGGTCACGATACACCGGACTCTTTCTTCTATAGAAGGAAGAGACGGGGATGATGCAGGAGGACTTCGAGGAATGGAATTAACAAAGAATTGCAAAGAAGAAAATGAATGGCTGCTTAGGAACTGATTCCTACGTACAGGGGATTCTGAACACACACACATACACAATGGTATAAAAGCAAGGATACTAATTTCTGGTTTCTGTTGTCCATGGCGTGTCCGTTGTTATTAATTAACCATATATTCCACCGCCGATTCGGATCACAGATAATTATTCATAAAAATTATAACATTTTACCTTGTGGCCTAAACTAGTTTTCGCTCCGTTAGAGCTTCGTCAGAGGCTGCCGCTAGGAGCGCTGTCCGTCCTGCTTTTGGTGACGGCGCCGTCGTTCAAAAGATCGTTGTGGTCTGCCTAAATAAGATGATTTGAAAACGTGGACTCGGTGGAGGAGGAAGGTAATAGTAACAAACATAAACAGGAAAATGGAAATTCTACACGAACACACAAAGGTCGAAATCTAGAGAGTCTTAACAACTAAAAATATACAAGCACACAAAAACGCATAGAAACAATATCCTAAACGAACAGACACAATTTAAATCACACGTACTATTTGAACGTATAAACACTACTCTCTCTCACACACACACACACACACACACACACACACACACACACACACACACACACACACACACACACACACACACACACACACAACGATCTTTTGAACGACGACGCCGTCACCCAAAAGCAAGTCGGACTCCTAGCGGCAGCCTCTGACGAAACTCTAACGGATCAAAAAACTAGTTTAGGCCTTTAGGTAAAAATTTATCATTTTTATCAATAATAATTTGTGTTCCGAGTTGTCAGTGTAATACGTAGTTAATTAATACTAATTTGGTGTATTTGTGTGCGCGCACGATTGTGTTCAGTAACTTCACGGTCAATCAGCAAACGTTATGTTACGCGTAATCAGGTGCCTGTGTTTTCCCTGCAGCCTTTGCAAACTGGTCCGCTATGTCGTTAAATTACTACACGGCCTATTTCCCCCCCCCCCCCCGGCAACGCTTCTGATTGGCTTGCTAATGTACTTTTGAATCCACACTCCTCTCAAATACGTTTATGGATACAGCGATATTTCTGAAGTGTTGCTATATTTCATTTACGACATTATGTTGTCCAGCTCACTCCCATACACCTCACGCCCCTGGTGGAGTAAACTGATTCAACGTGTAACGAAATACATGTACCGAGAAAGCAGTGTTGCCAAGTCAATCAAATCTTTTTTATCCCACATAGCCGAGTTACCCAAAACTTCCACACTGCCACAAATAGGTGTGCTTTGTGATATTTGTACAAAACGTAATATTTTAAATAATGTGGGAATATTCTAAAGTTTTGAATACTATTACACGAATAATGTATACATCAAAAATAATTTTATTTATTATGAAATAAAATGTGCTCACATCTGAAAGCTCGAGCTGAGTCCTGGCAACCTGTCAGGTTTTTACAAACAGAAATAACATTGTAGCACACCACTATAGAAACATTTTGCCGATTAGCTCTTTCGAGCTTCACAGCTCATCATCAGATCGGAAATATGGCTCATCAGATCACATCGTCATCAAATATTGGAAATGTTCTCGACGTGATGA
This sequence comes from Magicicada septendecula, assembly GCA_034769895.1. Lineage (NCBI taxonomy): Eukaryota > Metazoa > Arthropoda > Insecta > Hemiptera > Cicadidae > Magicicada > Magicicada septendecula. Next base: position 561,566,889 of record CM068369.1, read on the forward strand.
TGAGCTGTGAAGCTTGAGAGCTCTAATCGGAGAAAACGTTTTGTATAGTGGTGTGCGACAGTGTTATTTCTATTTCTATAACCACTACCACAACTTTATTAATTAAATAGTTTGGTTTTTATTTCAACGAAACTTTTTAATATCTAAACGGACTACATATATTGGCGATGGACAGCTAAAGTTGACGGTTGAAACCAGCTTTAATTATCAAAATTTACTATTTGTAATCAACAAGATAGTCTCTTACAACAATTCAAGTAAAAGTTTTCCACACGCAACAATAATGTCAACTATAAAGAATTCCGCACTAACAACAACACTTCGCTACAATACTTCTACAGACACTCGATCCGGGCTAAAGGAATCGTTCGACACCATTGAACAGACAAGCTGGGTGCTATGGCTTTTCATAGGTAGCGCACGCCTTCTAGAAATTTTCCATCCTCATTTCACGCTACTTAATGCGTATATAAAGTATTTTTGAACACGTACACTGGAACCAACCTGAAAGCGGCCTTGACTGGGGCTACACCTGCAACACTGGACGGCGGGTGGGAAGAGTGGAGAATGTTCTGGGCTGTTCTGTAGGCTTCGCGTTACACTATTGTCATATTGGCTCCTTGTGCCTATAATAACCAGTTCTTAGGTTTTCCCAAGTTTATGTCCAAGCCATATTGTTCATGGATCCTTCGGATCATGTAACTGGAATTCTGTTTGTCCAATGCTACCACAGCTTGATTAACCTCAAACAGAAGTGGGTACACGTTGTCGACATTTGTTACAGTAAGTTTTGTGTAAGTCATGAGTTACTTTATATAAACCAAACATTTGACACATAGGCCTACAGAAAAATAATATAGTTTTTTAATAAAAATTGTTCCTAAAAATAAATGTGTGAGACAAGGGTGCCCTATTTCACCGACACTTTTTAATATCTACATGGACGACATATTTCGGCGATGGACAGCTAAAGTTAATTCGGGAATATCACTTCAGCAAAATATTCATCTGAATGTATTGCTTTATGACAAGGTAATGATGCAGAAAACAGAAGACCAGTTACAGCGGGTGATATTTATGTTCAATAGCATCATACAAGACTATGGGCTAATGATCTCTGCTACAAAATCTAAAACGATGGCATTTCAGGGTAGGTCTCCTATAAGAACTAAGATAGTCGTGAATAATCAGATTTTAGATCAGGTAGTCATTTAATTACCTGGGTTGTAATATCTCGTATGGAACTGATATTGATTGGGATATTAAGCTAACAAAATTTAGACGCAGCTGTGGAAGGGTTCATAGGTATCTGAAAAATAAAACACTGAAAGATACTCGAATGAAATTTTATAAAACTCTGGCTGTGCCCAAATTCCTGTATGCTAGTGAGACATTGGCTCTTGGTAGAAGGAACATGCAGAGCATTCAGGCAGTCGAAATGATATTTTTAAGAGGGACGCAAGGTTGTTCTCTCTTGATCGGAGAAGGAACGAGGATATTACACGCGACTTAAATATTGTATCATTACACCAGAAGACCACAGAAGGAGATGGTGTGAACACTTGAATCGCATGCCTAATATTCGTCTACAAATGGCTGCGTTGGGTGAAGAGACCCTACTGGGAAGAGAGATGTCGGTAGACCGAGAAGGAGATTGGTTCCGGAACAGGTCTATCTCCTAGTCCTTGGAGTGGTGATGGTGATGATGATGATGATGATGACGATGATGATGGATAAAAGTTGTGCGAAATTACCAAGTTACCAAGTCATTATGTTTTACCAACGGCCAATCGTGACTTCAGACAAATACTATTATTAATTGAAATTCCCCTTAAATAACTGTAATTCGGTACACCAACGTCAAATTAACGGCAGATGTCGCGAGTAGACGAAGTTATGCTTAACCTCTTTAATGACAGGTTTGACTTTCAGTTTTAGAGACAGATTTAAAGAATCAATTATCCTTAAACTCCTAATACAGTATTCCTTTATGAGTTTAAAATGATACCCAGCGGTTGTATTGAACAGGCTTGAAAACATTTCGCATCGGCTTCGAGAGAGAGAAGTCACGAAACTTTATGTCTAACGAAACTTGACACCGCTACGAGATTTCGTTACAGTAAACTTTACTATGTCTGTCACGTTTGTATTACGAAGCAAAACTACTTTGCAACTGTAACAGAGTCCTTACAATCCTACAACCGTCTTAAACAAGCAATAGCCTACAACATCAAAGTTACTAACTACGGTTATTAAACTTTGTTAATTTCATCTTTCAGGCTACAGTGTAAATGTCCTTCTTCTTCTTCTTCTTCTTCTTCTTCTTCTTCTTCTTCTTCTTCTTCTTCTTCTTCTTCTTCTTCTTCTTCTTCTTCTTCTTCTTCTTCTTCTTCTTCTTCTTCTTCTTCTTCTTCTTCTTCTTCTTCTTCTTCTTCTTCTTCTTCTTTTCTTCTTCTTCTTCTTCTTCTTCTTCTTCTTCTTCAGGCTGTAGACCTCACGATCCGTTGCGCACCCTTTGGTCCGACCATCTTTTCTTTGGTTTTCCAATGTTCCGCCGTTCTTTTGGATTTTAAACCAAAATTTGTTTTTGTATCCTGTTCTAAAGCATCCTTTCAACACGGGCTCTCCTGTCCCATCTGCTTTACTGTATCCTTTCGTTTAGGTTGTATATTCCAAGGATGCACGTTACATAATCATTTCTTAGCCGGTACCTCCATAGTACTCTTACAACCGTCTGAGACAAGCAATAGCCTACAATATTAAAGTTAGTAGCTACGATTATTAAACTTTGTTGACTTCATTTTTTTCAATGTAAATATGTTGTTTAGTACTTACACTTACATACTCTTGTTTCCCTTCTGACTTTATTCTGTTTTGGTGGGGGGTATTCATTACACAGGAGAGGGTAGAAAAGAGAAACACGTGCTCGTCTCATTTTCAGACGTTAATTAACTGTATGTTGTTTCAAACACTTTTAATGTGATTGTTTTGTAGTGTTCAACAACGTTTTATTTATTTATTTTTTGTATCGGCCATCTGAGGACCACATGGCTTGTTCTTTTCTTTTTCTCCATGATTCTTTCATCTTTTCACTATGTCTCTTCTTCCTGCCTTCAGTACACTTTGAACCTGCGTTTTTCTCTCTCCTACCCTGGACTACTTCCATTTTTAACACTTTTGCCCAAAAAACTTCTGTTTCAAGTGCTTCTTCCGCGTTTATATTACTTTTTATAAATGTTTTTTGACTTCTTTAATCCAACTTAATGTTGACTTCTTTCCCCACAGATATTTGAAGATATGTTTGTTAACTTATTGTCGTCCATTCTATATAAATGTCCAATAAATACTAGTCTTCTATTTCTTACTGTTTCTGTTATATTTTATATACTTTGATATATTTCATCATTACTTCTTAATTTCCAAACTTCTGAAGTTTTTGTGCGCCTAATATTTTCCTAATAATTTGTCTTTCCGATTAATAAAATGTTACTTCTATTATTTTTATTTATCTTTTAGAGATTTATTATTTTTTATCATTTTTATTTACTTTTTTATAACATTTTTCGGAAAATGTTAGAATGGACTCATGGTAAGTTGCCGTCCAAACATAAAACCGTAATTAGCTGAAAGTAAAACATTAATTGTGTTTCTATATTTTACATATTCTGAAGAAAAGGTAAAATAAATGCTGAACCAATTTTTGCGAAAATGTCTTTACATTGTTGTCATTACTGTCTTTATATTATTGTTAAGTAATGAATTACATTCTTCTCAGTGTTAGCACAGCTGGACAGACAACTATCTTAGAATAGTTCTGTACCGCAATATGGATCTTCTTAAATTTTTTTGACTTCCATTTTTTCTTAGGTTTTTTTTTATTTTGTATTCTACTTTACTTTCCTCAGTTGTTTTTATTTTTTTAGCTTTTTTGGTTCCACGGTCACAGATTCGTCTCCACCGAGGCTGACAGTACTCACTTAATACATATTTATTTATTTTTTTAACTGTAATTCATATAAAGAAGCAGTATTTACACAACTGTTTTGGAATTAAACGTAAATTTTGCAAATGTGAAAAACAGAAGAAAGTCAGGACATTTAAAAATTTAGAGCATACGGTAAGTTTTTACTTTCTTTTCAACTGTAAACCTCTAAATAATTGTTACATGTCACGTGAATATACATTTGTTTTCTGCCCAAGGACAGGTCTTACAATTCATGCTACCTCTATGCTTTCCTGTCCTAGTTACATCGTTTCTTGATATTTCATTCATAGATCGTCCACCATCTCGTCTCTCCCCCGTCGTCTAATCCACCTTCCATTTACCAGCCCTCCAGTGTTACTATCACCGCATTGCCTTGTGTTTGCCGCGTTCAGTGTCCGAAACAATTTTTGTTTCTGCCCTTGAGGACATCTAACACTCCTTCTTCTCTCCAACTCTTCCAAGCATCTCCAATTTCGACATTCTATCGTTTCAAGTAATCATTTTTAACTTCTCTATCTTCACATTTCTAAAGCTTCTAAATCTTCTCTCGTCTTCTTTCCCCAATAACGAAGTTTCTGTTCCATATAGGAGCACGCTCCAAACAAAACACTTCACCGTTCTCTTTTGCAGAATCACGTTTATCTGAAATTTACTGGTAGGCGGCGTCCTTAATTTAAAATATTTTTAACGTGCTAAACATAGTTTTAAAAAATACTACCGTATTAAGTTGGAGAGACAAGTTTGGATACAAAAGTAAATTTGCAGGCGAATCAGAGTTGAATAAGGGGAAACTGAACGTGCAATGTTCCAACTCAACGACACGCAACCAATTAACAAATGCTGCGGGGAGAACATGGTCACCTGATTGTAACATGACATTTGATAAAACACTCTGATGTTACTGTCCACAATACCGCACCCCCCACGCACACACATACACAGACACTCATTTAGACACATGTTGGGATACCGAAGTAGTAGTATGTCAATATACGAGTATGTGAAGCCATTCCGTTCATATGATGGCTTGTATACTAGCGATCTACATAAGACTCCAAAACTATTCAGGTCACTTCTTAATTAATAAGAGGTAATGCGCAATCAATATTTTAATTTATCAGTAAATAAAAGGTCATAGATTTTCTTAAATAATATTTATAACGCAATTTTTAAAACTTCGTTACAAACTAATAAATATGGTTATTTATGTAAATATCGAGTTATTTAAAAACTTGTTGAATAACATAAAAAAAATATCCACTTTACTCTGAAAACAGAAGTTAATAATATTTAAGTATGGATAACTTTCTGGATTTAACCATTACTCGACAAATGGATGTTCTAAGATTCAAAATTCACAGGAAACCGACGGCTACCGATACAACAATACATGCTGACTCCCTCCACCCCTTTTCACAAAACATGGCGGCCTATAACAGTTTCATTCACAGATTACTAACAGTCTCTCTTGCCGATAATGCCTTCCACAAAGAGTTAAATACTATCAAATACATCGCTGTCGCCAATGGTTATAACACTTCCATCATTGATCGGCTACTGAGAAAACACAAGAATAAGAAACCCATACATCAAGCAGACTTTACCACACAAAAAAGTTTCATAACTACAAAATAACACAAATTTTATGCCAAAACTTTTATCCTGTAGAGTAAATAATAACGAATTTACTGTATCATTTAAAACTAATAATAATTTACTACAATAACTCAGGCCAAATAAACGGACACCTTTAGAAGAGAAAACAGGTATATATAATTTAATTCAATCACTTTCTGCTACAGTTCGTTTCTTGATATATATAAAGAATTTAAAATTTATATTTATATTACCTCAAGATGTTCTTTTTCCTTATTCGAAACATGTTCCAAATAAGGAAAAAGAACATCTTGAGGTAATATAAATATAAATTTTAAATTCTTTATATAATTTAATGTATAATGATTTTATATTGGATTGCTTTTATATTGGACAAACGGGAAGGTATTTCCTATAACGTTTCCGCGAACATATGCCTAAGCAAATAAGGAATTACAAGCATAACAACATGAAATCTAATTTTTCTCGACATTTGATTTCATACAATCATAATTATACACACGTCACTCCAATTTGATACCGCTACCCACTTGCGAAAAGGTTCTTGTCATGAGTGTCTTCAAAGAGTTTGAGATTTACGGAGCATACACGAATGTAAACGACTGTTTACAACGAATGATGAGTTGAACATTAGATCCAACCAGTTGTACGGCACAGCCTTTGAACCTGCTTCCTCGGATAAGGACTAAAGACCATGCAGTAGTAGATTGAGCTTGAGTGGGTGCGCACCTAACACCGTACAACCCATATGCTGAGCTGGATTTTAGTTAGTGACGACCTCGAAAGAGTGATGTAATTTATTTGAAGTTACCTGATGATGAAGCATATGATCCGAAGCGCGTAGTAACAATATCTACTTGAAGTCACACGGTGGATTATTAAAAGGTAATATACAAAGGTACACAAAGACAAATTGATAATTTACATAATCATTTGAATAATATCAATAACAAAATGCGGTTCACGCTTGAAAGTGAAGAAAATGGTAAACTGAATTTTCTAGATTTGACTGTTGCTAAGGACAATAACAATAAAAAGTTGCAATTTGACATATATAGAAAACCCACAACGACTGACATTGTAATACATGCTAAGTCGTTTCATCGTTTATCACAAAAATTAGCTGTCTTCCACAGTATGATTTACAGACTTTTATCTTTGCCCCTCGGTGATAAAGAATACCGTGAAGAGTTGGACACCATTAAACACATTGCTGTCGCTAATGGTTATGATGTCAATATGGTGAATAACATCCTTCGAAAACATAAGAAAGGACATAGCAACATTATCGGACGTAAAACACGCGAAAATACAACACGCAAATATATTGCAACACCGTACACATACCTTATGCCACAGATCTTTGGGTCAATTTTTGGTAAAACCAGTAATATCAAGGTCACATATAAGACCACTAATAGTATTATGAATAATCTTCGTGTCCGCAGAACCACCAGCCTTGAACACAAAACTGGTGTTTACAAACTGATATGTGACGATTGCGACGCTTTTTATGTGGGCCAGACAGGACGTGGTTTTTTAAAAAGATTTTTAGAACATAGGCCGCCTACACATTTTCACAGTTTGGACAGTGTCAAGTCAAAATTTGCAGAACACCTCATTTCCGAAAATCATAGCTACACAAATTTTAAAACTAATTTGAAACCCCTTCACATATGTAAGACAGGGCGATATTTGAACGCTCTTGAAGAATACGAAATTTATAAAGCACACAATAATATTGGTACCAAGCCGCATGTTTTAAATGATAAATTGGTCTTCAAATCAAATGTATTGTACAACACTGCCTTGCGCTACTGTCGTGGTGGGAGCGAGACATAGATTAGTGCGCGGTCGGTTTTCATACGATGTACATCGGTAACCTTCGTACTCGTTGGAAATATTATAATATGTTATATTAAGTTATTTTATATTAGATTTTAATATTTTAAGTGTTTGACAAGTGTATCATATTTAAATGATACACAATTACTTTTAAATTCTGATGATGGGACAAGGGTCCCGAAACATGTAAATTTATAAAGACGCTGTTTCTGGAAAGCCGCAGACGGTAAGTTCCAATATATTTGATTGGATTATTAAAGGTTAATTTGCTAATTTAATAAATATAGGATTTTTTTATTTTATATTGACACAGCGTATATTTCAGGATAATTTGCTTAAAGGAAACCATCCTGCTTACGTCTGTTTGTTTTACAGTCGTAACAAATTTGTGACGCTTTGTTTTTAATTAAAGTAGAATTTCCAAAAATTTAATTAATTTTTTTTTTGTATTCAGTGTTAATAGCATCAAATATTTCCTTACAAATTATGTTGTGATGATGTTTTGTTTACTATTATTAACTGTATTATTGTTTGCTAAATCTACAAAATAGCTTCTGACAAATACTTTTTACAAGTGTTATCAATTATCTTGAAAGCTATTAGAGATACAGAACTGAGATGTTTATTTTTATATATCTTAGAGTAAACAACATATTAAAACACAAATTCAACCCCTAATGTTTCACAAAAATATTTGTAGTCTATTATTTTGCTTTATGGTCAGAAATATGAATACAATTTTTATCTATCCATAACTGTAGAACAAATTATAAACGGGTCTACCTTTATATGACCTTGGTTTTACATTTTTAACTGTACAGTATATCGTCCTTTCTTCTGAAACAGCGTGTGTGTGTGTGTGTGAGCGAGTGTGTTTTGAATAGTTTTTCTACGCAAAAGTTCCAACCAGCTATTGATTTTCTTCTTTGCTCGTGTAATCTTGTTTTTCATTACCTTGTTAGCTCTGTTCCCACCGAAGTCCTCCTGGATGTTCCCATTCTCTTCCTTCTCTAAACGTCCAATGCAGAACTCGTTTTGGTAGATGTTCCATACCCATCATTATAAGTGTCTATTCCAGAGGAATTCTCTAGTTTTAATATAGTCGTTCACGTTTTTTTTCTATATATCGTTGTTCATTCTCTTCTTTCCCTAAACATCCATTGCAGGACCTGGCTTGGTAAATGTTCCATACCCATCATTAGAAGTGTCTATTTCAGAGAATAACTGTCTAGTTTTAACATAGTCGTTCTCGTTTTTATATATATATATATATATATATATATATATATATATATATATATATATAGTCCTCCATTCTCTTCTTTCTCTAAACGTCCAGTACAGGACCTGTTTTTGTAAATGTTCCATAGTCATTATCATAAGCGTCTATTTCAGTGGAACTCTCTAGTTTTAATATACTCGTTCTCGTTATGGTTTAAAGTCTCCATTATCTTCTGAACTCTCCATTCTTGATCTTGTTTCTTTTGAAATTCCTACACTTTGCCTACTAAATCAATTTCTATAATTCCCAAAAGTTGTTCGAGTTTATGATGACCTTAACATATTTTCAAACCGTAGTAAACTCTTAAACAGTTAGTGGCTATCATATTAATATAATATGACATTATCACAATATCGGTATGGAGAATCATACATCACTTCCATGTTCTAAGATTTATATTTAAAATCATTTTGGAAATGAACTATATCCATAGAAATTACTTCTTTCTACTTCTTTCTTCAGCCTTAACTACAGTACTGTGGTCACTAACGTATATCACCTCACGTTAGCGCACTCGATTTTCACTGATGATGGTAGTCGATGGCACTGCCAAAACGTCTCGTTTTTGCAGAAAAAATTGGACCACGGCCAAACAGCCTGCGAAGGAATTTTAACAACTAACTACTTCTTTGTTGCCGATCACCTAGTACACATATAAAAAATTATCCCCTCCCCCTTCAACATCATTTTCATTTATAGAAAATTACCCCCTACCCCTTCAACTACCCTTGTCATTTATAAATATTTCATCCCCCTTTCTACAGTGGATTACTATGACCTTCTTTTCAGGATCCTTTATTTATCAAAGTTGAGTACTTTACTCTTTTTAAAACATAAAACGTTGCAGTTAAACTACCCCTTCCCCTTAGCCGATCTTCACCAGAATCAATTGACCTTGAGTCCTCTACAATTCAGGAATGTGTGCAAAACATTATTTGATTCTGTTTCAATTTACGGCAGTTATCGTTCGTCATAGAAAAAATTACTGTTGTTAAAACATAAAACGTTGCTAGTAAACTACCCCTTCCTCTTAACTCACCTTCACCAAAATCAAATGGTCCTGAGTCTTCTATAATTCAAGAATGTGTGCAAAACATTATTTTATTCTGTTTGAATTTGCGGCAGTTATCGTTTGCCATAGAAAAAAATCTACACACAGACACTTTTCGAAAAATGACTTTTCTTCATGTTTTGAGGGTAGTACAATCAGATTAGCCCTTAACTCGAACATGACTTTTTTCGCCATCACCATACTTCCATTTCCTTATGGAACATGGAAGTAACAAGGGGTATTGTACCAAGCGTCACAGAACGATATCTCAATATGAACCGTACAATGCGAACAGTCTCTGTCAATTGTGACGAAACGACTATTTTACCTGTTCTTACTTAGTCAATTGCGCCCCGCATAGTCACAACTGGCCGAATCTGTGGCAGCTAGTAGAAATACGACCATACGGGCAATACCATATTTACAAATACAAACGAAGAGCCGGTGAAAAAACACTGCTTAACAGAAAAAAGGATTATAGGGATTTAGTTACATTTAAAATATTAGATTTTCTCCAAGAGTACGCACAAAGGTCGCGCGTCGGGTAGTTTATCGTTAGTCGGCTTCCGTATGACGTGCGGGCAACAAGTGCTGGCCAGCTTCGATTTTTAAATCGTCCGTTTGGATTCGGTTTTCGTTGTAATATTAACGTTATTTTAAAAATTTAAAAATTTTGTAAATGGTGTGTTTTAGGTTGCGTGTTATATGTACCTGTGTCGACTACGCTCACCTGAGTGGAAATTTTTTATAAATATTATGTATGTTTACTAAATGATCCAATTGAAGATGGAACACAACTGGTCCGAAATGCATATTGGATGAAAAACTAAAATAATCACCGACTGGAATACTTAGAGGTGTACTTGTAAGTACTAAAAATTCATTATACATTATTAAAGGTGTTCTTTGACTGTTTCATAAAAAAAAGCTCTCAATGTTTTGTTTACTTTTAATATTTTTGTATCGCACAGTTTTTTTTTAGAAAATTAATTGCTTGCCATATCTTCTTAATCTTTCTCTAATGTCTGTGTCTGAAGTCCAATCTTCTGTAACCTGTAGTGACAGTTTATCACACCTTGTAAATCTCTTTTTACACTGAACTTTTTATTTCTGTAAAGTTAAATGTCTAACAATGTAAATGTGTCACTTCAATTTTCTAAATATGCTAATTCAAATACCATTTTTTATAGTATAGTTGATATTATCAATTATTAACAATGCGCTGGACTAAAGAGTGTATTATAATGCAAGTAACGACGTTGTGAATAAGTTGCATAAGTTCAACCTTATGTGCGGGACCATCAGGCGAACCCTTAAGTCAGCAAGTAAAGGAACACGCCTAATAAGGTGACGGCTCTTCCCACACTTCTTTATGGGTCTGAGAATTGGATTTTAACGGAAGGCAGGGTCAGTCTCATCTAGGCGGCTGAAGTGAGATTTCTCAGGCATCAATTCAAGGTATACTCTCCATGATCATAAAAGAAACACAGATATACAACAGAAACTGAATATTCTGAGTATACTTAACAGGATCGCCCAGTATCGGCTGAATTGGTGGGAACATCTTTGCCGAATGGATGACTGCGGCATCACCAAACAATTCTGAAACTATAATCTGAGGGTACGGAGAGGTGTGGGACGTCCGAGGAAGCGCAAGAGTGACCAGGTCTAATCTTTGCCTATTTAAGATCGGAACAAACTATCCATGGTTTAATCCGTGACGATGATGATTAACAATGCGATCGGGTAGAGAAGAATCCCATATATATATATATATATATATTTAAATGAGGTGACACGTTATGTAGTAGCTCTGCGCAGGTGTCTCTAGGTAGTAGGTATAGCTCTAGCAGCGAGAACGAGTGAAACCCGCTAGTCTTTGTCCGTCCAATTATTTGCGCACGTAGCGGTTTCAAATTGCCGTGAGACCGTCATAACAGTGGGTCAGAAGTGCGACAGAACCTTTATGACTATCTCACGGACCGTCGTATTGTACAGTGACACCAATGAAGTCACTAATTAATAGCTTTAATTAGTCACAAATAACAATTTGAAATCAACAGCGTACTCTCATACAATAATTCAAGTTAAATTAACCCCCACGCAATAACAATATTGTCACATATTAGAGTTACGCACTAGTAATCACTTTCCACCAATTGGCAACACTCACCGGATCCGTACACTATAATATCGCCAGGTGTACCTAACTAACTAAGCCGGCCGCTGTTGCTTATATATAACCTGCAGATGTTCCAGAATAATTTTCCATTCTGTTGGCGGCGTGCCAGCATAATTTGCGTAATTAAGAATTCTCGAGCAGCCTGTAAAGTACTTAACACACGGCCTTGACAGAGACACTACAACTGAAACTGCTCAGCTAGCCGAGAAACGTGTAGAACTTCTACGTAATTGCAGCTGGCGACTTTTCGAGAGCGTTACGTAATTAAGGTAGCAATATTTATACAATGAAGTTACCATAGTCTAATACGCATTGATTGTACTGCTTGCTTCAAGCGGCTGTAATATTGTAAAGATTGTGTTACAGTAGGAATATAGGCCTAATTGTACTTTGTAATAAGAACGTGAGAACCATATTAAAGTTTACTTGTAACGAAAGCTTCAATCAATGTCAATCATTACAGACATAAAGTTTGAAGATTTCTCTGGCTCGAAATTTACGCAATCCGAGTCGTTGCGCATATTTTTTTAGTTATGTTTTGTTTATGATTTTTACCCAAATTCTGTATTAATGCCTAAAGACTCTTTCCCAATATACTTGACATAACTAAACATTTGCTACAAACATGTTAAATATAACATAGGCGGTTAAACAAGTTTACATAATAGTATTTGTTTTAAGATACGTTAAGATCGTTTTTCTTAAATTTCTACTTAATTTAGCATAATCACAATAAGCTTCTTTATGTAAAATTTAACACTATGGTTATTCAGACACATTGGTATTTTACATTATACAATAATTATAATAAAGATATATTCTTTGTCACATTAATAGTTAGTTTGAGATTTACAACAGTAAATTAATATAGGTTTTACGCAACAAAAAATCAAACATTCCAAATAAACATGTCAACAGTAATCTTCAATTACATTGAATTAAATACTAGAATACATATTTTATCACTTTAATTTTTATAACAGTTATATTCTATAAAATATATAAAAGTAGACAACATAATAATAACATAATGTTAGTTATCGATTTCTGATTACTGTCTTACCAAAGAGTACTTCATTTCTTGCTAACTTATTAGTTGACATATATATTACTATTAAACAAACCTTGTTCATTAATTGAAGCAAATATAATAAATCATCTCTATCTTGACCTATAAACATTTAGTTTTTTAAACATAATTATGAACAATTTTTCATTAAAATTATTATACATAACATTAACTATTTATTTTTATTTTGTACTTTTGTTGGCTTTGTGAATCGTTTTCCAAGTTTTTTGAATAGAGGCGTTTGAAAGTATTTTAAATGGAATATTATATTCGTATTTTGAGTTCAATTGATTATCTTAATCTGTCTCTAAAACTGGAAATTGTACATGTCATTAAACAAGTTAATTGTATCTTTATCTACTCGTGTCTGCTGTCGTAAATTTGACGTTTCGTGTACACGTCTTAATAAGTTACATTTATAGAATATGTTAACTGATTTGAAAATAACAATATTTAAAGTATTTATTGAAACGTGTTAAAATATTGAACACATCTCTAAATCTCACACAATTTTTAATACCCAATTATTATTTTCCTGTAGATGCCATTTATCTGAATACTATGAAGTGACTCAACAGTTACTAATAAATTAGTTTAGTGAATGACAACTAAGTCTACATGCTTATGTTCAAGGATGATTAGTTTGTGGCAGCACTGGAGGAACTCGACTCCGGTTAAATGATAAACGAAAACCCGAATGATTAAAGTCTACAAAGAATGCAGATATTGTGGTCTCGACATAAATTTTGGAAACCCGTACTGCTTGTTTTTGAAAGTAAAGAAGCGGGTATGACAATATATTAATAAATTATAAAATATAATATTTATTTTCCAACACTGAAAAAAGAAGAAAAATATATGTCGCAAATAAAACATACTATGGATTAAAAAAGCACCTGGCTTCATCTCAGGAAGCACGAAATGCAAAATTTACAAAACACTTATCAAGCCAGTGCTGACATGCTTCAGAAACTTGGACGATGACAAAAAATAGCTAGAGACTTCTAGGTTGCTGTGAAAGACGGATTCTAAGAACTATATTTAGACGAGTACATGAAAATGGAATGTTGCGCAGGCGCTGTAATTATGAACTATTCCATCTTTACACAGAGCCTGACATTGTCAGGACAATCAAAACATACAGGGTAAGGTGGATTGTACACAGAAAGAATGGGGGAAGGCGAAACATATTTTCTACCAGAAACCAATGGGTAGTAGAAAAAGGGGAAGACCCCGAAGTAGATTCAAAACCAGATAGGGGAGGACCTTAGAAAGCTGAACATAAGAAACTGAAAAGCCATGGCACGCAATATTGAAGAATGGAATCCACTCTTGGAGCAGGCCGAGACGCATCAAGGGTTGTAGAGACACGGCTGATGATGATAGTACATGTGAAGTAGATTAAAAGATGATGTATTTATTTGAAGTAGCTTAGGGTAACACTATAAGAATATTGCAAACGTGATGAAAATGTCAGCTGAAAGAAAAGACAAGAACAACAACTGGCGATAGAGGTGTTAAATTTTGTTCTAACTAGTTTATAAAATGTACTGTACATGAAGGGAAAGGTCATGTACACGGTTGCCCGCAGTTTCACACCTACGCCTCGCCGCTAGTCTCATGAAACAAGAAATTCTAAACTACCTTCCCTATAAAACTACTACGCAATGCGCCTGTTGACAGGTTTCACCGCCCACAGTATATAGTCAGGGCATTAACACGTTTAACAATAAGGTTGAATTTTTGCTATACAATAACAAAGGTGGTATTACGTAGTTTTCTAGACAACAGAACAGTTCGTTAGGTTATTGTTCTTTAAGACGAAACAAACTACACGGGTTAAAATGCACATCTTGTCTGTAACTGACCTGAACATCCTGTCAGTAGTCGTATACTCCTTTATTGTAGACAAATAGATGATAGTAGCAGTATCATTTTACTGAGCAGAGGGTGCTGGCCTCTAGCAATAACGAATTATGAGGAAAACTAAATGACTATGTTGTCCTGTTAAATCCTCTAGCAAACAGTTTTGTAGACGACAGGTTGATCAATAAGCCGGTACATTAGTATCGATGTTGCACCACTAATGGAAACTTTGATGTAATATCACTGTACTCTGGATAAAATAAAACTGTTTTTAACTCTTTTTAACATTATTATACTGTTACGATGGTTTCAGTGTTTGACGTATTGTACAGTGGAAACAAAATACAGACACCAATGAAGTCACTAATCACCAGCTTCACTTGGTCACAAATAACAATTTGACATCAACAAAATTCTCTCATACTGTAATTCAAGTTAATTTTGTCCATACGAAATAATAATGTTGACTGTTAGAGTTGCGCACTAATTATAACACAACAATCACTTTCCACTGATCAGTAACAATCACTTGATCCGCACTCTAACATCTCGTCAGGTGTAACTAAATTCTAAGCCGGCCGTAGACTCTTATATATACCTCGCAGAAATTTCAGAATAATTTTCCATTGTTTTTGCGACGTGCCGGTATAATTTTCATAGCTAAGAGTACTCGACCAGTCTGGAGGATACTTTAGCGCACGGTCTCGACAGAAACACTGCACCTGCTCGACTAGCCACGAAACTTGTAGAACGTTTACGTAACTGTGCCTGCCGAATTTTCGAGAACGTTACGCAATTGTCGTACCAATATATTGTTACACTGTTATACGTTGTATAAACAATGTATTTGAAAAAAGGACGCAAGAAAGTTCACAACAAATTCTGCCATTAATGAGTTTGAATGTATTGACATATGCAAGTGAACTTCTTCGCATGCGAGGACTCAGAGGATAGATTACGTACAATTATCACAGTCAAATTGATTTGAAAAGTAGCTTAGTGGCAATTCACGGGGCCTGTCCAGTACAAACAAAACTAACAACTGCTAAGTTGGACAGGTGTCACGTTAGACACAACTTTGACATAGTGTTCAGTACTCCTTAATTCTCAAACCCACAGTGGCACGGTAGTAGGATATTTAATAGAGAGTAACCTTACAACTACTCTCTATTTATGTCAAACACAACTGGGTGCTCATATAAATAAGATTCGCCGAGGTTCGAGAAGAATCTACCATTTTACGGATGACGCGTCGAGATTAATTGCGTAGTGAAAGCCGCTTTGTAGACGACTCCCCTCAGACCAAATATTTACAATCTGCACGTGCCATGCAGGTTGCCTATCTGTAAGAATATGTAACGTAGAAATCGTAAAGTTCGTTATCATCACCTTCATCTAAAGGCCATGGCTTGTCGAGTTAGCCATGTTTCCCTCTCTCCGTCATTGTCCTATTTAAATCGTAGTACGATAGAAAGTTCATCTTCTTTCCCATTTCTTTGAAAAAAACTGTTCTTGGTCGTCCTCTTAGTCTCCCCCCAACATCTTTTCTTCAAAAATGTTACTTAAGAATTGATTGTGTCGTAATAGGTGCCCGATCAATTTTGTCCTTTTTCTTCCAAACATTTTTAACAGTGATCTATCTCTGCTCACTTTGTGACGATTTAAGATGCCTAAATCCCACAATAAATTAAAAAAATAAATAAAAATTATAATACTAAAATAATTTAATAAGGTACTGATGAACGCTTTCTCCATGCCCCAAAGCGGTAGTAACATGCCTATTTGCCAATGTATCAGTTAATAAAATTAGATGTAAGAAATCCAATAAATCTATAACGACCTCGCGTTACATAAAAGAATAATAACAGTATAGAGTGATGTAATTAAATGGTAAGCAAATTAAAGGAAAATAATTAATAATAATTGAGAACTACTTTTCGCGCTGAGAAACCACCCGCGCGCGGACAGCCCCATTATCCCTATAGTTAGTTAGTCCAGTTGACTCAGAGACTCCGCTGCTGATACAGCGTACAGAAAGTTATGTTGACAATATAAAACATGTAGACTAGATACAGCTTGTGTAATCGCAGAATGACGTGAATGTTGTAAATGACTTGAGTGTGCGACGATGACATCTCTATAATTAAATAACATCACCTAAATGTGATGTTAAACTTTTAAAATGTAACTGTTAACCATAAGCAGTATGTGCGGTACGACAATGTGAACACCAGTGAAAGTTACCACCAAAAGAACAGACCACAAGAATCTACAGAAGAGACAGACTACTCATCTTTAAAAATGACACCATACTTCACCAACACACGATAGACAGAAGACCTCCCACACACCCTGCACAACAGACAGAAGCGCCGATTCGCCGAGGACATGTTACACACAGGTGACACGGAAGTTCTACTTCCGTGGTTCAGAACTTAACTTAAACTAATATACATGAAAGACACTTAAATAACAAAATAAGAGTAGAATAAAACACGAAATACTGACCTAATTACCATAAAATTGTAATTTGATGATATGTATTAAGATGTGTTAAATTTAATGAATTTAATGAGTATAACACTCTAAAGTTAAATAAGCCAATTCTTCAGATGGCACAAAATAAAGATTATTATTTGTAATATCATATAGAGGAACAAACAACTCGGATCCGAGGGTAGTACAACTTATGTTCACCCATGACTTACACTAATTTCAATTGTACGAAATGTGCAAATATTTTTGTCTTTAGTACACACATTACTAATTTTGTTTCTAGGATGTTAAAACAGTATATAATAAAGAGATGTCATGGTCCAAAAAGGTAAGTGAATAAATCTACAAACCCCTGTCTAAATTCCTGAATTCACGGGATCCTATTTAGCGTTTGTTTATATTTCAATTAATTATGAGTTTGTTAATATTATGGCAGCCTGTTTAATTGACCTGAGCCAATTAACCAGGTTCCCGATATTATAAGGTTGAGACGTTATAACTTCTACGAGAACTTGCTAATTACTCTTCTTATCCATCCAACTCGTCCTCGTCGTTCCCCTCCAGACCCACATTTCCATTGCTTTTAGCTTCTTCTTTTCTATTTTGCCGAGGAGCCACGCCTGACACCCATAAGTTAAGACACTGCACTAAAATTTTTTTGTGATCCTTTTCCTTACCTCCATACTGGAGTGATTATTTGTAAGTAAATTCCTTTTGTTCTAAAACGCCTGCTGTGCTAGAGCTATTCTTCTCTTAAACTCTGTCGCATATCTGTTTTCACAAATGATGGTGCGCCCCAGGTAACAAACATTTTTAGCCTGTTCTAAAATTGTATTGCCCAATTTAATATCAAGTTTTTCATTCTCTTACTTCTTTATTATCAACATTGTTTTTGTTGCCTTTTTGTTATTTTTTAATTTAAGTTTCCTTAAGTTTCCTCTGATAAAATCCATAGATATCGCAGGGGATGGTCGCATCATCTGGACAGAATGGAGGATGGACGATTACCTAACGTTCCGTTTCGATATAGACCCTTTGATACATGAGATGTAGGAAGACCGGGAGTTAGATGGCGAGATACTCTGTGAAGACGGAACAAGCACAGTGCCTACTGCGTGAGGTGCAGAAGAGGCAGTTAAAAACTACCGTTTATTGCGACACGCAATTGCGACTCAAACGAAACACTGCAGTCTTGGGCGAAACATATTCCAAGGAAACAGACAATCTCTGATACGTTTCCATTTGAAGATTACATTTTTATATGACGTTTTACGATTGACAGCAGTTGACTGTCGTATTCAAAGAAGCCATTACCGTGTTCGTCACTTTAAGTAAGACTGTCTCATTGCCTCGCCCTTTTCAACAACTATAACTATTCTAACTCACGACTTCAGAACGATACAGAAATCAAATAAGGTACGGAAGCACGGAATGAACTAGAAAAATATGTAACTGTTCAGACATAGGTTACTGAACTCGGTAATTAAGAAAGGACATTTAACTTATAGCTTGTTTGCGGGGGTGTGTGTGGTCAGTGGGGCGGGTGGGGTGTGAAGAGGTTGCTGGTTTTGTTGTTGTTATTTCCGATCTGACGATGAGCTGAGAAGCTTGAAAGCGCTAATCGGAATAATTTTTTATAGTGGTGTTCAACAGTCATAATTTGAAGTCGAGAAAAATCTTTTAAATTTTTGAACGAACGAAGCGTGTTCACAGGTTTGGCTCTACCGTTTGCCACCTGTCTATCTGTCCTTCTATTTAGGGTATGTCTTATGATAACCTTTGAACGCACAAATCAGATCTTAAAAAACTTGGCCCAAATTTTTGTACATTTACCTTACAGAAAACTATTGTTTTTTTAGACTGATCCCTCCAAAAAAGGAGGGTGGGAGGCAAATACGCGAAGGTTAAAAGTTCTGAAAACATTGTAGAAGGCCATGTGGCTTGTGCCCATGTGTCAAATTAAAATGAATTTAAGCCATGATATGAATATAATATTCATTTTTTAAATTTCTAAATTTGTAGATGTCAAAGCCTAAAAAGTTGGTAAAAAAATTGTAACAATTTATGTGGGGTATAAAATTAAAAAGTATTTTAACTAACATCTGAATGTAGTGTTAGGGTTTGAACATTTCCAAAGCTCAAAAACGAGATCAAAACGTGTAAAACACTGTGAAAATCCAGCCCAGTGTCAGACTAAAAGGAACTGTAACCCAAATATGGATGTTGGGATTTCTTAGTGTTTATTGTATTTTATCTACAATTGTTATACTAGTAAAGAAGTAGTACACCAGTCGGGAGAAGCGAACGTTATAACAGAAAATATTCGAATGTTATCTTTTGTACAACAAAGTACAGCAATAACTGAAAGCGACTGACATTGCGATGTTTACTAATTGAAGTAGGAATACTTAAGAGGAAACTATTTTTGAGAAATGCTTTATATGCTATAAAAAGAAGGTGATAAAACTTGCAGTATATTGGATGTCTCCAGCTGCGCTATAAACAGTAACAGGCCAATATATAATTTTTCTCCCAACTATTACGTCGACCTTTTTTCGGTAAAAATAGTTTCCGATAGGAGTATATTTTCGTAACTTACAAAGACGCCGTTGTCTTTTCTTGTTATCACAACGCTTGTTGGTTCACTATCTTTGCATTTCACGGTAATATGAAAGTTATGGAATTTACATAAATACGATCTCATTATTAGTAAATGATATTATTATTTTGAACTAAAAAAATCAAGTGGAGAAAGAACAAAATGGGGATTATAAGAAGTAATTTTATAAAAGTCGACTTGATGGTGGGCTACAAACATTTTTCGAAGTTACAGGCCAATGTATACTATTTCCGATCTTAGTTGAATCCTATAAGTTAGCTCTACTCTTAGTTCTTAGTTTGCTGTATTTCTCCTTATTACTGTATTCTGAATTCTATTAAATTAATATGGAGCCAGTTGAAAGGATATGTTGCCCGTCAATACGTATAAGCTGTCTGATATAATATAATTGGTAGAGAAGGCGGTAAACGGAGGACAAGTGGCGTCATTGTGTCCAGCATATAATCAAGGAAAGAGATAAACTATGGTAACTGGCCCACATTACCGACGTCGTTGTGGATGACGCCTTAGCAATAATAACGCTGACTCAAGTGATGGTACAAGTTCAGACGCAGATATGGTAGGCATTGAGTTACTCTCTGATAATATACAGTACACTGGCAATTAACACAGCTCTTATTTTCGTGGTTTTTGTTTCGTTGCGATTTTGAAATAGTTAATAAAAAAGCCATTAACTGGTTTTATAAAATATTTCACTATGGGTGTCGCACACTTTTACGATATTGATTGATAACTCGTTGGGCACTTTGTGAAACATATTAATACAAAGGTTTTTTAAAATATATAAACACTTGGTACGTTTCACAGTTTTTTTTATTTAACTCTGACCGCTGTTTCGATCAGTACTAAATATACCCCCTCCAAACTTTAGTTGAGTTAATTTAGTTTAGTTAATTTTATATTTTGCATTCAGATTATATTTATTTTTTACAGACACTTGACCTTCCCTTAGCTCATGCAACCCCCTCCCCATCTTCACACATACACACACACACACATGTTCCGATACACGCCCTAAACATATGTCAACCACCCTTAGCCTACATCCTCTGTTTATTGTTCACTCACCTCTTTGACAATGGCTTAAGAAGTCGAAACAGCTGTCAGAGTTAAATAAAAACTGTGAAACTTACCAAGGGTTTATATATTTAAAAAAGAAACCTTTGCAAAATTATACTTTGATCAGGACAAATTATTACAATTTACATGCGTTTATACAGTATCAATGTTATTCGTACCCTGACTGTACTACTTGTATCAGAGTGACACGCCTCTAATTCAAGCAGCAAATAGCGTTTCAGATATGCCACGCTTGTTAGTTTACATCAGGTTTAAACTAAGAACGGAAATAGTATACAAAGGGATGTACAAGCAGTAGTTGACCTAGGAATGGAGATTGCACAAGACGAGAGTTTCAATACAACTATTATAGGACAGCAATGGGAAACGCTGGGAGGCAATAAGGGTTATCAGAAGGGTGGTTTAGGTCGAACTATTATGATCAACTTTAGAATAGATGTCGACACCCAAGCAACTATCGCCGATCGCCTACCACTCGCTGCCATTCATTCCTACAGTTTGCCGCCAAAAGTCAACTCAAGAGTTGCGCCGTTTGTTTTTAGGTTCGCTAGATTTAGTCGTTAACTGTGTCAATATGGTTGAGTTTCCCGGTTCTGTCCAGGGGACTTACACGGTAACTAGCGGTCTGTTCCGTATAGTTTGTCTGTAGTTGTGTTTACAGAATAAAATTAAATAAGCAAACTTATTTGTAAAGCGAAAGCTAATTAATTTGAACTTCGTCTCAACTAGGGATCCAGTCGGCCTACTATACCTTTGTCGAACAATTTTTAATTGTTTACTACTAAAGAAGACGTCAGGTGAGTGATGACCCCAGTGAGCATTCAACCACGGAAATTAATCGTTTAAGCAATTATAAGCTGAAGAGACTGAGAACCGTGGAACGCCGGAAGCAGTATTGGAAAGACCGAGACCGGCTTAGGACCGGAAACCATTTTTGGTTTAATCTTTATTCAAGATGATAAGATAATGATGGTGATGACGATGGAAACAGTTCTTTGAAACCCTGCGGAGAATGATTACAAAGCACCGAAGATTTGGTTAAAGATAATGTAACACTTGTTTATTTTTTCTGTTAAAAGTCAACAGCTGTTCATTTTTTCTATTAAGGGAAATTAAATTTATATTTTTACACTAGGAGACTATGCAGAGACTGTCAGTACGCGCAAAATAACAGTGAAACACGGATTGTTAATTAATTGTTCTTTGTCTTCACCACAACTCGAATGAATCTCACTACTGCAAACAATAAAGTGGGTGACCCCCAAGCAATACCTTCAGTGAAACAGAAAATGTGTCAAAGGTTCATAGATAAATCTATGCCAGAGGGCGCTGTCATCCCACTATACAATTATTACGTTTCTGCTGCTCACTCTGACTTTGCTAACTCTCTTCCCGAGGTTATTTGTGTAATTAACTCAAACAAGACGATTATTGTAGTTTGTTCGTAGTGTTATTAACATGTGTGCCTTTCGGTTTCAACAGTGCTGACATAAACAATTGTGTTTCGCGCGTAGAGAAGAAACGTGTATTGTTGATTTATGCTACTGTGTTACAACGTTCAACAAAAACCAAGTCAATTGTTGCATGATTTTCTGACACCTTTGGGCGTATAGACTACACTGTCTGTCTGTCTATCTCTCTGTACGTCTGTCTCTTTCTCTCTTCCTTTCTTTCGCTCTCTATTTATCTCTGTCCCTCCCCCTCCTTCCCTCTCCCCCTATCACTCTCTCTATCTCTCTATCTACTTATCTCTATCACTCTCTCTGTCGACAGTTTTCTGCGCTCCTCAAGCTCTACTTATCCTGACCCAACATCTCAGAGTGCCTACATATCCAACTCCCTACCTATATACCTAAATCATCATTTTAAACAAGGGATAAATCAAAATGGTGTGCTACGATCCCATTGAGATATCTTGAACAAAATTACCCATGTCACCTCACATAGAGCTTTACAATTTTCTTAAAACTGTAAATTACATTTTTGGCCGTAGCGCCAAGAAATTAAGAAAAAACGTTATATTTGGATTCAGGTTACGGATTCCGTTTAGACCGTCACGCTGCATGGATTTCTGTGATTTTATAAACATTTTGACCAACTTTATTGGCTCTTTAAACTTTTACAAGTTATCACTACATTGTTACTCCATTGCAGAAAGTACTACACGTTTCTCGGCTATCCCAGCAGAGCCCAGCTGTAATGTTTGTGTGCGTACGTATTGCTACTTTGAGAAGAAAGACGATTACGTGACACTTAACATGCGTCAACCACCGAGGGTATTCCTGACTTCACCGGCCACGCACTGTGTGCCAAGAGGCCGCAATCAATTAGACACTAGTGTTTTCGAGTAGTGTTGACGCGTATTATGGATTATTTTGGAATAATCGTGCTATCTATTTAAAGAACGACAGCTGCCGCTTAGTAGTCAGTTTAAGTGGCGATTTATTCAAGTCACGTTCTTTAAACAACGACAGCTGCCGCTAGTAGTCAGTTTAAGTGACGATTTATTCGAGTGACGTTCTAAGTATTGTAGCAAAGGTGTGACTGTGTTATAATTGTGCGGGATTCTAGTAGTTGACATTATTATTGCGTGTGGACAAATTTTGCTCGGATTATCGTACAAGTTAATTATAAACTGTATTTGGGATTAATTAAAACTGGCGATTAGTAAGTTGATTGGTGTCTTGTATTTTGTTTTCCACTGTACCATACGACGATCAGTGAGACCGTCGTAATTTAGATTGTTGTCAAAATTTTCTCTAGTATGATATTTAACTGTGCTTTTATACGTTTTCTTCACAAATTTGCTCACCCTCATACATGTTTGTCTCTTGCCCTTTATTTCTCGGCGGGGACCAATCATTGACAAAAAAGGTAGTTGTCTCTAGGGCAAAAGTATGGACATGACGAAGGATATGACCCAGGCAACGGTTAGTGTACAAAGGTTGAGACTATCTTCTTGCAGCCTGCAAAAAGCAAAGTACACTTACTGGAAAATTAAAATAAAGTTTTGTGTCCAAGCCAATTTAGTAAGCAATTTACGAGTCAACCTGCGTGTAATTCACAATATAATATAAAACATACATAAATGTGTGTAATATAAAACTATACATAAATAATGACGAATTATTTTACACAGGATTTTCATTCATACTTTAGGTTGTAATTTGTAATTTTTGTACAGAGTTTCCATCTCAAAAAGGAATATTGCGGTTTACTTACAAAAGGTGAATTCGTACGTACACACAGCGGACACTTTGGACAGCAACCTACACTGATGCAACCCGTGTTCTCCCTTAGGGTCAGTACAGTATCGTACCGTCTGCTCACAAATTGTTACACGTGACCATACACGTTCCTCGTCCACGCGCTCTCCATTTCCCCAGAGTTGTTCTACGTTAAAGTGTTTAATTAATTCACATGTATTTTGAAAATACACGAACGTATGCAAATACCGCGCTACTGAAGCATATCCCTTGGCCCACTTGAAAAATGGTTCACAGTAGTTGGTTGTGACGCGTGTTCATGTGTAGGACTTTAGGTAGACTCTCCTGTTGATAGGCCACTGCCAATCGATATTTCACAGCTGATCCTGATTCCTCTACTTATTTCAAATATTTATATTCATATGGAGTCTTTCACTTCAGATGCTTGTATCGCTTCCATTTCTTTTCTTCTTCCTCTTCGTCTTTAAATTCTTCTGTATCTTTTTCACGTCATGGCATAGTCAACTAGCTGACTGTTCAGCCTCCAAAGAAGAAGAGATTTGTGTCAGCTTTGTGTCTCTCACTTAAGTCTCACTTAAATGGCGTTTTACAACGTCAATCAATGGATGAAACCCTGAGCCCGTTTCAAAGGAAACAGGAAGAAAATGGACTCGGACGTTGACCGCCAGCTTACGTGGCGTTGCAATCGTTGACAACGCTCTCTTTGTGCATAGCCAGAAGCTGTCACCACTTCGGGGCAGAATAAACGGATACACGTAGACAACTTGTTTACCGTTTTGACGACGTTCTATATAATATTGGACTGTTGATTAGGAAGAAAACTAAATTGGTATGTTTGGAGAATTGCACAATTTGAATCAGATTTTCTTGAAACCAGGAAAGCTGAAACAATAGTGCAAGACAATAATATAACGCTTTCAAAAATACGAGAGCGTCATTCTTTACGTTTCTCAACTAGCGCAGCGTGCAGCGTCTGTGTCAAGTCACACACGCACGTAGTATCCAAACTGCTCGAGCTCCTGCGACTATCTAAATTATTGCGATTCTTAAAATTATTACTAATCGATGGCGCAATATAGTCATTACAAATTGTAAGGTTTCGAACATTATACATCGTAAGTTAAAATTAAGAAACACGACGTTTCGAGCTCTATAGAATCAGAGGTCGTCTTCAGGCGAGCAAAAAAATTAATACAAAGACAAGTCTGGCACTAACAAATAGATATCGTCAAAACTCCAAATCTTAGTTAAATAAATACAGTGCTAAAAATAATAATAATTATAATAATAAAACCCACCATTCCAGCAAGGAAGGATTCCTCCTGCGGTTGCAACGTAAACAAAAATTTTCCGCCAGTCATATAGAAAATTATTCTGGAACTTCTGCGGGATCTACATAAGCAACAGCAGCCGACTTAATCAGTCAGGTAATCAAGAAAAGTGATTGTTGGGGACAAGCGCAAAGTGATTATTGTGTTAAATAGTGCGGTAATAAGGTGACATTATTATTCCGTGTGGACAAATTTAACTTGAATTATTGTACCAGAGTACGTTGTCGATTCCAAATTGTTATTTGTGACTAATCAAAGTTAGTAATTAGTGACTTCATTGGTGTCTCCGTTTTCTACAATACGACGATCCTTGAGACCATCGTAACTGTTGCAATAGTACCATTTGAAGCAAGGTACTCTCATACGATAACGCTAAAAGTAAAATGAATGATGGAGCAGGTTAGAAATGATCGGCTTCTATAAATAATGAGAGACAGGAGACGTTTATGGAAGTGTTTGTTACGACGTAGGTTGTGTCATCTGGGAGTAAGAACTTTGGCGACGGAACATGCAATAAACGGAAATGACGAGAGAGAAAGGCAGAGAGAAAAATAAAGAGGGAGAGAGAGAGAGAGAGAGAGAGAGAGAGAGAGAGAGAGAGAGAGAGACAGAGAGAGAGAGTGAGAGAGAGAGAGACATTGACGTATGTTTCGAGTCATAATGGGCCGTGTGTCATGCATACGCCAAGTGAGCCGACGACGAAAGAAAACATCGAGATACGTATACTGTTTCCGTTCTTAATTTAATTCTGATGTAAACAAACAGTCGTGGCATATCTAAAACGCTATTTGCTGCTTGAATTTGAGGCTTGTCCCTCTGACACAAGATTGAAATGGGAATGAATTCAAAAAAAGTCATTTTCTCCGTATTTCCGTGATTTTCCGGGTTTTTCGGGGATATGCTGTAATTGATAAGGGGCAAACAACTAAAAACTTAAACTAGATGGCAATACCAACAAAAAAATATGTGAGTCAGAAATTCCCACGGGGGTGATGGGGGGTATACACTAGCCTACGCTCTAGTACATACAGGGTGCATATTGTTACGACGATCTCATTGATCATCGTATGGTACAGTGGAAAACTAAATACAAGACAATAATGATGTCACTAATAACCAGCTTTAATTAGTCACAAGTACAGTTTATAATCAATTTGTACAATAATCCGAGCAAAATTTTTCCACACGCAATAACAATGTCAACTAATAGTGAGTCCCGCAAATTATAAAACACATAACACTTCGCCACAACACTTTGAACCTCACTGGAATAAATCGCCACTAAAACTAAAATAAGCGTCGCTGAATGCTTATATTTATACCCCGTTGAGATTGCAGAATAATCCATAATAGAAAACATTAGAGCGTAATTGCTTGCGGCCTTGAACACAGTGCGCGCTGACCGGTTAAGTCTGGAACAGTCTCGGCTACGGACGCATGACAAGTGTCACGTAATTGTCCTTCGTCTCAAAGTAGGAGCAATATGTACGCACACACGTTATAGCCGGGCTGCGCTAGAATAGCCGAGAAACACGTAGGCCTAGAATGTTGTATTATGGCGTAATAATGTAGGCTATTATTGATACTATATAAACACATGTAAATTGTAATATTTTCCCTGATCGAAGTAAAATTTTTGCGACAGTGTCAGACGGACAGTAAAATATTTTATAACGCAAGGTAATGGCTTTTTTATTAACTGTTTAAAAATTGCTACAAAACAAAAAAATTAATGTTTATTTAAAGCGAAGATAAAAGCTGTACCAGGGTACTGTACATTATCACTTGCTATCAGGAAGTAATTCAATGCCATCCGTGTCTGTGTCGGAACTTGTATCATCACTTAAGTCAGCGTTATTATTGATAAGACTGTCCACAACGATGTCGGTAATGTGGACCGGTTTCCATAGCTTATCTTTTCTCTTCATTATACGCCCGCTAAAATGACGCCACTTGTTCGCCGATGTTCATTTAACTCCTTCTCTATTCACTTATTTTATATCAGGCAATTTATATGTTGTATTGTGACAGGCAACATATCCTTTCAACTGGCTCCATATTAATTCAATAGAATTGAGAATACAGTGATAAGGAGGCAGTCTTAAAACGAGTTCTCTGATTTAAATGGCAGGATGACTCACATGACTATACACCCACTCTGCACATGCACATTCTGTTCACTATGTGAACAGTGACCAACAGTGACTCCTGACCAATAGCGTTTCAGACTTGTCACGTGGGTTTATTTACATCAGGATTGAACTAAGAACGGAAACAGAACTCGGCTTGCGAGGGAAGGAGTAAGTTGTCTGCTCCCTTGTCTTGCTTTGGGATCTCTGTAAGCATAGTTTTTTGCCAGTTCTTCAAAAATGAATTCAGTATGAGAGAGACTTTAAACATTGCGATCAGGAGTTCAAACTTCTTTAGTCGCCGCATTTCTGGGTCGACGACAGAAAAGTCGATATGAAATAACACCCATTGTGATGGATATAGGCAGGCTAGTGACAGAAGCGAGAGTCCTATACATCGACTTCGATTTCATTCTTCTTCAAGCCTCTGACCGCTTGCGTGGTGGGAGCGGAATGTCCTTCGAAACACGTGTCCAATCTGCTTTCCGATCGCCATCTGTGTCAACGGACCGTGTGGAGACATAAGTAGCGAGACTATTATATTATACACTGGCTGTTGATACCAGTGTAAAACTCGTGAAACAGAACATAATGGGGTCCAATTAACTAGACCAGGCAGACCAGTAATGAGACAAAATCCTGTCCTTCGTTTCTATGTATTTACATGTACAGCTCCCATTTAGTGCAATATAAGCTCATTAAATACTATGCCCATTGAAGGCAGCCTGGCTTGTGTGCTATATGTAGTCAGTCGTTTAACCATCGTTATCGATGTCCCTGTGTGTGTGGGTGTGTGTGTGTGTGTGTGTGTGTGTGCGTGTATTATAATGCCAACCACACTAGATTATGAACTATTACGTACAAAGAAATAGGGGTTAATCGATCCCATGGCTCGAAGACTGAAGCTATCCTCGCAATAAAATTCAGCACGTTAAAAAATGGCTTTGTTACGATTGAAACTAAGATTAAGCACACAACTACTGATAAAATTATGTTAATTTGTCCATCATTTCTGTTAACGATCAGGTCCGCACCTTTAAAGGTTTTCATTATTTTTACTCAAAATAGGAACAAAAAGCGATAGTGCAAATGAGATTAGACACGAATTCCAACGGAAAATATTCGTCAGTTTGGTCTGCTAAATCAAAGTTTAATTAATATGGACACACGCGTAGACAGAACAAGTTTAATATTAGCGAGCTTGACCTGTGGAGTAGAACATTAATCATCAAAAAAAAAAGTAACTGAAAATGTAGCTTAACTTTATTTAACTCTAGTTTATTTATCTTTTAGGTTAACTTTAATTTAACTTTGTAAGGAAAGATATTAAGAAAACGTGTATACAGCTTAACTATTAAAAATAACATACTGAGAAAATATGTGATCTAATATCCCAAACGGTGAACACAGTATACGTTATTGTCATAAATCGTACTCAAAGTAGGATGGTAGACATTACAGAATGTATTAAGTAATGACAGAACATGTGAGGGTATTGCAGAGGATGGCATAGGATGAGATATAGAAAAACGTTTTGACAGTGCAATTTGATGGAAAAATCAAAAGAGGAGATGAAGTTTATGAGAAGTACTTTATGGGCTGTACCATTCTCAATAGAGAGAAGACTGCGGATACACTGAAGAATTGGGGGTTGACCCATTCTTGGAACAGCTAAGGGTAACAAAAGAAGGTGGTATGAACATTTGGAAAGAATGGCGAGTAACCGGATTCGAGTGCTAGCAATGGATTATAGAACGGTGGGGAAGGAAGATGTAACACGGCCGAAAGCGAAGTGCGTCCCGGAACAGGTTTACATGAGCCTAATCCTTGAGGGTGAGGATGATGATGATAAATAAAAAGAGGAATGATGTGGCTGTGATGTATTGAAACGTGAGCAATGATGTCATACTGTTTGGACCGAAGAAAAGGAATATAGTCGCCTTGGAGCCGAACAGTCGGAGGAAACGTGTGAAGGAGGTCAAGACTCACCAACGGACTGATTGTGGTAGGAACACTTTCTTCTATTTACCAGAGCTTTAAACGTCTACCTGTCGATCTCCTATCTCCACTCAAACAGTTACTTGTACTACGTTTCTTGAAACGTTTTACCTTTTACACAATTTTCATCCAGATTTGCCGAGATCTCATCTTCTTCGGCAACGATTTCCACAGTACTCAAACTCTGTCGGACGGGTAGTCGTGTTTAAACAGCAGAAAGTTAGTTTACTCGTGACGAGTTAAACAGTAGAGTATTCATTAGTAAAATTATTTTCCGGGCTGTTTGGCCGTGGTCCTCTTCTTGTAAATCCAAACGTTTGTACTGCAGCTGCGGCAACCATCTTCTCTAAACCGTCGCACCGTCCGGATGCGGACTGCCATCTGATTGGCCAAGAGCCTGTGTCAACAACGGAGTTTGACGTTATATCCGTGACAGCGATCCGAGAACCTCTGAGTGCCGGATACCAGGCCTTATTCAGCCTCAAGCACTCTTCCCTCCTGTTGAGGCTGTTATTGTGTTCGTATATCTCGATCGCTTCCCCGTCTAGATTCGTAGGATAGTGCAACGTAGAGGACAGGATCTTCGTCTTCTCATAGTTTGGGTCTCTCGCATCCTTAGCTGACTTCAGATCTTGGCGGGTGCTCCGTGTTCGCCTAAAGACAGCCTTCATACCATGTCTTCTCAGTAACCTTCCTCATTAAAAATTATAAGATTTCGGACATTAGTCATCATGAGTTAAAATTACGAAACACAACGTTTTGACCTCTGTAGATGCAGAGGTCGTCTTCAGGCGTACAAAAAATTAATACAAAGGTAAATTTGTCACTAAAAAATAGGTATCTTAACTAAATGCAAATTTTAGTTGAACAAATACATTGCTAAAAATTAAAAAAAAAATAATAATAAAACAGTTCTCACCATTCCATCAACGAAGGATTCCGCCTGTGGTTGCAATGTGAACAACGGAATCAACCGATGTTGCAACCACAGGAGGAATCCTTCGTTGATGGAATGGTGAGTACTGTTTTATTACTGCAGAATCGCAGTAACCTCTCTACCTGGTCCCTCACTTTGTTTGTTAATGGGAGAAAAGCTTCCGTTAATGACGTTTATATATGGGAGTAGAGTATTCGTTAATCATAGGTGTAATTACGTTCTAAAAAGCAAAGCCAAAATAAACTGACGTACTCAACAATTGCTCAGATTTACGACTCTCTAGCGGACACTAAGGGGACAAATAATAAATAAGACCAACAGTTGGTCCAGCTCTACCGTTGGTCTTACTTCATCCGGCGCTCGAGAAACAGCCGAGGGAATTTTATGTTTCTGGCAAGTTACAAAAAAGCTCGGATCGGAATATAATTTTTAATTCAACTTAAAATTAATTGTAAATTTAAATCACTGTATAATTAAGGCTTCTCACACCGGATGAGGGGTTTACACTCACTATTAGTAAGAAGAAAAAATACGATAGGGAAGACAAATCTGTGATGGCAATGGTAAAACAAAGGGACGAGCGATTAATGGCGAGAAACAGAAGCAAAGATAATTCAAAACTATAGAAACAAAAGAGAGAGAAGAACGAAAGCGATGGTTTAGGGAAGACGCTCAAGACGCGGCCGGGGAAATTACAAGTTGCTCGGATCAAAATGCCTCGGATTGCCCAACTTTCAAAAGCCTCGGATAGGAATCTCGTTTTTATCCGGCTTGAAACCTTTGTAAATAATAACAATTTAAATTTACAATGTATAAAATTGCTTCTGACATCGCAACAGGCATCTATAAGTTACTCACTCCAAGCAAGAAGCAGAAGAATACTGTTGGAACGGCAGAAAAATCTCTAGAAAAGAAGTCCAGAAGGATTAAGAAGAGATAATATAAACGCAAAAAAAGCAATTGAAAGAAACGTTTTTCGGGAAAAAGTGTTAAAAATGGAAGGAGTCCAGGATAGGAGAGAGAAAAACGCGGGTCCAAAGTGGACTGAAGGCAGGAAGAAGAGACACAGTGAAAAGATGAAAAAATATTAGAGAAAAAGAAAAGAACTAAGAAAAAGAATTGAAATTGGCATGTGGTCCTTAGATGGCCAACACAAAAAAAAATTGTATTAGTGGTTATAATCACAAACAGAATTAGCACTGTTCCACACCACTGTGGAAAAATTATTCCAATTTGCGCTTTCAAGCTTCATATGTTGCTTAGAAATTACATGTTGCTCGAATCAAAAAACCTCGGATTGCCCAACTTTCAAAGCCTCGGATCGGAATCTCATTTTAATCCTACTTAAAAAGTTTGTAAATAATAACCATTTAAATTCACAATGTAAAGAATGCTTCTGACATCGCAAAAGGTGTCTATTCTCACTCCAAGTAGGCAGCAGAAGAATGCCGTTGTAACGGCAGAAAAATCTCTAGCGAAAATGTGAAATCAAAGGGAAGAGAAATTAAAGTAGAAAAACAGAAGAAAATGTAATTAAAAAGCATATACACAAAAGAGACAAGAACAAAAGCAGGGATCACACAGGAAATGAGAACACTCTGCAATCAGATATGTATGACATTTACATAACCAGTAACACTTGTTTAAATTAAATACAAGCGTAAACAATAACTGTCATTTATACAGTAATAAAAACGAGCATACGATCCATACGCAAAACGTGGACAATGCAAAACGTATCAAAGCAATAATGTTCGTTTGTTTTATAACTATTAAATGGATTTTATGTCGCGTCATTTCCGAGAATTCGTAATTAAACAAATCAGATCAAAAATTATTATCTCCGTCCAACTCTCAGTACGGCACAAATATTATGCGGGAATAAATTGATACAGATAAGCCTTGCAATCTGCATTTAAATACTGTTTGAATAAATAAACACGTAACGTTCAATGTTTCAAATATAGCACCGCAACGATACCGCAGGTTATCTATAGCTGAGCTCGCTAAACATACAGCAATAAAGGGAAATCAGTTTGATCAATCTGTTGCATATTTATTGTATATAAACAACGCTGTAAGATTTCTAATAATAATAATAATAATAATGTCTCGTTTGGTTTTACCGTTTAAGCAGTTTAGGAATTAAGCAGGGTAAGCGAGGAAAGATAACAAATGAATTCGTATTAAGTGCAATAAATTACAAGAGAAATTTGGTGAAATCCAATTTGTAAATATTTGAAAAGCCAATTAGACTGACTGTTTACAGAAATTTGAGGCACAAGGAAAGATTTCATGGAAAAGTGGCGGAAGAAGTAGACAAAGAGGAAGAAGAAGAAAAGAAATTTGGAGAAGAAGAAGAATAGGAAGGAAAATCAGAAGAAGAAGAAGAAGAAGAAGAAGAAGAAGAGAAGAAGAAGGAGGAGAAGGAGAAGAAGAAGAAAGTGCGATATAGGCCTACTGATGGGTTTTTAAATGTGTCAAATTTACAGAGATGCTGAGGACCCAGTGCAGGAACGGGAAGCGTACACAGAAGAGTAAACATTTACAGAAACTTGTGACGGAAGGAAAAATGGAGGAAGAAGAAGATGAAGAACAGAAAGAAAAATAACCAGAAGAAGACAGGAGTAGGAGGAGGGGATGAAGGAGTAGGAAAAGAAGGAGAAAAAGAAGAAAAAGAAGAAGAGGCAGATAAAAATGGGGAGGAAGAGAAGGAGGAGGAGGAGGAGGAGAAGCAGAATACAATAAGGTATACTGTCGGATTACATGATGAGGATAATTTACAGAGTTCTTAACGACACAGCGCAGGAAAGGATAACATACACAGAAGTGTAGATCTTAACCCTGTTCTTGGACAGACTTACCACTGAGGAAGCTGATGATCTTTCATGCCACGCGTCCCTGGATAGAATACTAGGGACTATGGTGGTTAACCAGGACAGACATAAGTGTCTAATCCTGGCAAGCAAGAAGAAGAACAAGAATTCTGCAATGGCATGCATTACCATACAGCTGTTGTAGACTGTTAGACACGTGACCCTTGACATCTGTTGTGTTGAATGTCGAATCCGGTACGATTGATTAGATAGCGTGGGTTGTCAATTGCTGAATTATATAAACACTATTATCACAACATACATCATCGTGTTGACACAATAATGTTTTTGCTTAAGATGTATTACCGTAGATAGTACTTAGCACATAATTACGGATGTAATTAGCTTATGATTAGATCTGTTGCGGGGTGTCTCAGAATTAACACATTGGGACATAATGTATGGTCGACTACACGCCGTAAAAATGTTTGATAATTATTGTATTACATGTACCCATTCAAAGCACTCAAACAAGTAGAAACTTGTAACAGAAATAAACAAAATAAATATAAAATAAAATGATAACTGAATAAATATAAATATTAAATATATTTTAAGTAAAAAAATGGTAACGTTTTATGGCCTCATATGTGGAACGTTGAATTTCTAGTAAACGCTTATGATGAAAGAAGTAACCAGACAAAATTTATTCTCAAAATAGCCATTATTTATGGAAAAATTATGTAAACAATTAATAAATTATAAACTAAAAGTAAATAGGAATTTGTCTGAGGCTTACACGCCCGGAGTTAATGTTATTAAAATTAGTTTCTTCCAGGCTGCTTAGCCGTGGTCATTCCAGCAGACGTTTCAGCTATGTCATTGACGGCCATCGTCAGTGCTAAAAGTCGAGCTAAAAAAAAAACTAACACACGTGTACTGCACGACTTTTAGCTCTGAAGATGCCAATCAAAGGCACGTCTGAAACGTCTGCTGGAAGGCACGTCTGAAACGTCCTAGACCACGGCTAAGCAGCCTGGAAGGAAAAAAATTTTATAAATAGGAATTCATTTCTGATTCAAAGTTAAAATTCAAGAAAAGAAGTTATATAAAATCTAAATATCAACACTTAGATATTATGATACCAGTAACTAAAAATTTCAAAATATTTTTAATTTAAGAATACTATACAATACTATACGCATAATTATTAATAAAATTGAACCTAATCATATGCTACGAAATTATGGAACGCTCTCGAACGGTGAAGAGTGTCGTTCTATACGATTCTCGGCTAACCGAGTAGGTGCAGCGCCTCTGTCAAGGCCATGCAGCCGAGTACCACACCAGATTGTTCTAGTATTTGTAACTACGAAAATTATGCTGGCACGCCATCAAAAGAATGGAAAATTATTATGGAACATCTGCACTACCTATGTAAGCGACAGCGGCCGAGTAGTTAGTTACACGAGATTGTAAAGCGCGGATCAAGTGGTTGTTGTGGAAAGTGATTACCGTGTTATAGTTAGTGCGGTACACCCAATAGTTGACATTATTATTGTGTGTGGACAAATTTAACTTGAATTATTTTATGAGAGTACCTTGCTGATTTCACATTGTTATTATTTGTAACTAACTAAAGCTGGTAATTAGTGACCTCACAGCTGTCCGTATTTTGTTTCCACTGTCGAAGATCAGTGAGGTCGTCGTAACAATATTATTATCAGAATGGTTTATAAAAAATTAGTGTACCAATAGTTTATTGTAAATACAAACAGGTAACGATTACAATATAGATGTCAACAGCACTTAATACTTATATCAAGCTACACAGCAAAAGTTAAATTTAGTCATACACTTTATAGATGATTTTAAAATAATTAAAGATTTAAATCGTTCAAAGTTAATAAGCAAAATCTTCCCAAAACTGACAAAATAAACATGCGGGAGAGTTTACGTAATTTTAAATATAGAAATAATAGTAGTATATTAATAAACAAATAAAAGAAGCAAAAACCGGATTATTATGAAAACAACAGAATAAGCAAAGTTCAAAAATATGTATATTTGTGGAAAATTATAAGACTAACAGCAACAGAAAAAGAAGGCACGAAAGGAAGAAAATAAAATATGGAAATCGCATGCCGCCTAACAGCAACCATTGATAACAAAAAAAAAAACACATACACATATGCAGAAACACAAAATTAAGACATTACAAAACAGTATTATGTCCTGAAACCTTAAGGGCATGTAAATGTTTCGAATTAATTTAAAAAAAATACATTAAAAGGAAAAATAAGAATATTAAGAGAACTTTATGTTCCAAATGAAACGAAAGATCTTAAATTTAGATTCAGACCAAATGAAGAAATTCACAAAGATGTCTCTAAACTTTCTATAGAAATGCAAATGAAAAAATTAAAAATTTTATAGGCGTTTATTAAGAATGGAAATTAAAACAATAACGAAACAGTAAATTTCTAACAGACATTATAACAAAATTAGGAAGGCATGAAATGTAAAGAAGGAAAGGAAGACTTAGAACGTATCCTACATACCGACGAATAAACAATTCAGAACAGGAATAACTACAGGAATTAGAGAAAATAATAGAGGAATTGAAGGTGGAAAAAAGTTGATTAGCCAAGAGAAACGAGATGAAACTGCAGAAGAAGAGAGAAATATCGGAATTGAAGGAATGCCTAGAAAAATAGAAAGAAACAAAACGTGAATCGTGGTCCAAAGTGGCCTTAACCGAAATATAGACAAACACAAATTTGTAAAAAATATGATATTTTCCTTATTTTTTTTAGGCTAAATGTTCAAAAATTATAATAAATATTTATAATGGAACGTTTTTTACAACACGGATGGAACGCCACGAAGAAATTTTGTGTGGAAGGTACAAGAAGGTACAGTGAGTGGCAACATAGGGAACGCATATGTGACTGACGGGTCCCTACAATGGGCTGGCCAATTTCGGGGAGAATAAATAATGGGCAAATACCAAATAACAGGCGTTCACGGCAACGTAGAGCATAAAAGACCGCCCTAGGCAGATGCTGTTGCCGCAGAAACGAGATGCGTACTAGGACTGCCAGGGTGAAAGTTCTTCTTCGTTACTGTTTTGAGAAGCAGGGTAAAGATACAACAGAGCAAGGCCCGATTTTGACCTGTGGCGCTCTAGAGGCAATGCGAGAAGGGGGATTTATTTTGCTTATAAAACAAGGAAAGAAACAAGGATTACATTTTATAAAACAATGTCAGTGCCTGAGTTACTGTATAAGTGCGAATCGTGGGTGCCAACAAGGAAGATCACTGTCATCATCATCATCATCATCATCATCATCATCATCATCTGCAAGGACTAAACCAGGCGATGGTTTGTTCCAGTCTCAAACAGGTAAAGTATAGAGCTGGTCACTCCAGTGCTCCCTTGGACGTCCCACACCTCTCCGTCCCTTCGGCTTATAGTTCCATCGTTGTTTTGGGGAGGCGACAGTCATTCATTCGGCAAAGATGTTCCAAGAAATTTAGCCGATACTGGGCAAATCTGTCTAGTGTACTCATAATATTCAGTTGCTGCCGTATGTCTGTGATCATGGAGAGTATGCTCTGCCACGTGCCTGAGAAATCACATTTCAGCCGCTTGGATACGACTGGTTTGGCCTTTTGTTAAAGTCCAATTCTCAGACCGTTAAAAAAGTGTGAAAAGGGCCACCATAATCTTGTAGACGTTTAGGCGTGTTTCTTAACAAGGAAGAATATAATCCAAATTCAGAGTCCATAAATACGTTTTCTGAGAAAAACAAAGAGTTGTTCAAAGCGGGACCGTTCACGCAATGATGACATTATGAATGAGCCACAGATATTGTCATAAACTGTACAATTCAGAAATGTTGCCTGGAATGATCACAACGTCTGAACAGAGTGAAGGATAGATGGCTACCTGAAGTAATATATAAGTATAGATTCTTCGGAACAAGGAATGTAGGCTGACCAAGAGCAAGACTGAAGGACATACTGTGAAGACGGAACAGGCAAAGTGCCTACT
Source organism: Magicicada septendecula (assembly GCA_034769895.1). Taxonomy (NCBI): domain Eukaryota; kingdom Metazoa; phylum Arthropoda; class Insecta; order Hemiptera; family Cicadidae; genus Magicicada; species Magicicada septendecula. The sequence continues at coordinate 561,604,477 of CM068369.1, forward strand.
GCGTAAAGTGGAGAAGAAGATATTAATGTTTACTTTTAACCATAGTTCAGTATATTGGAATACTTTAACATTAAGTTTCCAGTATTCAGTTAAGGAAACCCACATAGTTGGTAATTCGAATTTCTTGATAACCCTAATAATCTTGATAACCAGTTGGTTAGTTAGTTCAAGGAGTTGACAAGGGTTTAAGTTACATTTAAAACAAAAATTATTTTTAAAGAACATACGTATATTTTTTTACCATATTTTGTACCTGCACGAACGTACGATTTCTGTAAAAGCAATGTGATTGGACTAGTATAACATGCATACATCAAAACACATAGTAAGCGTCAAGTCGGCACATATTCGATAAATAAATTATAATGTAACCGCTGACTTAAATTGTGTAAAGTTAATAAAAATCTTTCCCATGCAGACAACAAGTCAGTATAAATAATTTTACACATAATAATAATTAGGTATAATAATTTTAAGTAGGGCTATAATTATTATTTGACAATCCAAACGCATACAAAAACACAGAAATATATAAATTTAATTTGGCCACACATGCAATAAACACTGGACATGAATTCCCAGACATAACCAACATGACAATAATAAAACACATACCACACAAAGTCACCATAATAAACATTTGGGAACATTTACAAATATGCAAACACGAAACACAAAACAAACTGATACCTAAACAAATACAAATCAATACAAAACATGATACAATTTTTAAAGCACTCAACATCGAAAATTCACAAAATACTAATATACACACCACAATCGCACACAATAACAATTTAAAAACCCAAAAATCAATGGGAAGCGATAACAATAGCCAACCTGCACACAGGTACTCCACAAGATTCAGAATTAGAAAAGCTGATGATGGGATCATTGGGGATCCCGAAATATGTTCCAAATACGGAAAAATAACATCTTGGGGTAAAGTAAATATAAATTTTAAAAATATTATATACATCAAGAAATAGACTGTAGCAAAAAGTGTTTGAAATAATTTTAAATATAAAAGTAATCATTTATTATTATACAAACAAAGATAGTCGTCGCATATTGTCTAACAGTAATAATTTACTATAACAGATATCTACAAGAAGAAACGGAAAATTAACACATTAGAAAAGAGTCACATGTCGTAAAGCCTTGTATGCACGCGAATGCTTGCAATTTTTTTCCATGGAAAAATGTTGAAAGTTAAAAAAAGAGTATTAAAATAAGTTTTACATTTATATTAATGTTAAGTAAATACATTTTTAAAGCTTCTCTAAACTTTTCATAGGAATGGAGAAAGAATAATTAAAAGTGGACATTAAAAGTCGAAAATAAAATATTAATGAAACAGGTTGGAAGGAGGAGGGTTTATTTTGTTTACAAAAAAAATTGTCTTCTAGTTATTATACTTTGAAATATTGAATACGTTGTGTTAACTTAAAATTAATTTTATATTAGTCAGTTAAGGAAACCCACATCATTGATAATTCAGACTTTTTCATGATTCTAACCAGCTTGATCCCAGTTAGTACACGTTATCCCAAGGAATTGTAAGCTACATTTACAAAATTATTTATAAAATTCATACATATTTTTCACTTGAGATATAATGCTTCTGCTCCTACGTTCGGTTTACGTAAAATCACTGCGACTTGACAGCCAGTAGATAAAGAAAGAAAAACTAAAATTTACTGGTAATGGTAGTAATATTCTCGCAAACTATAACGCTGCTTCAGCATTATGCCTGCTCCAAGCAAGAGCGGGGCAGTGAGAAGGGTAATTTATGCTAATCGCACTATGGTTATTGCGTGCTGACTTAATAAGCTGAAGTCAGCAGTCTCAAGTATTGCCACCACGCTTAGTGATAAGTAAAATTTGCAAAAGTACTCTGAATTTTATTAAATTCGTAGTTTAATACTTAGAAGGACTTGGTTTGTTACTATATTTTCTTAAAGGTGCAATTTTGAATCGTTTCATTTTATTTTTTTTTTCATATTTTGGACATAATGGTCTTGTTTACGTTGGTGTGTTATGCTAACGATAACGTAATATTCATAGTTATTTTAACGTTAAGTACCTTACTTGTTACTGCATATGGAATCATACAAACATATTACAAACATCCTACTGATGGTAACTATTTATTTACAAATAAAACTTGTAAATAAAGTTAAACAACGTTTCTTAAATAAAGTTAAATAAAACTTGTTAACATTAAATTAAGTTATCCCAATAGCTGTACCAATTACAGTGCCCACCTCATTTTCGATATTTCGATTATACAATTATTGGCATCGATATGTAGTAAATGTCGCATACAATTTTAGTCAGTAAATAGAAATATAATGAAAATTGATCTCTCTATGTTATAGAAGAGTTCGTTGAGGATTAAAATCGTGTCTTATTGTAATATGTTTTAAGAAAAATGTTTCTAACAACTCTGATGTGTGCCTGTGACGCCAAATGTTGGCGTTGTTAGGTTAACATGCAAACTTAAATTACACATGGAAACCAATATGTCTATAAAATAATACTCGTTTTTTGTAAAATCCACGTAAAAAAAAAAACAACTCGAAGTAAGTCAAGGGTGGCCCACCACTCGTCTGTTACTATATATGTCTAACTTTTTTTGTGACAAAACTCTTTTTCCAACAGTATTCATTTTTTCAATAATACTTGTTTTCTGTGCGCATGAAAGCCAAAGCAACCAATTCGTAGGAATTTAAATAAAGAAGGTAGGAAGCAACTCCAAGATGCTATATATGTCCCCATTTGTTTTGTGTTTTTCACAAAATTTGCTTCCAGTGAAGTTTTCGATATTTTACTGAATAACATATAAGAATATTAACCACCTAACGAATGCCGTTGTTTTTTGTTTTGCTTAATTTTATTATTAAGAAGTAACAGTATCGTTCAGTTTTTATGTTGTTTTTGTTAAAGATAATTTTTTTTTATTTTTAATATTTCTCTCTTTCAAGCATTGTGTCGGCACATTAAATTTTTCCAAACCATTGTTTTATTTCTTTAAACAGTTAGTTAAGCTGAAAACCAAAACCTCTAAGTCTAACCTCACAAACCAAAACATTATGTATTTTTGCTTTACATTAAGAAATAGAATGATTTACAATTAATACACTTCTTCTTGACATCGTTGTATATCGATACAATCGCATATTCAAAACATCGAAAATGTAGTGCGTGTACTGATAATGGGACAGATCTAAATAAAGTTTTCCTAAAACTTTTTTAATTTTGTTAAAAGTGTTTTAATTTTATGATTTTCAAGTGAGAACTTCATATAGGGGACTATGCTTGCTCAATCCCGAACACCTTGTGTTCTTATGGCAGTACACTGATTTAACGCATCACCTAATATGCGCGTACTCACTAAAACATTCTAACAACAAAGTTTAGACTAACACTGAGCGTACACTGTGTCTTTCTCTGTACCTTCAACGCTTTTAAAGTCTAGTCGTTGCCATCGCACAAAAAGATTGTCATATAACTTTACTGGGCATACGGCATGTACATACAGTAGTGACTCCTTTCGGGACCCATCCGAATCATTTGACGGCATTAAGCAGGTGAGCCTGCCTGTCGTTCAGGCGAGCGAGACTTGTGGCTCCTGTTGGTGAACAATTAATGGTGCTAAGAAACAGCACTCCAGATTTGTACAAAAATGTATTTGTTTACCTTACACCTGAAGATGACCACATATTGTATAGCGGTCAAAATGTTGTGCGATAAATTCTAACGGTTGCCATTGTCCAATCTAACCTTTCTGATAATGTTTACGTACTATCAAAACGTTTGAAGATCGTATATTCATGGTCAGTTAATAATTGTTAGATTAAGAGGCTGCAAGAAAGGCTTTTAACGTATTTAAATTTACATGCCGGTAGGTCAACGGCCTGGGTTGTCAGGAAATTGGAGAGGAGGTACCTTGAATCTTCTAAAATGTGGCAAAAACCTGAAGAATGTCGTGGACGAAATGGGTAAATAATGACGAGGCTTTGAAAAGAGAGTGGGTGAAAATAGACAGCGGCTGATTAGAACTATTGTGGAAAGGAAAAGCAGTATGTATGGTCACCTACTAAGCCATTTAAAGTGGCACACCGTTCATCATTCTGATTGAGAGAATGATCGAGGTACATTGTAGTAGAAAACGAAGCCGCAGAGAGGAGTGCATTGATAGAGTAAAAGAAGAAAGAAGTGTGGTGATGAAGAGGCTGTAGACAGAAAGGAAGAAACTGTATGGTCTCCAAATTATTGCCTGTCGAGGAGACGAAGATGAAGAAACAGAAAAAGAAGAGAAGGTCAACGCCACGAGATGATGTAGATACGTATTGTGAATTAGCTCGACGGTTTTAGCGAATGATTGGATCCACTGGGACCGTGAAATCCAATCAAATATAAGCAGGTAAACGTATATGTTTATAGGAGACAGTATATTGAATAAACGAGTTGTCTCTACTGACGCAAAATGTGTGTAAACGTTTATGTGACCGTAACAGCACGTTTAGAAACGTGTATTTCATTAACCGACCAATGACAGAGTATTGAAACAACAACAAAATAACCATAAAGTCTACACACACTTCAGTCATCTGCCAATAAACACAACGTACAAATGAACCTAACAGCTGCTGAATAGTAACTAAATGAACTATATAGTGACGAACGAACTGGTCATTATTGGTAATTACAGTGTATTGCCTTGTGTTTAATTGGTATCATTAGAACTGGCAACGTATAATTAGTCCAAATGACACTACACCCTCTCCATGTTACTGGTTAATAGGGTCCGTGAATGTGTATTCTTTCCGTGTGAAACCTATTTGTCGGCTCGAAATAATCATTTACCTTATTAAATTGACTTTGGTTACTTGTGTAACTATCGATTTCAGTAATTATTCGCGCGCGCGTTGAAGTCTTTTATATATTTACGCGAGCGCGTGTCTGTGTAATTGAAATTACAAAAATTATTTCTAGTAGTGATATACTACTTTCTTATTTAACCTATATAGTATTGTTAAGATAATTACATAACACTCTACAAAAGTCGGCAGGTGGAGTTACACAAAAGCTCTACACATTGCTAGCCGAGCAGGGGCAGTGTTGTAACGGCCACTTAGGCCGTTACGTAAAATTTAAAAAACTAGACCGCTTGGCCTAGACGGAGCGGAAAATGTGCTGGAGCCCAGAGTGACAGGACTTGCAATCAAACACTCATAGGACTTGCAATCAATTAACAACTTTTTATTAGTGTTTTTCTTTTTTTTATAACATGTTGATTTATTCCTTCAAAAATGAGTTCGAATATGGTTCATTTTTTAACATAATTAAAATTTACAAGATTGGTTACAATATTAATTTTAGAAACACCTGGGCTTCTGATACCCCTTGTGTAGAGCATGTCTTTACATTTACATATAACGTCCATTACTCTTGGTTTTTAAAGAAAGGGTGGAGTTGTTGTTGAGTGTTTAGTAACTGGAAAGCTCCCACCTGTACTTTGAAGAACTGGAATGAAACCAGGTAGAGCCGTGGCTATGAGTATTGGTGATGGTTCCCGAAGGGTTCCGAAGCTCGTGCTCATCTCATTCTGGGCAGCTGTGTCCCTTGGTGTGTTGCAGGAGAAATGGTTCAGGGTCTCACCGCGTTGGGGAGCATCCGGGTGCACAGTGCTCTGCAGATGGTGACTGTTGTTGATGTCACCATCTCCGCATTCCCCTCTCTCCCGGCTGTACGGGGACCCTGAGACCCTTTAGAATTTTACGAAGTCATATTGAAAGTTGAACACGTACTTCACCCTGCCGTCAGACCACAAGCACTCTGTCAGAAGGCTGGCGACGAAATGAGGAAGGACAGTGTATTCTGCGATCCCACATGATGTAGAAATTTATTTTGTTTCGAACTGTCGTACATAACCTTCGGCCACCAACGCCTCAGCTGTTACAGTTAGCTGGCTTACTCGATCGCGTCGATGTGGGGCATACACAGCCTTACTAATTGCGTTAGCTGTCTCGCCCAGCGACCACGCGCTTTGGCGGCACCAACCGTTCAAATCACGCCGGGAAAATTCAAATTCAAACCACGGCACAGTGTCTTGTTGAAAGCCGTGCACGCAGCTACCTTCGAGAGACTGTACGAGCACTTGTAACTATACAGATTATGCTGGGACGCCGCCGAAAGCATGGAAAGTTACTCTGTAGCCTCTGCGGGACCTGTATAAGCAACAGCGGCCGACTTTGTCAGTTAGATACCGCTGGCGGGATTGTAGAGTGCGGATCAAGTGATTGTTGTGGAAAGTGATTACTGAGGTTTTGTTAGTGCGGAACTCTTAACAGTTAACAATTATTATTGCGTGTAGACAAATTTAACTTGAATTAATGTCTGAAAGTGCCTTGTTGATTTCAAAGTGTTATTTGTGACTCATTAATGCTGATAATTAGCGACTTCCTTGTTGTTTGTATTTTTGTTTCAACTGTACAATACGAGGGTCCGCGAGACCGTTGTAACAGTATTGTAGGTCTACAGCATTTCAATTTTTCGTATAATACTGACATCATCAGTTATATAAATACAAATAAAAACGATTTTACGTCCAAGAGACAGGCAACGTGAGTGAAGTTGTGGGCTGTGGAGAAGGTTCTGGTATTTATATACATTTCAGAGCATTCTAAGCGTTCCTTTGACCATTCGCAATTATTTTCGTCGCGTTACCCGAAAACCGTAGACCCTTCCCGAACCTCTGCCGTGTATAAACCAAACTCCCGGACAAGTTTAGTTTTGGACCTTCGAAATGACAGTGCGTTATCGGAATCATTTATGACTTACGGTAACTGTTGTGTATTGCTTAGTGCGACACTGTTAATAAGATGATATTTATTGTTTGTACGTTGCTGTGTGTTGTACAGTCTTTAATTTAAAGAATATTTGTATATGAGTGCCTTTGTTTATTTTCAACTGTAAACAAACTTGTAATTAGAGACTTTACTTTGTATCAGCTGTTCTGTTTCCACTGTACAACACGGCGATCTGTGTGGCCGTCATAACAAGATATAAATATAAATAAAGACACACACAACAGAAGTACAGCACTATCAGTATTTATATTTTACTGAACGAACATGGGTTTTAGAATTGTTTTCACATTTCTGAGTTGCAGTGAATCCTCTATCCTTTAAACTTAATATTATTTTTCCTCAACAACAATAACAACGTAACTTTAACGACGTTGCCTGAAAGTAAAAATTCAACAACTATGCAACAGTGTAATTAAGAAAGTTGTGTTAGTTGTTATAATCGCAAACAGAATTATCACTGTTGCACACCACCATAGACAAATTATTCCGATTAGCGCTTTCAAGCTTTTCAGGTTATCGTCATATCGAAAATAACCAGATTATTTCCGATCTGACGATGAGCTGAAAAGCTTAAAAGCGCTAATCGGAATAATGTTTCTATAGTGGTGTGCAACGGTGATAATTCCATTTGTAACTATGCAATAGTTTGTAAACTGTGAAAACTATATAATACGCTCATTTCTACGGCTAAAACTAATGGGTGTATCTGGAAGTGGACAAGACACACATGCAGACCAAGGAAAAGATGGAAAGTTGGTGTTGCGGAGAATGCGAGGGCCTTGGAGGTGAGAAATTAGAAGAGGGTGACAATAATTGACAGAGTGGATTGGAGGCGGAGATTGATGGAGGCGGTGGGTGCATATATGGCACCGTAGAAGGAGAGTTACAAATCTTTAGAGGTAGGCCTACAGGTACAATTAACTGGGTAATGAGGAACAACAATGAGTCACAGGCATTTACAGCGGAGAAAGGACCGAGGCAAGTTGGAGGCCTGACCTCTCTTTGTCCATGTTTCCAGACGTGATCTTGAGGAAACTATCCTAAGGATGTTTACGGACGTTACCAGCTCAGAGTATTAAATGAAGCGTTGTTTATTATAATTTGAATAGGGTCCACATGAAAATAAGAAGTAAGAGTCTTTACAGATACTGTAGTGTTGATAGCCGTAAATACGAAAGAATTGCAAGGGAACTTAAACGATTTAGATTTGTTCAAGATAGCTATAAAAATTAATAATAGTAAGTACAGAATAATGATAATTAGCAAAATACGTAAAAATATGAAAAATAAACATTGAGAAAAGTATAAGATTGAACAAGTAAGAGTGTTTCAATAGACAAGAATTGGAACACGTAGTCTTAAAAGTTTTAATTGAGACACATAACCGTGTGTTTTCTGTCCAAAAAAGGTCTTACAAAACATGCTTCGCCCACGGTTTCCTATCCTGGGCTAGTAGCTTCATTTCCTGATCTCGCATCCTTATATTGTCTATCATCTGGCATCACCCCCCCCCCGTTGTCTTTTCCGTTTCCATTTTTCACCCCCCCCCCCCAGTGTTTCAACCATCACATTACCTTATATTTACCGCATACAGTGTCCCAAGCAATTCGTCTTTCTGTCCTTTCCAACACTTTCTTTTTCTCTCCAACCATCCTAAGAACGTTCTCTTTTTTCACCCTGTTCTTCCATTAAATCCTTTCCATCCTTTTCCATATCCACATGTAAAGGCTTGCAACCTCCTCTCCTCTTTTTTTGACAATGTCTAAGTTTCAGCTCTGTATAGGGGCACGCTCCAAACCAACTTTTTTCAACTTTATGTCTAGTGGGACGCACCCTAACCTTCTCTTTCTAATCCTTCTATTAGCTAAGGAAATTGTGCTAATATGATAGAGACTTAGGAGTCGCAATAGATTAGGAGAGGTTTTAAGATATAGAAATAAAGGAAAATAGTATTTAAAACAAGGACAAACAGTATGCTATGAATAGTAATTTATAAGTAGAGAGGGGAAGCCTCATCATCAATGAAATTGAAGGTCTTTAAAAGCATCTATTACTACGAACCATATAAATAACTATTTTGATGTTTAACTATGAGACATGCGTATTCAGTAAAATACATCACAAAGTAGGACAGAATGAAAAATATAGATATAAAAATAAGTTTAATGGTACAACCTGTCCGGAATTTCATAGAAAAAATACAAATTAGTTGGCAAGTTTATTTGTAAGCCTTAAAGAGGTAAGGCTTATAGAAGAAAACCATTTTAGAAGAAAAAATGTTTAAAACAACAAGAGAAGAAAACTAGATGCATATGGGGTGAAGCAGTTGATAAAATATCAATATTTAAACTTATATAAAAGAAGAAAGAGATAGCATATAACGGAATAGAAAAGGTTAGTGAGAGGTAAAAACACTGTGAAAGAGGTTTGTGAACGCTTAAAGTGCAATGTTATTTTAAAGTACCTTATTGGTTATACGAAAGACAGTCAAAAAGTTAATTCCACTTTTTAAAGAGATATTTCTATGAAAGTTGTTGTAAATACTGGTATCGACTCCTTACAATAGCCAATGGTCCTCCGCCTAGACTCCCCCGCGTCAGAGACACAGACACAATTAAACACTCACAACAATCTCTCTTTCATGATTTTCCATGTTAATTCCCAGCGTCAGAGACTCGAAACAGGCATGCAGCTTAAACACCCAACCCTATAGGCCTACTAACTTTACCTAAACGCAAAACTCCAAACTCTATCTCCGATCAATCTCTTGACCACACATGATAATATTTCCTATCACCCACATCCCGGCTATTTAATCCACAATTATGTGTTCTCTGCCTACTTTGACGCCACCCTGTCGCCACCCACCAGCCTTGGCGACCTGCGTTACACGTCCCTGTCTTGGCCACCCTGCAACAGAACAACAAAAGAAGAAATAAAGAAATAAATATATCACCAAACACCCTTGTTGGGGGCTTCATCTACCTCTTCCTCCCACACCTGGCTAACAACTACAGATGCATACAATAAACCCAAAACGCACTACACTCCAATCTTCGTGCGCCCACCTTCTCAACGGCCGGTCAGCAAGGAGACACTTCCCACACCATCTGGCTGATGGGGGCTTGCCCAAGAACAGCCCGAGTCCGGCCCAAATTGGTCCGGATTCAAACAACCAAAAAAAAAAAAAAAAAGTCTCCTAGTAAGGTTTCCCGATTACTGTATAGAACTATTAGTCCATTGTTGGAATTGCTATTAGCCGGGCTGTTAGGCCGTCGTCTACTGTTGTTCAAGACAGACGTTTCGGCCCTACCATCGGAGACCATCTTCAGCGTCAGAAACTATATAGTGTCTACATCAGCAATGGGGTGAATTGGGAGATACCTTGCCAAATGTCTCAATCGTCTCTGACACTAAACATGGCCACCTATGGTGGAGCCGAGACATCTGTCTTGAACAACAGTAGTCCACGGCCTGTCGGCCTGGCTAATAGTACCACACTGTTGACGCCACCCCCAAAATCCTAATGAATTGTATACGATTAGTCCATCGTTCGGCGCGAAAAGTGTCACGTCATCTGAAATAGCATCCAAGTTACAAATCCGCGCAGTGACCCATTTTCTGTTACCAAGGATATCATCATCATCTTCACTTTTAGGCACTAGGTCATAGACCTGTTGCGTCCTAGAACTCACGCCCCACCCCAGCCAGAGAGATATTAGCCAAACTTTAACCCACGCCCGGGAGCAAGCCGTGCGGTGGGGGGGGGGAAGAGTGTTGTTTATGTGTGTAGTATATTGTGTGCCCTTGTTACTTATCTGGCCCGGGTATGCAAGAGAAGACGTACGTAATATTTATGCGCGTACGTGCTGGTAGACGACCAAATCGAGCCGACCAAGGAAATGTAGCCGTAATGAAATTCATCGCTAGTTGAGGGAGCTCTATGTGTCACAGTAGTTATACACCACGACCTGTAAACTGTATGTGTTGTTGCACTGATATTCAGAGTGATTACTGGAAAGTGAGGCTATCAATTTCGACAACGGATCACGACGTATAACACATGTACCCGACTATTGCTTGCGATAGGAAAATCACAGTAGACGAAATTGCAGCTGAGCTGGGTATTTTGCATGATCTCTGTGTGCACTGTGTAATCTATGAGCGTCTGCAATGTAGAAACATTTGCACGCATCATTCGGGAGACGTCACAGAGGAATCCGTTGAAAATTTTCAGTGCGAGAAAAGTGAAGACACGCTACTTGCAGTCTTGACCTCGCGCCGTGTGATTGTAACGTCTCACGAAAGAGGCTTTCGCTAAACGGCAACATTACACTGTTAATTATTATTATTGGGTCCTTCAGTCCTTCGACTGGTTTCCACCTCTCCCCGCATATATCCGTGGTGCGTCTGTTACGTAGTCTCTCACAGGTATATGGGACTTACAGTTTAACGCCGGATCCGAACGGCGCAGTTGGGGAGGGTACTCGCTGATAAAGAAGTATAAAATTCTGTACGGGAATTGTTGTTGGAAAATTATCAGCAACAAAAATCTTGTGCAAGCTACGATAAGTGTTTAAATAAACTTGGCAATTCTGTAGAAAAGCAGAGCGTTTACTGCACTCTCGTATAAATAAAATAATTTTCATAAATGTTCGACATATATTTTTTGTCTAAGTAAATATCGTTTTCACTGCCCGTCGTGGTATAGTAAACTAGTAAGTGGCCCTGAGCTGCAGAATTCGACCACTACTTTGAATGTAGTATATTTATTCTAGTTTTAAGGCTTTCACGGGCGGCGTCAACACCGTTGAAAATAAACTCCGATCTATTGGGCCGTGGTCCACTAACGTTATTAATTTCAGACGTTTCACTTCTGGAGGCCATTTTTAGTACATAAAACGATTCAAACAATTTGGCATGATGTTCGTCATCGTGGACCACAGTACTGTTGCATCCGTTATTTGCAAACCGACGAACCGATTCCTCTACTATTTCAATAGTGTATATTATCAAATAAAAATTAATACTGCAAGCAGTTTGTTTATATTATTTATCGTTTTAATTTAACCTATCTCTTCAGTAACATAACAATTGTACAGCACACACTCGTACAATAAATACGAAAATTTCAAAACTTTCGTATTTGTATTACAGTTCCTCTTAGTCTGACATTTCGATCTCCTTTATGGGTCGGTTGGGGGGAGGGTTCCGAAATTTGGATCTTTTCCGAAACATAAAACTACATTCACATATTACTTAAGATTACTTTTAATTATACGAGTTCATTTAAAATTTTCCTCACTATTTGGGCCTTGAGTTATAAAACATTTTGAAATTTTCAAGAATTAACACTATATTCATTTTTATTTGGTGTTCTGCTATAAGGCAAATGGTAAAAGCTCTCCAAGCTGTCCTATCGCATGACAGTATTTTCGTTTTTTCGTAACACTCTCTGATTTTAATGCTATCTATTAACTTCATTCTTAGACGTGAGACCGGAGCGATCCGATGTTGTAAACAGTAGTAGCTTTTTGTACATGTGTATTTACGAAACATTTCAATGAACGTCAGCTACACGTAGGTACGTGTAATTATGTATTCAACACTGTCTATGGTAATTCTCTGACGTCACAATCAATTGTGTCAACAGCATGATATAGGACGTATTATGTCTGTCTTATGGTAATCAGCTGGATGTAATTTGTGGTGTAACAATGCTTAGAGACTAATTTATCACTCCAGTGTCAACACTTAATGACTCGCAAAGACAGTCGATCTTAAAAATACGTGTTTACAAATATCTTGTATTTCATAATTTGGCCTATTAAAAAAGAGCTTATTACGTCAGTGGGAATGGGCCCTGATTACTAATCTAGTAGTGCCGGGTTCGTTTTCCCCCACTGCATTATTCAGTCCCGATGTCGACTATGTGTAAATGAGTATTCGGGATAACATAATAAGGTGATAATGGACAGGTGAAGTGTAGTGCTGGCCACAATTCCTTCCACATATGCAGAATGGGTCACATCAGGCAGGCTACATTGCGTATCTCCTGAACTGCTGAAGAGTAAATATAGAATCGATTTTTATTAATGTTAATAACAGTTTACGTAATTACAATTTCGTTTTGGGTTATTGCTGAATCGCTACTTGCTCCTTACTGAACAACATTCTTTCGTGTCCTCACCAGTATTAACTCCTAAACGACGACCAATGATTTTTTGCAAAGAGAAATAACATTGTTGCACACCACTATAAATCAGATATTTCCTATCCGATGATGAGCTGTAAAGCTTGAAAGCGCTAATCGGGAATTTTTATTTATAGTGGTGACCAACAGTGTTTTTTGTGATTATAACCAATAATACAACTTTATTAATTAAACTATAATTTTGGACTTGGCAATGGTGTGAACACCGAAAGGCCTCGCACGCTATGAACAGAGTAGACGAACAGCAGTAGTCTCTTACAAGGTGAATAACAATAGTATAAAAACGTCGGCCAGCCATCCAAAAAATTTTATTTTTGGATTTCGTTGTCCATTACGTGTCTTTTGATTAACTAAGTATAATTACATCACTACCGACTCGGAACACAACGTTTTTTTATGGTGAAAACGACAAGTTTTACTTTACAGCCTGAACCAGTTTTCGCTTATTATAATCTTCGTCAGAGGCTGCCACTGGGAGCGCTGAAACAAAATACAAAAACACATAAAAACGACATCCTAAACGAACAGACCCAAATCAAATCACACGTATTATTTGATCTTATCACACCCCACACACACAACATCGATCCTTCAAAAGTCGACGCCGTTGCCAAGAACAAGACGGACAGCTCTCCCAGTGGCAGCCTCTGACGAAGCTTATAATAAGCAAAAACTGCTTCAGGCTGTAAGCTAAAACTTTTACGATTTTGCCAATAAAAAACTTTGTGTGTTCCTAGTTGGTAGTGGTAAATATAATTATATTTACTTATTTTATGTTGTCCTACAAACATACAGCAAAACGATGAGGAATATGTACTATTAAATCCTTAAATTTTTAGTGACCGTCAATCAATCAATTTTTTAGTGGATAGTTAGTGGGGATCGGTCAAAAATAACACAAATTTTAACTATTTTGCGTCGATGTTTCGACAATATTTATTGTCATCTTCAGGACCTGTGTATGAAATAAAATAGAAATGTCAAACACAAGTCGACGCAAAACAGTTAAAATGTGTGTTATTTTTGACCGATCCTCACTGACTATCCACTAAAAAAAATTCATGTACTATTAAAACTAGAGGTTCTGTTCGGAAACAAGTGATTAGTAGAGTATACATTATCGCTGCATGATAAATCGCGTTTCCGCCTCTTCGAGACGACTGGCCCAGCAGTTTGTATCCTCCTGACACTGTTTTACCAAAATCTTCAGCTCTGCTTGACCTTGGATCACCCATGGAATTCAGCGAGGAACCAATGTAGCCCTGGTTATTTGTCAACGGGTATAACCAACTCACGTAATAAAACAGTACGAGTACGGGATTATTCAGACAAAATGATTCCGGCTATATTGTACAGCAGTTTGGGTACATTAACGAACATTTCATTACATAACAAATGACACTGGATTACAGTACTGTCCTCCGTTCACAACAGTCCACCACCAGTAAAACTAATCTAATGACATTAATGTAACGAGGTTATTTTGTACTGTACGGGAACTATATTTGCACTGACTGTTTGTAACTGAACTCTCAATATGCCAACGATATTATTATTGTCGCTTTATATTGATTAGAGTTTGCCGTGTTTTGCCAAGTTTAAAATTAATACCGTTGTGAAATCCCATGACGCAATTATTTAATTGCTAATTTAATTACGTGTCTGTACATGATGTTAGTTTTACACGTACTGTGAAAACAAACAGTATGTGAAACAGAATACGCTTCACAGTCAATAGTTTGCTGGATGACACTGATTTTAATTGCCACACTTAGAGTAATATAGATATGTTGTAGCAATAACACTTTTAGCTCTCCTGTTATTGTTAGTTAATTAAAAAATTGTATCCTTATACACAATAAGTTGTAAATATAATTTGCATAAGATTACCCAATATCTGGTGAAATGGTTGGAACATCTTAACGGAACAGATGAGTGCCGCATCCCCAAACCACATCAAATTATAAGCCGAAGGGACGAAGAGATGTGGAAAGTGCAAAGAGGCGTCGGGGTGACCAGCTCTAGTCTATTTCCGTGGAACCGAAACAAACCGTTTTTGGTTTAATCGTTTCTGAAGACGATGATGGTGATGATATAATTTACATTATTTACTATTTAAAAAGTACATCTTTGCAGTAACAACTGGAGGCTTACAAACTAACGGAGTGTCACAACACTGGACGCCATTTCATGACTCTCTTATATCAAACAGTTTACGTCGACTGTCAAAACAACTGTTATCAATCGTAATTAACTTTACGAGCGCCACTCATATAAACTCGCTGTTGACACGCTGCTTTGTCTTTTAAAGAACGAGGCAATCAGGCCTGTCGCTAAAGGAAGAAACCCGTTACAAACGAACAGCACAGCACGGCACGGCACGGCACGGCACGGCACAGCTCAGCTCGGTACAAGACCGGCCACATTGCTTTGCTTTTATTTAAATGGAATGTAACCCACTATGAACGCTCGGCACGGCAACGGAATGGCCGGAGTGCTCTGCTGAGCATTATTTCCCTTTCGCCTCGAACGGCCAGTACGGATCTGACCACGTGGAATTTAATATATTTCAATAGTTTTGCGTTATTACTTTGTTACAATGACCACGGATGAACTTCTGGTCTGAAACAGTGCGGGATTAACTATCCTGTACGATTGTGTAAATCCTGAGTACCTTTTTCTGGAAGATGTACTTAACATATTTAATTACAATTATTTACTTACTTAAGTGTCAAAGCAAGACGCTCATCAGGACTAACATCATCTCGAAAGGTACTGTATTTCGTTGCAAACGGTAGTAAGCGCAGCAATTCATAGGATTTATTTTGAGACATACGAAAGTATAAGAAAAACATGGCGTCATCTTTTAGTAACTCTTGAAATAGATGATGGAGTTCCCTATAATCACTCCTCTCTTCAAATATTTCATGTAGCCAAAACTTGTGTTTCCTCCGTACACGCTTTTGCCGGTCTTCTTGATCAGCACAAACTGCAGCCACTACAAGAAGCTCGGCTTCTGATGAACTGTCCATGCCAGCTGAAAATATTGAACACATTTTCAGAACTTACAGCCGGAGCCGTGCCGTGCTGGCTGTCCATAATTTGTTACTGCAGGGCTGTACTGTTCCGAAGCGAGCCGCGCAGTACCGTGTTGTCCGTGCTTAATGGGTTGCTTCCTTTTTGGCACACCTGACCGTTCGATCAGCTGTGAACATTCATTTTTTCAGGTCTGCATTCTGTAATAGATATTATAACACAATAATAATAGAACCCATAGAAATCATTAAACACAACATGTCATCACCAGAGGAGCAGTATAGGTGAAATGGCAAGACTTTAAAAGGTTCGTGCAGATCGTAGTGGGGTCAAGGATGAAAGTGCAGGATGTTGGGCGTGAGGTGACCGACCATTTAACACGCCTCTGTTGTGAACACTAAATAATTGCTCTGAAAACGCAAAGCTACGCATGGCCAATAAGATGACACAGCGTCACCAGACATTCGTTTCATGCCTAATTATATATCTGTAACGCTCAGAACAACTTGAAACTCACTTACTTTCTGGCCTGGCTCTACGGGATTCGACTGACCGCACAAGCAATGCAAGCTTCGAATTATAATACCAGGGGGGCGGGGTTTATATAGCGTGCCTCCCACCCCTATCACTACAGTGCATATCCGAGTTTGCACACCAGCCTTATCGTCACATAGACCTGAAGATAGCTAATGCAATATGAGGTGACATGCTGTTTGATACAACAAATATGACACCGTCCGTTCCAGTAGAAGGATGGAAATACATAATGGATACTGGTCACACACAATCCAACGTCAGAATATAACTAAGGACGCTTGATAATCACAAACAAACCTGTAAAATACGATAATAAAAAAAAATAAAAAAATTGAGAATCCTTTCGAAGTACTGGATAATCTGAGGAGTTTTTTTCGGTCTTAGATTTGGTGAAGGGAAACACTGACTTTTACCTCCACGCGATGAAGAAGGAGCGACGATTTAATACAATAGCATTATTGGTGTATGCAAGTGGCTATCGAAAGCAGGAACCGAATATCTCCCGGGATGAGAAGATCCCCTACAACAAGTGCCAATGGTTTCATCGGAGCTGGTGTAGGTTACGGCACTCTCTTGCCTTACAGGTGAGAAATAATCTCACAAGGCGGACGAGTCACAAGTTTGCCAACGGCATAGGATAGAGGAGGCAAACAAAAACCGCTCCGTTAAGGTCTTTTACACATTTTTAGTATTAGCCGTTTATGATGGATGGCTCTTTAATAAAAATGACTCGCAGAAATGGACCTACAT
The DNA here is from genome assembly GCA_034769895.1 of Magicicada septendecula. Classification (NCBI taxonomy): domain Eukaryota; kingdom Metazoa; phylum Arthropoda; class Insecta; order Hemiptera; family Cicadidae; genus Magicicada; species Magicicada septendecula. The sequence continues at coordinate 561,621,892 of CM068369.1, forward strand.
TCGGATCTCCTGGCGAGCTCACCTAAAGACAAAATTTAGAGGAAAGAGTCACGACTAGGGACTTGGAGTGTACAAAAATGCTTTGAAACAAAAGTATAAGGTGAGAGAATTAACATGTTAAGATTAGCAGACGACATTGCAGTTATGGGTGAAAGTGATCAGGAGTTAACTTTAGTGATCAGGAGCCAACAGGTACATATAATGGATGAGGTTTTGAGCAAAGAGTACGATTAAAGAATAAGTGTTAATAAAACTAAATTCATAGTCTGAAGTAAACACGGACAGTATAAATATATTGATAAATAAGAAAAAGATAAAAGAAGTTGGCAAGTTCAACTGCTGAGGAAGTAAAATCACAAAAGACGGAAAAAGTAAAGAGAAATTTTGAGTAGAATCGGGCAGGCTAAAGTTGCATTTAACAATAAGGGGATATTGCTGACATGTAAAGAAATAGCCCTGAAAACTAGAAAGACGTTTCTGAAGAGTTACGTTAGTGGATCATAGATCTATAAGGATGTACGGCGTGGACAATTGGATCAGAGGAAAGTCGCGAGGCACGGGAAATGTCGTGTTGTAAGAAGTTACTGAAAGTAAGACGGATCGAAAAGGTTAATAATGATGAGATGCTGACTAGAGGTAGAGGAATAAGACATTTTTTGCAAAATATTGTAAAGCGAAAAGAGAAGATATTAAATCAACCATTATGTTGAACAACACAATATTGGAGTACGTTACTGAATGTTGTTACCTGGGTAGCATAGTTACAAGTGGGAATAAATGTCTGGCAGAGATTAAGAGGAGAGTAGCTCTGGCAAAACAAGCATTCCAGAGCAAAAGGAACTTACTAACAAGCAACCATATTAGTACTGAAACAAGGAAAAGTTTGTTAAGGTATTTGTATGGAGTGTTTTAACTTACGGGTGTGAATCGTGGACCTTAGGGAAGGTGGAGAGTGACAGACTTCAGGCAATGGAGATGTGGATTTGGCGGAGAATGACAGTAACTAGTTGGACAGATAGGAAGACGAATGAACAGATCTTAGAGGAAATAAATGAGAATAGAACACTGCTTAGGAGTATAGAGGTGAGGAAGATTAAGTTGATAGGGCATGTGATCAGACATAGTGCTTTTTTAACTAACATCTTTGAGGGCAAAGTAGTGGGGAAGAAGCCCAAAGGAAGACCAAGAACTGCATACTTCCGCAGCACAATGAGTGTCGTGAATAGTGGGTCCTATGAAGAAATGAAGAATATCGCAAGGGATAGAGTGACGTGACTACAGCGACAAGGCATTGCCTTTAGGAGTTAATAATAATTGTAAAGCGGAAGGTTATTGTAACTCATTGGCTATCTTATCCGTCACAAGAATTAGATAAAAAACAATAACAGAAGGTCACATTGAAGGGAAAAGAGAAAGAGGAAGACCGAGACTCTAATGTGTGAAACAGGTAATTGGTGACGTAAGTGGTAATTTCTATTAGGGTATGCAACGGAAAGCTCAGAAAAGATTGGCGCAAGCTGTAATTTCTATTAGGATATGCAACGGAAAGCTCAGAAAAGATTAGTGTGAAGAACTGCTAGAAACTGGTCTGCGGACTACTAACTAAAAAAAAGCAGAAGAAGGGAATCCTTCTTCCATACAGTTTTAACCCCAAGAAGACACACAACACAGTTGTCCAACTGGAACCTAAAGAGTCGGGTTAGTCAAAAGGGGAAGTACAAAACAGAAGTACCGCAGGAGTGTTTTGCAGGAAGCAAAACGCCATGGAAATCAGAGAACGACACAGATATTAGCACTTAGCATTAGTACATTTATCCAGAAAGTTGATAAACGAAGTTTGTGTTACATTGTAAACATCTGTTCCGCAAAGAACTTCTTTTTAAGTCGTGATTTATAAAAGGGAAAAGTATAATGAGGAAAATTTCTAGAGAGGTTTTAAACTCTCTAAACTTCTAAACTGCCTATGGTTTTGAAATTTACTACGAAAAACAGTCAGTTGTAAAGCTGAAGTGGAGAACGAAACGTGGTTTGTAGAAATTAGGCGACACGCAACCAATCTGCAAAGGCTCCAGGGGACACACGGTTAGCTAATTGAGAAACGGTCTTTGTTGACTAAACTCTGACGTTACCGTCTGTTTAACACACACCCTCTCTCCGTCACACACACACACACACACACACACACACACACACACACACACACACACACACACACACACACACACACACACACACACACACACACACACACACACACACACACACACACACACACACACAGAGACTGCACATTCAGTCTTCAAAGACTCTTTAAAATAGAGAGCATGTTCGGCAGCTGAGTGAGTGTTTTACTTTTAATATACTTTACTAATTTTCTGTATACTTTGTCATTGTGATTTTTCAGAACCCGTGCTGATATTATAATTTGGTAACAGACAAAACATATAGAGAAATGTGCCTACTTGTGGACGACTTGCGAATCGGATTTCAAACATTTTATACAAGTCAATAAAGTACATCAAAATGTTCAACACAGTACAATCTTTACCTGTACACATACGTCTTCACTTGTATTTTACCAAACTTTACAGTCGCACACAACAATTCTCTTACCAACTACTCACAAAATTGTTACTACATTTACACATTTAACAAATTTCATAGAACCTTAAATACAAAAAAAAAAGTATTTTGGATAACACTCGTTGTTAATTTCGACGTTTGACTATTCGCTCTAGAAAAACTTGTCAACTGACTGTGTCTCCTAGAGAATTACTAGGTAAACAACATCATAGTTTGTATGTATGTGCCAGCTACAAACTTTCATTATGTTTAGTAATGTGATTTCAGGTTGGTGATTATGCTACTACCTTGCAGAGTTCCCGGTACTAATCTAATAATATCCCAGTTTGTCACTACATTCCAAGTTTTCATATACATATTCTCAGAGCGAGACTTTTGAGCAGTCTAAAGGAATAGTTTTTTTTTTCATTATACCATTGATGTCTCACACGTGTAGTCTTGCTAGTTTTCCCTTTGCAAGAACAATAACGGTGAATTTTTGCTTAAATCGTGTTTTACAATTTAGATAAACATTGTGTTTTAATTTCAGTAAAATTACCTTCCAGACTAATGGGCCACAATCCTCTCCTGAAACCATCAGATGTTTCGACTACAGCTGCAGACGGCACCTTCAATGGTCTTCTGTTCACAGTCCTGCTCCCCTCGAGACTGACGACACGAGAATCAATAAGCCTCACACGTATCTTATAAGTCTGCTATCTGATTGGCCGAGCGTTCCCCCAATCCCGTTGCTCGCTTGCGTACCAACGAAGTTTGATGCTTTACCGCGGTAGCAAGACCCCGAGAACCACGCACTGCCAGTTACCAGGCCTTATTAAACCTCACTCACCACCGGTATATGCGGGGAGGGTGCAAACCAGTCGGGAGACTGAAGGACAGAATATTAAACCTCAAGCTCTCGTCCCTTCTTTCGAGACTGTTACTGAGTTTATATAAATCTATCGCTTCTCGATGTACCTCGCATAATTATGTAGTGTAGAGGACAGACCAAGTTTAACGTCTAGGTTTTTCTATGTGGACAACAGCCCAACAGCCTAAAAGTTAATTTTACTGAAGTTGATTCCGGCCGTGAATGTTTTAATGTTATCATTGTGTTTTAAATCATTAACTTATTTATTTCATTCCGGGCAATCAAACCCGATTGCTGATTTACCTGTATTGTAGTAATGTTCAACAGTTTATTAAAAAGCGTGTACAGAAACAGAAATGTGTGGTGAGAAATATTCACCAGACTAACTCTCGAGAATATTTCCAGAGAGGACCACTTTTTAAAATTACGTTCAGGAGTAGTTTTAAGATAAACTAGTTCCATTATGGCGTCTACAACGCAAAGTGCAGCCCTGAGTGGTAATCTGTGTAGCACAGTGAGTGTGATTTGTGGCCGCAATTATGAGCCTTACCACACTAAGCAGTATTCATTTTAATAATTTCTATCCGCATATAATAAATTTACTAAGTTAATGACGATGGCGTTTGTATTCTTACCGGATGGTTTTGATATTGCGTAATGTTTTGATTCTTCTTCTTCTTCTTCTTCTTCTTCTTCTTCTTCTTCTTCTTCTTCTTCTTCTTCTTCTTCTTCTTCTTCCTCTTCCTCTTCCTCTTCTTCTTCTTCTTCTTCTTCTTCTTCTTCTTCACCGCCGTTACCGTAAGTAACAAATCCGACTTTCCTATAAGAAATCTATTGACTGAGTCTCTATGCTCATTCTAGTAGAGACTCTGTAGTGACTCATCCGACTCATTTCTCACTTGCATAAACGAAAGAATAAGAATTTTACCACTACCAATTTGACTACACTTATACTGCTGCTGTTGCAGTGTAACATCGTATACCACTTTGTTACGCTTTCTAGCTCTAATTCTACTAAACAAATGTGGTACAAAAATGTCTATAAGTTTCTAGCATCTAGATAATTGGATTCACTAGCTTGCATTAGGCTTCCCGAAATGTCATCATCATTATTATCTTCAAGGGTTAAACCAAGGATGGTTTATTCCGGTCTCAAACAGGGAAAGATTAGAGCTGGTCACTCCAGCGCTTCCTCGGACGTCCCACACCTCTCCGGCCCCTCGGCTTATAGTTCCATAGTTGTTTAAGGATGCGGCAGTCATCCATTCGGCAAAGATGTTCCCACCAATTCAGCCCATACTGGGCGATCCTGTCGATTATACTCATAATATTTAGTTTCTCACATGTATCTGTGTTTCTTCTATGATCATGGGGAGTATACCCTACCACGTGCCTGAGAAATCTCATTTCAGCCGCTTGGATGCGACTGGCATGGACTTTCGTTAAAGTGCAATTCTCAAACCCATAAAGAAGTGTGGGAAGAGCCATCACCTTGTAGAATTTTAGGCGTGTTTCTCTACTTGCTGACTTAAGTGTATGCCTGATTGTCCCGCACATAATTTGAACTTATGCAACTTAATGACAATGTTGTTGCCTGTATTATAAGACAAACTGTACCCCAGATATTCAAAATTGTTAAGTTGTTCTAGGGCAGTACCATATACTGGGACAGTATGCCATCTTCTTATTCGGATTCAAAAAAATTTAATGTGTTCGTTGTATAGAAACTGTATTCTGCCTTAATGATGTGAAGGTAAAGTCGCAGCAGTTACCCTGCTTTCCCTCACAGACCATAGCTAAGGCTTAGAAATGTTAAACATTTGTCTTGAACATAATTACGTCATAAGAAAACCAAACTCTCACGACGGAGATGTGATGGTGATTGAACTTCTTTTCTGTTTTTTTTTTTTTTTTTTTTTAGGCCGTGATCTAATGTTTTCATTTGTCAAAACTCCAGAAGATTTGGTCGCAGCCACGACGGTCATCTTCAGTGTCCACGAAGCTATGTTTTAACGCCTGCTAAAGAATAATTCCAAGCTTGTGTAAGTGTGTTTCTTGATTGGAATTAATGTTAATGTTTCTTCAGCTGGAGTTAAGAGCTAGTACCCACTCCACTAAAGATGGACGCTGTGAGTGCGGGCAAAATGCATGGCCTCGTTTTCATAAGTGAAAACATTAGACCACGGCCTAATAGACCGGAAAACATGTTCATCCACCACGATAACTACACTATTCCAATTATTTCATCATCATCATCATCTTCAAATATTCCTCTCCAGCACTATCCCCCAAAAGCCTTATGGTCTCTTCCTTGATGAAGAGAAATCACACCTCCAAGTGGTGGGGCATGGGCAACACTTACAGGTGGCTAACGCGGCTCTGGAGACCGAGTGACAGCCGGTACAAGCTGTCCCTCCTCTACTTGTCACTGTCAAGTAGAGGATAGGGCACCCTCTTGCCCTTGAGGTGAGAAATTGCCCTTAAAGACGGATGACCTTCCATTGGTCAACGACGTAGGATGTGGGAGACAAGGAAAAACTACCACATTAAAGATCCTTATGGATATCTCAACAGGGAAAACGGGTATCTTTAGTTTGACAGGACAGCCAGTTTATCGGAGAAACTGCAGACCGAAAATCGGCATGGACGTTAACCCTGAAGATGGGAGCCCCACCATTCTTCTTACCTTTCGATACGATAGTAACATACTAAGGGGACATATTCACTACTAAATTGCCTCAAATAAGGACTAGCCGGACGGATCAAAAGTTGATACTATTTTATTACAAAACATAATGAAGGAAAGTAGACGATTAATAATTAGTTTATTACCCGCATTTCCTTTAAATATTTTAGATGCATTTTTATTTCATCTAGACTCATTAAATCTGAACTAATGTGATATCGATTTTTTTCGGATAAAATACTTCTGTAGCTACTGATGTAAGCGGATTTTGTGAATAGTGTGGCTCAACCCGTTTCACAGAGCGGTACTGGCTAAAAGCGCTTTGCTACCACTACCACATACAACGTCGCTGCGTTAGGTAAGTTGCTCGTACAACGGTTTTATAAAACTCGAATGAAGGAGAATAAGTGTAAGGAGCGTTATCTAAGGGTTGTTTGTCACTCTGAGTAGCATAGTTAACCGCTTTGAAATTAGCAGATTGCGTCGTACAAAGAAGGAAGGGTCGCAGACGTGATACCCTTATTTAACTTTTACTATGCGTGTTCCCATTAAAGTGCTCTTGTTAAAAGTTTCAGACTACAAGGCTTTGTATAAATCACCCTTAACTACACTTAACTAGGCTGTTGCTCTTCCCTAGCAAAGTGGCAATTTTAATCTCCTTACAATATGTCAGTTTGTTACTTTAAACAGTCTTTTGGTTTCTACTTGTAAACACTACAGTAGTTTTTATTACTTCCATGTTCCATAAGAAAATTGAAGTATGGTGACCGCGAAAAAAATCGTGTTCGAGATAAGGGCTGCCTCTGATTGTACTACCCTAAAAACATGAAGAAAAGTAACTTTCTGAAATGTGTCTGTGTGTAGAATTTTTACTATGGCGAACGATAACTGCCGCAAATTCAAACGGCATCAAATAATTTTTACATATGTTCTCGAGTTATAGAGGACTCAAGGTCTTTTGATTTTGGTGAAGATCGGTTAAGGGAAAGGGGTAGTTTACCTGCCAATTTTTATTTTTTAACAGGAGTAAAGTACTTAATTTTGAAAAATAAAGAATCCTGAAAAGAAGGTTATAATAATCCACTGTAGAAAGATAGATGAAATCTCTATAAATAAAAGTGATATTTGAAGGGGGAGGGGATTATTTTTTATAAATAAAAATGATAGCTGGAAGGGGAGGGAATAACTTTTTTATATATGTACTACGTTATCGTCAACAAAGAAATAGTTTCTATGGAAATATTTCATTTCAATTTGTCAAACGTAACACTCAATTTACAAGATACGGAATACGAGAAATTTTTAAAGACTTTTTTAGAAACTATCAAACTGAATTCAAGTAAATGATTTTAATTAAAATCATGAATATAATTATTAGAACACGGAAGTCATGTGTGGTCCCTTATAGAAATTATCGATTTGAATTCAAGTAAATGGTTTTAAATATAAATATTATAACACGGAAGTCATGTGTGGCTCTCCATACCGATTTTTTTAACAAGCATTAATATTTTACAAATGTTAATTATTCATACGTTATCACATACAAATATACAAATATATTACATATTACCTCTTTTTTACTTCCTTAGTAAAGCTGTAGTACGACAGGTTCCAAATAGTTTTCTCTCACTTTTCTCTCGTGGCTGTGCACCTGTCTATAGCTTTCTCATTTTACTTCCATGTTCCATAAGGAAATGGAAGTATGGTGATGGCGTAAATAATCGTGTTCGAAATAAGGGCTAATTCTGATTGTGCTACCCTGAAAACATGAAGAAAAGTCAGTTTCCGAAAAGTGTCTGTGTGTGTATCTGTGTGTCTGTCTGTGTGTCTGTGTGTAGAATTTTTTCTATGGCAAACGATAACTGCCGCAAATCCAAACAGAATCAAATAATTTTTTGCATATGTGCCAGAGTTGTAGAGGACTCAAAGCCTGTTAATTGTGGTGAAGATCGGTTAAGGGTAAGGGCCGATCTTGTTTTACTTTTCAGCAAGAGTAAAGTACTTAATTTTGATAAATTAGTATCCTGAAAAGAAGGTCATTATAATCTGCTGTAGAAAGGTAGATGAAACATCTATAAATGAAAAGGTTAGTTGTAGGGGGAGGAGACTATTTTTTATAAGTGAAAATGATAGTTGAAGCGGAAGGGAATAACTTTTTTATACGTATAACGTTATCGTCAACAAAGAAGTAGTTTCTATGGAAATATTTCATTTCAATTTGTCAAACGTAACACTCAATTTACAAGATACGGAATACGAGAAATTTTTAAAGACTTTTTTAGAAATTATCAAACTGAATTCAAGTAAATGATTTTAATTAAAATCATGAATATAATTATTAGAACACGGAAGTCATGTGTGGTTCTCCATACCGTTCTTTTTAACAAGCATTAATATTTTACAAATTGTTAATTATGTATACTTTGTCACATACAAATACCTTACATATTATATTATCTGTTTTTTACTTCCTTAGTAAAGCTGTATTACGACAGATTCTAAATTGATTCCGCTCACTTTATCTCTCGGAGCGGTGCACCTGTCTATAGATTCCTCATTTTTCTATCGGAGCGGTGCACCCGACTATAGCTTCTTGCGTTCCTGATGGCATCTGATATGCCAACCGTTATTCTTTTCCGCATTATTTTTTCTACCACCTTTACCTCTGTGATCCTTAGCTGAACATAGATTCTACGAAATATGTATCCCAACCAACGTCCTTCTCAGGATCTACCATACCTAAGAATATAATTATGTGGGACTAGAAATTACACAAGTGTCTTTAATTCTGCGATTTCCCTTGCCTTACGCACCCTATGCTTTTAACCTTTATAGGTTCATTCGCCTTTAAGAGTGTTTATCTACGGCAAGGAGAAGATTGTATCCGTTTATCCAATCTCTGTAGAGGTTTTAACACTCGATGGAAGGGGATCTTCTTAAACTGGCAGTTACTCGGTACCTACCTTCGTTTCTTGAACAAACGTTACTCCCTTCTACTTCGGGTAGGTGATCATCAGATTTTTACCTTTTATGAGTCTCCGACCATAATGGAATTTCTTAGACAGCCCGATTCTTTTATCGAGAGAAAGGACTTGAGTCGGGCAGAAAAAAGTGAGTTTTTGAAATAGAATACAGAATTATACGAGGGTCACCTCAAAAGTAAGTTTCTCTGTTTTTTTTTTTAAAGGGAAATTGCACAAGCAGGCTAACGAAGGTTGGAGAACTTTTATTTTTGTGTACCGGCAGTACTGCCAAACCCTCATCTGCTGCGTAGCAACATAACAACACGGAATTTTAAATAATGGACGTTCCATTATTGAACAAAGTCTTTGATTGCAAAGTGAGTATATGTGATTCGGTTTCTTGCTGCGAAAAATAAATCAGCGGCTGAAATTCATCGTCACTTGGTTTCTGTGAACGGAACCGAGTGAATGAGCATTTAAATGGTTGGCAGGTGGCTTACATCGTTCTTGAAAGGGAGAACTAATGTCCACGACGAGTCGCACAATGGGAGACTCTCAACATCAAATGAGAATCTACCTCTTGTTGACGCCGTTAAGTCGATTAAGTTGGAGGACAAACGAAATTCTTCCATGATTACCTGCCAATTTCTGGACAAGTCGAGCATCATTCGGGAGGACTGTCAGTGATGAGCTAAGATTTCGAAAAGTTTGTGCACGGTGGGTCCCCGTTTGTTGTCTCAAGAACACTAAGAGAAGAGGATTGCTGCCGCGCGCAAATTGCTAAATATTTTCCGGTAAAAAGGAGGTGATCTAGTGAACCGAATTGTAACAGGATATAAAACGACATCATTACAGTCTTGAAACGAAACGGCAAGGCATCGTCTGCAAAACCCCGAGTGAGAACGCGCCGAAAAAAATCAAAGTTGCACACTCCACTGGGAAAGTAATCGCTACTGTTTTTTGGGACGCTAAGATGTTTTTCTCGTCGATTATCTGCCTAGCGGGGTTACAATAAATACACAAATATATTGCAAGGAAAAACTGCGATCAGCGATAAAGCGGAAACGCCCCGGTTTTTTTTGATCAACAAAGTTCTTCTGCTCCACGACAACGCACATCTTCATTCCTCGCGAGTCATGCAGAAATTGTTGGAGTCCTCTCGATGGAAGATTTTCGACCATTCACCCATTTTTGTTCCGAGTGATTTCCATCTGTTCCACCATCTCAAAGAGCACATAGGAAAACAACGTTTTGAAACGGATACGGAAGTGAAACAAGCGGTTGAGGGCTGGCTCCGAAATCAGGGCACGCAGTGGTTCAAGAAAGAATTCGAAAACTGTCTTCACCCTACAGAAAATGTACTGACAGTGCTGGAGATTACACTGAAAAATAAATAAATGTTTTTTAATAAGAGTGTAGTTTTATTTTTAATTTTTACATGTGTTTTTTATTTTTTTTAAAACAGGGAAACTTACTTTTGAGATGATCCTCGCATATAACCTGAAAACATCACCAAGTTACGTTTTCAAGTGTCAGTGATAAGTATGTTTTAAGATATTACTTTAACTACTTTGAGTTAAGTATATGAGGGCAAGAATTTCTTTTATTACTCTAGTTAATTGTTAGCAGTGTAGTCGGTTTCTGGATTAACCGAGATTTGACAGTGTATCCGTTTTATCTGTGATTGTATTTCCTGTCGTTAGCGCTGTTAATCGACAGTTAACAGTATTTTTTCCAAGCTATTATTTCATACTATATTAATTACAACACATAAAATGTTTAAAGAACTCATTTTTTACAGCAATTTATTTGTGTCACTAAACGCCTAGGCCCGAATTATAATCACCAGAAACGCATTGTTAACGCACAAACTAGCTCCCGCTGATTGTAATGGTAATTATCGTGATACGTACATATGTTATCTGGTTGACACAGTAATTGATTGTGTTGTCAGCAGAATTAACATACAGTTGAATACGTTATTGTTCGGGTAAAATTGATTTATATTAGCCTATTGTTTACCAAATTACTCGATTTTATGCTCATTGATAGCAAAAGTATTTATTTGGAATACATTTCAAGTATCTAGACAAATAACCAAAACGGGCTAGACGAAAACAGTAGACATTACGTTGTTCATCCTTCTATGACATCTTTACATGACATGTTTTTAATGTGTGTTTTTTGTAAATTTTCAAAAGTTTGGACAGAAAATGACACTAGTATTTGAAAGCGTGTTATCGACAATGAAGTTAATTAGATCCATGTTTTTTGGTATCCAGGCCACTTGTAGTATACAATTAGTAAAATAGTTTTACCTTTTTCTTGTCCGTCTGGTGGCCTTTTCTCTATATTTAATATTCTACGCGTTTCGGGACATATGCCCCATCATCAGGAATATCCCTTGGTGAAGTTCGTCGATCATTAAAATATTAAAAACACTTTATGTACAATTAATACACATAACAATAAATATAATATAAACATAAAAAATATACGTAAAATCCTCAAACTTGAGACACACGCGATATCAGTGGTGCGCACCACGACATGCTATAGTCGACTGCAGTGTTCATGTTGTTATATGTCGTGCACTATGGACCTTGTTCTGTATTCTTATCGCAGTGTCGTATAATAGATTTGACTGGAAATTCAATTGATCGTTAAGGATGACTTCTTCTGTTTGTTTTTTTTTTGTAATCCTTATATATTTCGTATTCTTCGATAGCATTCATATAATTTCCTTTTCTGCAAATATGGAGGGGTTGAAATTTCGTTGTGAAATCAGTATAACTATGGTTTTTGTCCATCAGATGGCGCGCGTAATTTGACACTGTTTTACTAAATTCTTTTTTTAGGTAAATGTTCTCTGAATCGTTTTTTAAAAAGTCTACCAGTTTGGCCGATTTAAAAGCTATCATCTGCCAAAATATGACTGTGATAGCTTTTACATCGGCCAAACCGGTAGACTTTTTAAAAAACGATTCAGAGAACATTTACCTAAAAAAGAATTTAGTAAAACAGTGTTAAATTGCGCGCGCCATGTGATGGACAAAAACCATAGTTATACTGACTTCACAACGAACTTTCAACCCATCCATATATGCAGAAAAGGAAATTATATGAATGCTATCGAAGAATACGAAATATATAAGGCTTACAAAAATAAAAAACAGAAGAAGTCATCCTTAACGATCAACTGAATTTCCAGTCAAATCTATTATACGACACTGCGATAAGAATACAGAACAAGGTCCATAGTGCACGACATATAACAACATGAACACTGCAGTCGACTGCATGTCGTGGTGCGCACCACTGATATCGCGTGTGTCTCAAGTTTGAGGATTTTACGTATATTTTTTATGTTTATATTATATTTATTGTTATGTGTATTAATTGTATATAAAGTGTTTTTAATATTTTAATGATCGACGAACTTCACCAAGGGATATTCCTGATGATGGGGCATATGTCCCGAAACGCGTAGAATGAAATATAGAGAAAAGGCCACCAGACGGACAAGAAAAAGGTAAAACGAAGTTAATTAAAAACTACAGCAGAATTCACTTCACAGATTCTTCTCTGCTTCAACTACTAAGATATATATATATATATATATATATATATATATATATATATTGCAACGAAACACACAACCACATGAGCTATGAATCAGGATGATAGATTTTGATGATCTATGAAAAAGAATAACAGAGCATGGATGACGGACATTATCATGTTTTAGATTGATTTATGAAATTATTGTCAATTAGCTATAAGTTTGTATTTAGTAATGGATAAGGACTTGTGTTATATCAAATTCTTTGTAAAATTTTGCTCTATAAGGTCCATGTACTTTGTTTGTGAATATGTGCGCGCGTTCGCCTGTGGTGACACTTCGTTGTTATATCTTCCGCGTTAGTTATCCTATCGGCATGAGTCTTGGACAGTGAATTATGTATGAAAATAGCTACAGTTTCTATATACTCTGTTGTTCTCAGCTATTTTTTAAATGTGGTTTTTTTAGTAATTGAAAACTAAACTTTTCACGCTTATCAATTGAAGAGTAATAAAATTGCTTGATAAAATCTGAGCAGGCACTCGCAGAATTATACAAAGATTCGCCTGCAACGCGTCTATCTTTTCTCCAATCTACCACGTAGACAGTTGATTGACCAATCAGAAGCCCCTAATTTCAGTCAGATCCGTCTGTTGTCATGTGTACTTCGAGGCAGTTCATCGGAAGCCGTTGCATAGTGAACGTGTGTTCTTCGTCAGAGTTTTTCTTGTTCGAACTGGTTTAATCTAGAGTATCTATCAGTCTTGGGACTGTTTACGAGTTTTTCGGTTAGAACCAAGCGGGTGAACTACCAATTATAATATATTAAGTGCTATTACGTGTTAGTGGAAGATTTTCCGCTTAGGAAGATTTATCTACCGTGGTAAATGCTTAGTAACGCGGAACACTTCAAGAATAGCCGGAAAGTGTAAGTAATATACACCGCTTTTTAAGAATATCATTCATTATCACCCTAAGTATCAATAATTAATAACGATCCATAATTAATAATAACCAATTAGGAGCGATAAAACTAACGATTCGGAAAGTGGCAATTTGTGTGTGAAATCAGTATCATTGTTTTCAGTTGTTCGGCGAACCCCAGCGCGTAGAGAGAGAGAGAGTATCAGAGCGGAGAGCGGCGGTCATTGCAGAGAGAGGAGCGTAGCAGCGGCGGAGCGAGTGACGTCACGCCTAGTGTAAAGGAATTCTACGTTCAAGTAAAATTTACCAAAACTGAACTATATAAAATCTTTCGTAATAAATAAAATACTACACATGACCTTTTTTCATTTTAAATATATCATATAAACAATTATTTACTTGTGTGATAAATAAATAATTTTTCTACGCCTCCAATTCTGCATAATTTATACAATATATATATATATATATATATATATATATATATATATATATATATATTGCAATGGTACAACCATTAACGGTACTGTGCATTGCCAAAATAAATGAAATAAATAATAAAAATAAATAAATATGAATTAATGAACATGATTCAGATTGCATAAACTGTATCGTAGTTAAAAATAAGGAGCGCAAAATTCATGCATGGACACGCATTCCCGACACACCTGTCGCTAGCGTTGTGTACGCGCGTATTTTGTTTGTGTGTGTGACACCTGTCCGTTCCTGAAATGTAACCAACCCTTTTCAAGTAGAATAGTTTTATATTTTATATTAATTATAAGGAAAATATGTACGATAGGGTAAAACAAAAGACACCAAAGTGTATAGAAATTAAAGATGAATAAAGGATTAAAGACCGTGCCGAAACGACGAAAATTGCAATTACTATACGTAAAAGTGAATAGCTCTTTTTGTAATTACAATAAAAGAGTGTAATTTACGTATAATAAACATATAAAAATTAGTGATCGATTGAGCATCGAGTGATGTGAAACAAACTTCGTAATTCGCGAAGATAGGTGAAAATAGTGAATTGAACCAGAGTGGGGGAAGTGACGCTTCGACAAAATCTGACAAGTTAAAAATTGTTCAGGCATGAGTTTTTGCACGACCTGACTATAAATACCAGGTCGCGATGATAAAGTTTCTTCTTCTCGATTCAACCGTTGCCACAGGAAACTATGTCAGTCGACGACGCTAATTTAAATTTATAGTAAGAGGCACAGGACAAACTGAAGTCCAACCAGAGCAGCAGAGCACATACGAGGAGGTCTATAGACACACCCGCAGCATATGATGTGAGGCGTGACGACTAGTAAACCGTACATGCAGTAGAATCCGACCAGAGGACCAAGAGGACACGGAGGACACAGACTGAGGACCAAAGGAGGACGTACGGATGATTAACCACGTCAAACGAGGTGATGAAAAACCAATGTAATTACAGACATTTGAAAGATACTAATTAAAGTTAGAATGCAAGACATTCAACCTATATTAAAATAACTAATTGTACATAAATGTAAAATCAGATTAAAATTTAGAATATCTCTTGTATCAAATTTAGTAATGGAGAGTAACATAAATAATAAGAGAAATATTTGATTTTGAGTTAACGTAATGAATAAAGTCTTTGTTGATAAAGGGGAATGCATATGCAGTAGAAAGTTTTAAAACTAATTAATATTAAAGAAATTGGAATACAAGTAACTTCATTATTAAAGTAAATTAATCAGAAATTGCAAAAAGATGATCACACAATGAGTAAGCCGAGAGCAAAACAAATATTTAATTAATTAAAATTAGATAATAAGATTTATGTATAACCTGTGTATGTAAATTGTTAGCTATAAGTTGTGTACGAAGGAGTCGTACAAATGATATAATAATGAGTAGTATTTCTATATGCAAAATGAAAAATTTTGTTTAATAAAAAAATAAATAATCGAACAATTTCAAACTTAAATAACGTATCATCTTCTTATTACGATTACACCCATGAATTCAATAAATTATATAATTTGTTGTTATATAAATTGGCCCTGCACTTGGGGCTACACAAATTAAATTATATTACAATCATTGTGTTGTTATAATATATATATATATATATATATATATATATATATATATATATACCACGCTATGAGCGCCTGTGAGGACACAGAAATTTTGCATGACTGAGCGGCCAAGGGGACCCCCATATTTTTATGTAATATATAACATTTTCTTAGCTTTTTTTTATTGCGCACTATAATTTCAACTGTCTTGAATCTATATATACTCAAATAAATTTTATATAAAGTTATATTAAGATATATAAATTAAGCGTTACAGCGGTCACTACTAACTAACCTACGTCACACTTACGTCAGCGCTGCGTAACAGTCATTCCAATGTACTGTCTGCTTCGCGCTAGGGCACACTGTACTGAATTCGCGCGGTCTTGGAGTTTTCTTACGTTTGCCAACAAAAACGAGAGTCTTCGGTAGACGATATACAATTGTGTATTTGAATATAGGAAAATATTTAACGCTGTGTTCAGTAAACTTACGTGTAAAAGTACACTTATAAACTAAGTGTGTATGATTAAATATTAGCAAAAAAACGTTGTTGTAACAGCATTATACTACATTGATAAATTTAATTGGATGATTGAAATTTAATTATGTTAAGCTCTGAAAAATTAAAACAAACATAATTAAAAAAACACTCAATACTTGTTTCCAATTTGTTATTGATATTCAAATTTTACGTAGTCAAAAAAGTATAATAATTAACAAAACCAAGCCTCAAAGACTGTTGAAATTAAGGTCATAAAGAATATATTTACATATAAGCATTTGTATAAAAACATGTCAAAACCTGTGCGGTTTCTATGCCTAATTTCAACATAATTTAAATACGTATAATTGCAGCTGGCAGAATGGTTAACTCAGAGAAAGAGAAAAGAGGGGAGAAAGAGAATAATAATTTGTCAGGAACAGAGTGACTGCATGTGTATGTGTCTGGGCGCGCGCGCGCACGCGTTTAGGCTATGTGTTTTACAAGCACCGCGTATTTTTATGATATTTATTGCAGTTTTAGTTCACACACATTCCGTCAGAAATCAGGGAAACTTTTTTTACGCTCACGTAACGTGTCTGCATTTACGTTTTACGTTTTTGCGTATACTATTAAACTTATTGTAATACCTGTAAACTTCTTATGAAAATTATGTTACATCAATTTTATTTTGCAGTATAATCTGCTCAAGTAGAGAATTCGTTTTTGGACAATGAGATTCAAAGATAGTAAACAATCAAAATTATAAAAGAATGAAGCATCATGGACCTCAACAGCGTTATGTCATATAAAAAAAGTTCAGTCTACGTCTCTGATAGATAGATCGTACTGATAGATTGTACGTCTCTGATAATACGCCTCTTTTATTTGCAAATTGGAAAGAAGTGTTGCGCGTTTTTTAAATTTTTTAATATGTAAAATCTTAACATCATTAAAATTTAATCAACGAATTAAATTTATCAACGTATAACTGCTGGTTTAGCCTACTACCTTTCTATTACAGTTGTATATTTAGCTTTACTTACGTAAATATTATTTGAGGTGTACTTTAGTTCAAATAATTTTATAATTTTAAAAATGCTTATTTTTTATAACAGTAATATAAAAGTTTCTGTACACAGTATTGTATTCCATTTTGAGTAGATGCAGTAATGTTTTGGAGTGTAAAAGATCTGAAAAGGAGAAATAGTCGGGAGATACCAATTGGTTTTTAAATATTTTTAAACACCAAAGGAATTTAATCTGTGACAATCATTGTAGTAAAAGTAAATGATTTTTAACAATTAAATTTAGTTTTCTATATTCTTTAATTTACTTGGAGCAGGCCTATGTGTACATGTATTGAATTACTATGTGATCGATGACGTATAGGAAGCGAGGGCCAATTTTATTGTTTATCAGTATCATGTGTGGCGCTGGTACGCTGTCGGCGCGGGTTCAATTCCCGCCGGGGGCCATCTGATTTAGATACGACCGTTCCCCCTCGCAAGGCAATGGCAAACCAGCGAGAGGTATCCTGCTTAGTATAAACCTTCCCCAACTATGCCGTTCGGATCCGGAGTTAAACTGTAGGTCCCATATACCAGTGAAAGACTCAGTACCACACGCACCACGGGTATATGCGGGGAGGGTACAAACCAGTCGAAAGGCTGAAGGACTACGACCAGTATCATTTCAAATTAAGAACAACACAGTTCCTTTTCTATCATTTCGACATTCAAAGACGTATGTCATTATGTATTCTTATTTTGAAATGTAGGTCTACATTCCAGAATACTTTTAAAGCGTCTAATCCGTGATGAGTGCCTTCTGCTCGATGAGTGCCTTGGTACAACGAACATCGCTAGAACGTACGTTATTACTGGAATATTTCTTACGTTGTAGAGTTTTAAATGCATTTTCTGCTTAAACGTTTTATGTATTATTCCACATATGCTTTAAAGTTTTTGATAAAATTACACCACTTAAACAAGAAGCACTACGATTTTTTGTGTCTAGAGCATTTATCAATTCTTCCAACTTTACGCCATGTAAACACGGTAGGTATATTTTTACGTTGTTAAACCTACCTTCATGAACATTATCTCAGCCGTGAGTCTAAGTCTTTTCCCATTCATTCTTTTACATGTGCATGTACTTAATTGGTACTCTCTCCCTCACTCATTGATAATTGTCTTCATTAACTGTCTTCATGTGGATAACTGACTGACGACCATGAATGTCATTTTCCAAGTTATAAAACATCACTTCTTTGCCTGACTGTGTTCCTGACTAGCAATTTTTGCAGCAATTTTGGGTTTGCCACATATGTTTGACACATCTGCTGCCTCTCATAACTGTTTTAGCGTGGGACGTATATTACGAAAGTAATGAGTGACAATTTACTTGTAAGTTATTGTGAGATCCCAGCTTGATCGCCGGGAGGGAGGCCCCCCCCCCCGGGGTTATATGGTTGCCGACTACTGCCAATGTACGAAGGTAAGTGTAGTAGTAGATATTCTTTCATGGACAAAAGGAACCATCCTATCCTGTACTGCTTTCGAGCGTGTGAGGACATCATCGCTGAACATTGGGAAAAATATATGCCACTGCGCAGAAGATGACTCGAGGTGATTTGAGATCCTAATAACTTGCGTGAAAGGGAGGCAGAATTGGCGAGTCCGTGGTAAGTAGCTATGTGTATCTCTCACGCCAGGTTCATGAAGTCTGTTTCACGAAGATGGAAACCTATTATGCGGAAACAGTGTACTCTAGACTTGCCACGATTGTGTTCCTCTCGTTGACGGACTGGTATCTAGGGAGTTGATGGAGTTACCTCCAGGTAATACTGGAGGCTGCAGGGGTGATAACACAGGTTTAGATAACCTCGGTATGATACTGTCGGGTCCGTTCGCCTCACTGCAACTAATACACTTCTTCGTCTATATATTCTTAAACTGTAGGGTATTGTGCGTCCGGTTAAAATAGAAACAGTGCTCCGTTTGAAAGGACAGGTAAGAAGGTCAAATTCTTTGGAAGTATTTTTGGTCGTTAGAAAGTCTAATACCAAAGATTGTTTGTTGTAGACTAACAAAAATAGAGTGGGCATAAAGTGAATGGAAGAAGTAAAACGGTACAGAAGAGATACAGCGATACTCTCTAGATTGTCTTTCCAGAACTCGTGTCATCCCGGTCTATAGTAATCACTGACTGTTCGAGAGGGATCAGATAGTTTGTAAATGGAAACTTCAGCCACTTTCTTGCACATAAAAATGTATAATAATAGTAGGCCAGAAAATCATAGGAGTCCAAACACAAAACTTTGAATGCCTGGGATCATAGTCAAAGAGAGACATCCGGAAGAGAATACCGTACCTATAAAGATCGGAGAATACTTCAAAGGATCGGTGTCACAACATTCAAGACCTACGTAAATAAAGATGAATTGTAAATATTTCACAAATCCAGCAAGGAATTACTTTTTGATATAATGAAGCCAATTAAAAAGAGTTATTTCTCCTATTTATCCTTAATGATTACATAATAATTAAACATATAAAAGTATTAAAAAGTTAAAATAAAAATTAAATAAGAAACGTGAGATGACAGTCATATGTACATATCCCTGTCCAAGGTAGTGTGCGTGTTTAATCATTCCTTGTGTTCGTATAGACTACACATTCATACTTGAGTAATCTGTTTGTAACAATGTAACTGTTCAACAAACACTTAAAGAGGCGCGCTTTGGGTGCAGTCGCAGAAGGACCTGCCGTGCTAACTTAATGAAAATAAAAGGAAATTAATACTGATGTAGTGATGTTAGTTAAAGGTAGTAGTGAGGTTTGTCCCGATTAGTGAGGTAGATAGGGAAAATTGACAGAGAAAGAGTGAGTGAGAAAGAAGGAGAAAGAGTGAGAGGGGGAGAAGAGAGAGAGAGAAGGGGAGAGAGAATTACGAATTTTTAATTATTCTCATTCATACCGAATATCATTTTTAAGAATATAGTTATTCAGTTATTGGTATACAGTATTACCGAAGCACAATGTTTCAAGTTGACTTCCATCCGTTGGAAATTTATGCACAATTCTGATTAAAATCATAAAAATTTCTATAAGTACTAATAATATAAATAACAACCTGCAGAAGCAGAAGAGTTTATATCTACGGAAAAAGTGAGTTTGGAATAGATGAATACATATAACAAATAAAAAAAATAATATATCGAAAACCTAGTCGACGAAAAATTACTTGCCACATGCTAGATGAAAACAACAATGAAGATGAGATCAAACAACTGGTGAAGAGAAGAGAGCTAATTTTGTACCAATAAATTCCGTTCAACAGTACTTAAACAAAACATTATGGGCAAACATTTAATTAAGTTATAAATAATTTACAAAGGGAATATCATGTAGGCGGCATATATATTTACGTCTTGTTGCAATGTGACGGCTCTTGCAAAGTACCAAAAGGTATTTTAAGCCACAGAAAAATAAACGAATAAACTTAAGGTTACACGATATACTCCATATTGCTAGGTTAACATGCAAACTGAAAATACACATGGAAATCAACGTGACCTTAAAACAATACTCGCTTTTTATGAAAACCACGTAAGAAAGCCAACTAGAAGTAAGGCGGGCTGCTATACATATATCTCTTTTTTACGTTTTCCGTCCAGTGAAGTTTTCGAGATTTTACTGTATAATATAAATTAATATTGGCTAATATTGGCTGCCTAACGAATAACAAATCTTGTTTTCATTTGTTAATACTTTTTTCCTTTGTTTACACTTTACATTGTCTGTTGCTGTTTTGTTAATAAACGCTTATAGTCTTTATATTAAATGTTATTCTGTTACAGGCTACGCATTGTATAGACTATACACATGAAACGCTATATATTTCCTAACTATGGCTTTTATTTCTTTAAATGGTAAACTAAAAAACGAATTAATATTATTATCTAACTTATGAATTAAAATTTATGTAATTGCACTGTAAATTAAGAAATATAATAATTTATAGTTAGTGCATTTCTTCTTCACGTCGTGGTATATAGATACTATCCCATATTCAAAACAGCGAAAATGAAATGTTGGTACGAATATTGGGAAAGTACCCAAAAATTTATACAACATTGTTGTAAGTGTTATATTCCAAGCTGTTCGGCAGTGGTCGATTGCTTATATTCTCGTGTCTAAACGTTTAGGCGCAAGAACATAAACAATCAACCACGGCCTAGCAGCCCAGAATACAATAGTTTTAACAATGTCGATCCCGGACGTAACAGTTTTGTAACAAATTTAAGTAACAGCTGCAGTGTGTTTTAATGTTACATTTATTATATTTTTGCTTTTCGTATATCACAGTGAGCAGTAAACTAATTTTTTTGAAATAATACGTTAAGGCTTATATACTAAGAATTAATTTTTTTAGTATAGTTTCCGTAACATGCTTGTAAAATAATTAGGTATCCAAAAGGAAAGTTACATATTTTAATAGCAATTCATAAAGTTCCTCATCCTCTTTTTTACCTTTCTTCAAAATGTACCACTTCTTAATTGCGGATAAATTATTTAACGTAATAATCGTTTCACCAAAGACCGTTTGGATCCTGTTAATAAAACTATTGAGTCTGCTACACATAATTCTCGCTTTTGGTTCATGTTTCGTTAACTTTCTACATTACAATAAGTTTAATTATTTTCAAGTTTCTTATAAGTGGCCAACTGTAGTAAATATCATGTATTTTGACCTCTCTCTCTCGCTCTCTCTCTCTCTCTCTCTCTCTCTCTCTCTCTCTCTCTCTCTCTCTCTCTCTCTCTCTCTCTCTCTCTCTCTTTCTATTACTATTTTCTTCTCAATAACTGTATCTCAGGAAGTCTGAACATAACAGGTTCTCAAGTAAACTTCGTATGACATAACATGCAAAATCTTAAACATCATTTGTGCTTCAGTTATGTTATAATTTTGTAAGAAAGTTTTACAAAATACTTTTTACACTGCTTCTGTATACGAAACTAGGTGCAGGTATGTAATCAAATTTTTAAGTAGGCCTATTTATTCTAACACTGTTACAGTTTCTTGAAAACGCCGTATGTAAACAAACATTAAAACTTAGTAATAAGGTTTATCAAACTACTATTTTTTTTATGCATTAACGCAAATAAATAATCTAGAGACCAATTTTATATTGAAAAATCGATGTCTAATAAACGGAATTTTACGTGCAAAAATCCATCGGTTAAGAAAATAAAGTAATCTTGGTTAGTAACAAATAATTTTGGCCAAAATTTTTAATTTTATATAGGCTATAATTGATTGCAATTTTGTTAAACTCTGAGAAATGAAGCCAAATAAATGTTCATAAACGTTGGTCTAGTAACAAAACAAGTTTCATTCTTAAGCGCACAATATTATAATTTCCCTTTCATCCCGAAAAAAAAGACTGTATTAAGCTACTATCACACTTGTGTCTAGTCTACACAATTTAATGGGTATATGTTTCATAAAAATTGATTATCTTACACATGGTTTTAATATACCAATAAACATTGTGAAATGTCAGTGTTAAAGAATTATATACACAACGGTTGAAGTTAATGTAGGTCTTAATTCGTTTCAAAATTTATGGATAAATAAAAAATTAAATTTTTTCACATATATTGTGTGGTATATAAAATAAATTGTAATAATCCTTTCTAATATGGTTACTTAAGCCATAATATCCGACGTTGGACAGTTACTTTATTTTTTTGTAGCCTCCTACATTCTTGCATATCTGCTGTCATATTCACGTCTCCCAGTCATAGTAGACAGTAGGCTATAATATTATACCTTTTTTTTTTGCGTTGTCTGAGACTTGTCTCAGAGGATAAGACTCAGGCTGATCTGGGGCAAGCACCCTTCCGCCGAATGGAAGAGTTAGAGGAGTCGCACGCCAGCGAAGCGCGGACCGGTGGCGAATAAGGTGGAGGCATTCAGGATAGAGGGTAGTGTATGGATGTGTATTTGTGTGTTTACGTAGTGTGCAGAGCCAAATGGGTGATGGAAGAGACAGATGGAAGAGCCATAATAAAAGTATAAGTCATACGACAGCCAAGACGAGGTCGAGTAACGCAGGGCGCCAAAGCTGGAGGGAGGCGTCAGAGAGGCGTCAAGGTGAGGCACAAAGGAGAGGGATAAAGACCGGATAGGTAGATAGGAAAATTTAAGATGTTAAGTGATTAAGAAGGAAGCCAGGTGTAGTAAGTATGACGAAGAGACTTAATTATTTTTCTATTTCTCCGTTGGCGGGGGTTTCTGGGAGGAGGTCCATCGGCAATGGTGAGGAGACGGTTTATACAAAGGAAGGTCTGCGGGTGTTACAGGTAGTATTAATATTATACGGTACCTCCTTCACATTTAAGTTGAGGAATTCCAATCAGCCTTCCGTTGCGTTACTTCTTTCTTGAGCCCTTGATCTAATTCGTTGCCTGCTCTTTATTGCAGCTGTATTATCTTCTTCCATTTATAATTCGTAACGTTAGATATTCTTCCTCACCCTGGAATTTTCCGTTCTCTTTTACTAATTTCTTTTCACTTCATAAGACTTTTCTATACAAAAGCAAGTATATAAAAAAGTTATAAGGACGGGGATTAGCAACCAAACGGCATTGTTTAAAAACATTATTCTACAAGTTTCTTTTCTATAGTTCATCGTACACACCCTTGCAAGATAAAAAGAACTCCACAGTAGTTTCTTTCGCAATTTTTCGCATTATTTTGAGACAATCGACTGATGATTTACGGTCAGGCGTTGCAAAGAGATAAATACTTAATATTAATTGGGTCTCATACAGTTTATATTATATCTGTTTTCTATCCTACTGATAGAATTGGAAAAACGGTAGCTATCTCTCTTTTTCTTTTAAAAGCAAATACATAATATTAATTTACCAAGTAGCAGTTTTCTTCTTCATTTAAAATTTCTATCAAATCTACTGTATATTGGACAAAACATAAGGGGAAACATACGTGCTTACAAGGTAGTGTAAACATCCTGTAATGCTGTCAAATCAAAATACAAAGGAAGGGGAAGTGAATGCTGTAATGAGTACCCCTACATTCATATTTATGCAGGTGTAGGTGATGATAAAGAAACACCTAAAAATATATATATGATTAGAAGTACGTACAAGAAGGAGTACCGTACTATCACATTTACAACACATAGATTCGAAATATGAATTTGGTGTGTTCAACACCTCTAGCTGTTGCCTGTAAAGAGGATACTCCCTAAATACCAGTTTTTGTTTTATTTAGGAGAAAAAAACTGTCTTAGACTAAAAACATTAAAATTCTTCATTGTCTCTAAAATTGCACATAATTCATCTAATTCGAGGCCTAGCTTAGGAGCTAATTAGTATATAGCAAGAGACTGTAACGAAAAGAAAGTGTCAGGGGAGGTTGAAACGAGTTGACAGACTGACATGCAGACAAAGGGAGACAGTGAGAATCTTTATTTAAAACTGAAATAAACACTACGAGAGAATAGCAATGTGTGTGTGTGTGTGTGTGTGTTTAGGCTATATAGTTTTACAAACACTGCATATGTTTATGATACGAATTGCTGCTTTAATTCACATAGATTGGGTCAGATATTAGACAGAAAGACTGGCACGTTAGACTGAAGGTTACCGTGCAAGGTCACGTGAGGAAACTTTTCTCCCATACACAGCGTAAATCGTCAAAGGATATTGTACGAAATTAAATTTATGTTATGATAGCAACGGAAAGAATGTATATGTGGAGTGTGTGTGTGTGTGTGTGTGCGAGAGAGAGAGAGAGAGAGAGAGAGAGAGAGAGAGAGAGAGAGAGAGAGAGACCAACAGAAATTGCCGAATTGGAAAGAATTCTTTGCGAGTTAATAGCACACGTATTAATGATAATAATAATAAACCAAATAACTTGTACGAGTTACTTATATAGTATTCTGTCGTGGTAGTATTATGAACGGATTATAAGGCTTCAGATTTGACACACTGAGCTTTCTGCTGTGACGATACTACAGTGTAAGTTTATCGTGCTCCCAGTAAACATACTTCTCCCGCCATCGTTTGAATGTTGCAATAGGGTACCCACTAACCTCGTTTTCTCCCGCGTATTCCTAGACGCACCATTCTTTCGCGCCGAAAGCATATGTTTTGGTTACTTCAAGGTGACATACAGTGACGCACAGTGTGTCACATTTTTATAATTACAGACATTACAGTCAGCCCTTTATTTCCTTCACCTCATGTTGTTTATACACTTACAGTGTGTGGCTTTATATTTTGAGTAATTACAATATTGCTTTCTGTAGGCATCAGATAGGACAGTAGGCTACACAGAAGGCCTTATTTTAGTGATCGAGTCCGGCTCTTGTGAGTGTGAATAAACAATAGTTTAAGTACTCACTAAAACTATGAGTCTAAGCTAGAAGCAAAAAAATGTGTTGATATGGTGTAAACGGGTACCAGAACTACAAATAATAATCCCTTATTTAACTTATAAGTCAATTTAAAATTGTGGACCCCATTAAAAAAAAGGGTATTTCTCTTTTTATCCTACATGAAATTGAGTCTAAAAGTAATTGCCACCTTACCCCTTATTCCAAAATTCCGAAATCACTTTTGCAAGTGTGGTTATTTCTCTTTCAATAAAGATTTTTCAGCAGGTTAGCGAATTCACTGAAAACTTGACAGAAAAGCACTACCTTACAAGAAAGGCTTAATAATTTAGCAATTTTAGCTACTGAAAATGAATTGGCTAACAATAATAATTTTTCAGATATTATTGACCAGTTTGCTCAAAGGAAAGCAAGAAAAAAAAACTTTGCACTATTTAAACCATTTTAGAAGTAGGTTTCTCTTTCACTTACAATTGGTTATGATCTTAGACATATTATTGTTTTTCTTTATTTTTATGTTTTGATAAACATGGATTGTGTTTCTTTGTGTCTTATAAAAGTTAATTTTAGTAGATGGTTGAGGTAAAAAATGAGTTAATTAATTGATTTGATTATCACCTTAAAATTTGAAACGTTGTAGGTTTTAAGTGCTTCAATTAGTTCGTTAATTCTGTTTTTCTTTAAAGCGTTACGTCTAAAATTTTCTATCTAATGAAAAGACTTTCACCTATTTAGCATTTTTATTATTAGCCTGTTTACAGAAAAATGATTTTAGACACACAAGTAATATGTTTGTCTAATAAGAAAAAGGCTTTAAAACCGGAGGGGTTTCTGAAAGGCGTAGAGGGGCCCGGAAGGTGGGCTGGCATAGGGGCTCCAGGAAAGATGTGGGGGTCATGGTGTAAAGTGATAATGTCTACAAATTTCTCATTCGTCAAAATCCCGCCAAAAAGGGAATTCACGGTCATATAACATTCTTAATGTTTTAATGACTCAGCAGTGTATGTTTAAAAAACGTACTACTGTTTTGGCTGACACATATATACAGATCTAACCTTTGAACTCATGGAACCTCTTGTTTATCTGTACATCAGCTGTCTCTTTTTACGTTTGTGCCAAACGTGTTGGTAGGCTGATGTATCGTACTACGACTCCTTCAGGAAACCATATTAAAATAATATGAATATTTTATAGTAAAAACATAATAATAATAACAATTAATAGGATTAATAATTCATAACATAAACAGTTTTATTACCCTTCTCCCCTTCCACCTAAGAAGCACGCGCGTGCGTACACACACACACACAAATAAATTACGTATTAGACTCCATTATTCTCTTATGTCCTATGATAAATCACCTATCGTGGTAGTCCTCAAGGCCCCTTTCAGTTCCGAGTCTATACTTTCCATCTACTTCTTGGCTTGGCTGGCATTCTTCTTCCCTTGTATTTCCACTCTAACATGTGTTTTTGGAATCTCTGCCCATTCGCTGTACATGTTCGGAGTAGATAAGCAGTTTATTATCTGATGTGTCTGCAGTCGTTACTTTGTCTTATATTAACTTTTGTTTTGTAACCTTGCATCGTTGTTGGCTTTTTCATTCTGCGGATAGATGAAATTCTTATTCGCTTGCATCTAGAAGTACTATGTCATCAGCATATTATAGATTGCAAACCTTCTTACTTCACATTGCAATATCTCCTTCCCATCCATCCGTGGCTCCTGTCTATTTAAACCCCAGAATTTAAATCTTATAAGACTGAGAATGCATCCTTGTCATATCCCTTCTTTACGATAAAAAATTTCGTGGACAGTGAGTTAACCTTGACTTTACCTTTCCTATTGTCATGATTGTGATACTGATTTAATGTTACCCTTCCATGTTTACTTAATGTGATTATGTGATGCATTGTCCTAATGTCGGCTAGAATTATCCATATTTTCTGACCCTTAAAATAATCTAAGTTTCATTGTAATTTGAAAAACAATGTGGGATTATCTCATTCTTTTTAAATCTTGCATGTATTCAGTAACATGGTAAAACGTTTGCTTGTTCACGTTGTATTTAGAGTACTAGGTATACTTCAATTTTTATAGAATTCTTGTAACTTAGCTTTACTAGCAGGTGAAAAATAAGATTAATCTGTCACAGCGATCTTTAAGTACTCTCATGTATAGGGACATATACTAAACTTATTCAATCATGTAGCCAGTCAAGAAAATTTAGATTTCCATTTCACCGAGAGACATAATCATTTCTATTACTATATAGTCTTTCCCAGTAGCTTTCTTGTGTTTTATTTTTTCGAATGTAGTTATTAATATTGCATGGTAATGTTGATTTCCAGGTCAAACGCAAAGTTACCTGTTGTATTCTTTCTATGCGTTTATCTTTAATTAGGTTTTTATGCAGTAGCTTCTCCGCTGTTTTTATATTAGCATCGTCCATTCTTGTATTTGTTACAAATTTTCTTCTGACATTTTAATTTTGAACTAATTATAATTTTTATTTTGTTTCTACTTGTTTTTAGTTCTTTGAAATTTTATTTACATTCTTATCGTACCTACATTTCTGTATTATGGCTTTGCTTATTTAAGGATATTGTCTCTTAATTGTGTAGTCCCGTTTTCTGTCTGTATTGTGTTACACGCATCTTTATTTATCTATTTTTACACTATTTTACTGAAATTACGGATTTGTGGTTACTTTAGAGGTTTTTTCTTATAATATATTATTTGATTTTAGATAGGCGCTCACTGCATGCCTCATAGGTTCACTGCCACCAACAATGTTCCTCTTCACTCTTGTATCTGCATTGCGCTTATATGACATGTCTATTTTTAAACACTATCATGTTCGTATGACTTTCTTTTGATGTAGGCTTTTCCAGGTTCAGTTTAACTTTAGCTGCAAGAAACTGATTACTTAAAAAATCTTTCTCTGGGGAGCTCATAGAGTCTTTACTTGTTTGGGAACATCGTGGAGTCCACCAAGCGATAATTAAGATGTAGTCTACTTGATTGCAATAGCTAATAATAATAGATAATAATAATCCGGAGACAACCAATGTTCTGGGTGTAGTTTATTAAACGTACATCCACTTTTCGTGTTCTAATAAAACAAGTCCACACTTTTTTATCCCACATAGTTAGCAACACACACACACACACACACACACACACACACACACACACACACACACACACACACACACACACACACACACACACACACACACACACACACACACACACACACACACACACACACACACACACACACACACACACACACACACACACACACACACACACACACACACACACACACACACACACACACACACACACACACACACACACACACACACACACACACACACACACACACACACACACACACACACAACTCCCCGGAGTGCGTGTATATTTCGGAGAGAAAGCTTAGCGTTGAAACAACTCGCATCCAGGTAGTCGATTCAGTAGCCTATTTCTTACGTAAACAGGGACGTGTATTAAAGCTTGTAAAGTCCTTTATTTGGTAGTGATATTAGACAGGTCAAATATATAGTATTAGGTCAGATATTTCCTCTAAATATCTAAAAATTTTGTTGAGTTGTCTACATTCCAGTGTAACCTTTTAGCCACACGAAATCCATTGTTTAAAAACATTTAATATTAATCAGTTAACTATTAACAAACACTTTTTGTCACCATTTTAGAACTGATGTATCCAAAATTGAATCAGACCAAAACTGCATGCATTTTAGTTCTGTATAATAAAAAATAAAGCTAAGTAAGCTGTACAATTGAGTTTAGTCTATAGAACCATTTTGGTGTAATAAGTTTTCATACAAAGGTGGACGGTTTATAAATCAATTTACAATTTTCGTACTATTTAAACATTAGTACTCATTTCTGTTTTAAATTTTAAACGGTTTTCTATAAGGCGTTCCAAAATATCAAACTTGCGAATCCAGACTGTCTGAACGTCTCACAGATGATTGGCTTAACAACATCCATTTTTACATAAAATGTAATACTAGAATATTGAGTAACTATACCTGCCTCAAAGCATAAAAGAACAATATAATCAACGGTTTACATTAATTTTATATCTCAATAATTCCTACAACTGAAGGATTTAAAAAAAAAGTTGAAACCATCTTGTAAGATTAGAAGTACAAAATACTTGCTCATACTTACCTGGGACACAACCACACGACGCTAAGTGACCTTGGCTTTACTCTTTAGGTTTTCCAGTTTTTCTTTGTCTACCGTTATGTATATATAGACTACATATATAGGCCACATATATAATTTATTATGCAACGTTACAACCAGTATTATACACAATTACACAAATACATTACCATGTACTCAACGCAACTATAAAGTGTATTACACCGGCCAGGTCGCAGGATTTTTTTCCTCGTTGCGTCAAGTATACGTAATTGCACAATAATTAAATAATTTTTAAAGAGGAGTGAGGTGTTGTTGACAAGATTTAATTAATTAAAACCGTTCAAAATAATAATTCTATGATTGATTAACATTAATAGAAAATATTAAAATATTAAAATTTCAAATATTAGATAAATAAATATTCACTTTTATACTTCACAAATATAATGTAACCTGCTATGCTGTTCATAACATATCAAAAAAATAAACAACCATATAATCTTACTAGCTAAACAAACATGTTAAACAAGTTATTTAAATGCTATCTATTTCAGTGTGTCTGACTTTAACTCAAATTTTAAATAATAATAGCAACTCATTTACAAACAGAATAATATTAAAACTCAAGAATTAAAATTAATTGTTGCTATAAACAAAATTAAAATAAACTAACATTTACTTCCAATCTATTATTTATTTCTACTAACACACCCAAATTTTAACATACAACAAAAGATTAGTAATTCTTGTTATACTAAAAGATTCTAAATATTCTTGTTAAATTAAATTCTCTTATTTAACTACTACATTTGGTCTCTTAGTACCGGTAACGTCTAAACACCTACTCCATTGAAGTTTTGGTTTTCCATTCGAGTTTTTGTCTGTTGTGTTACCCTAAAATATTATCTTTATCTCTTACTTTCTCTCTCGTATGTTCTGACTTACTTTTTATTATATTTATGAGACACCTGCCTTATTTTTGTAGGGCGATAGTCACTATAATATTATATCCACAAATTTCCCATTCTCTTTAGTTTCATTTCTATTTTATAAAAACATGTTTATGTAATAATACAATTTTTTTAAAACCTATAGACGGGAGAAGACAGCAGACAAACAACACTGTCTGAAAAAGAACAATAAATTCCTTTCTTTGCTGTAAAATACGTAATTTTTAAGTATTCATATCAACTAAAAAAAGAGTTATTTATTAAAACTAATCAAATTGCAAACACATTAAGAATGAAAGTTATAATTAATGAAAGCAACATTTAATGTTTTCTGGTATAACATTTGAAAGTTTGGTTTAAGTACTCATTATATTCCTTTCTTGAAAAACTCAATAGTTAGCTAGTCCGGACAGTATGGTCGAGACACAATATCTTACCCGTTACCAAACGATTTGACTGCATTACAGTTTTTGTCATCGATTAACCCGTAACAATCACGGGCGCTGATGCATTTTATGAAGCGCATTGAAGACGACAGCGGCATAGGCGGTCAAAACGTTTGGCAATAAACGCGATGATGGATCGCAGTCCTTAAAGCATGGACATTTTAACGCAAGACATCGGGAGTGAAAATCTACACTACATAACCCAAAAAATGAATTTTGGTTAGGGGGGACATTTGGTTTATAAATATTAATTCCATGAAATTGCACTCTTTGGGAGAGAAATGGGCTTAATAAAAGCCATACAAAGAAGTCAGTTACAGTGTTATAGTGTTACTGAACGCTATAAAAAATAAACAACCGGTAATTTAATTCAAATTCATTATAATTTTGTGATATAGAAGGGATTTGAAAAGGTTTTTTAAAAGAATCAGTTGTTCCAGGAGCTAAATAAAGTATAGGCAAAAACTGTTTCAACTCCTTCATACATACACATATATGCGCGCACACACACACACACACACACGCACGCACGCACGCCACAAACATTCGATCAACTAACTTATCTGTTGTGTTTGATATTTTCTCTTGTATCCGTCCTGATGATGACATTAAATATTTTTGAAACGCGGCAGAAATAATTTAAAATTTGTGTTATACTTTTTTAAATCCTTCATCGTTAAAATTCATTGATTGATGGACACTACGAAAATAAAATATTCATTTTAATTACATAGTTTCGTGTCTATTATTATCTGTATAGTAATTTAGAACCACATCTTGCGTGTAGAGAAAAATCAGATTATAGTATTTAAAAGTTTGTAAGTTCAAAATAAAAGTAAAGGTTCATTTCAATGTAAAGGTTAATAAAATGGAAATTCATTTCAAGTAAATAAGGCACAATTGTATGATTTTACTTATTTGGTAGAATAAACATGCAATTCAATAACTGTTGTATTTTAATAATTTCGATGGTTACTCACCTCCTATTCATACCGTGTATTAATTTAAGTAATCACACCTAGACGATTTGAAGGTGAAGGTAATTTATATGTAGTTATTTTAATTTTTTAGGGCTACTTCCAAAGTTTTTAGTGCTGTGAGTGGTGAAACAGATGGAAAATAATGAAACAACAAGATAATATATTCTAGTTTTTATTAAAGTAGTATTACGTTACAAAAATTTAAGTAAATAAAGTAAATGTTTAAATTAAAAAGTATTTTGAGTAAAACAATAAAGTTTAAAAACCAGATATGCTCACTAGTGAATATCAAATTTTGGAAAAATCTTATATTAAATACATAATCAAAAAGATACAAATAATCACAAAATACATATTTGAGAAAATACAAACACAAAATGAATATATACAAATCGAAAAATAATTATTTCCTAATTAAAGAATTAATTAAAATGAAACTACTACTTTTACTTAAATTACAAATTTATTAACATAAATACATTAAAACATTATAAATTAATGCAACAGTGAAAAGAGCTGACTATTTATATTTACAACGTGTAGACAAAAATCAGCTGTTACTAGTTACGCCACTGCTTGCAGAAGTAACATAATTTAATGATATAGCCTATTACATCAAAACTTAAAATAAAAAGGGCAAATAATTAAATATATATTAAAGGATAAGTGCAGATAATAACAAAAAATATAAATCACGTATGTAAATTACATTTTGCAATAATCCAAAGCAAAAATTTAAAATTAAGTTATATTAATAAAACCTTTCACGTAAAAAATTTAACAATTCAAACAATGCAAAGATTATAAAACTAACATTTAAAACAAAAGTCTAAGCAGTATACTGAAAGCAGAAAAAATTTGTTATATATATTAAATTATGTACAGAAAATATGAGAAAATACAAACCACATATACAAGTTACATTAGAATAATCCAAAACCAAAAATACTAACACAAAAATATAAATACATAAGAAAAGCAGATTGTTCAATTAAAAAATCATATACGCATCCTACTTTTGGACATTCGACATTTGCAGATTATGTTCTTTTCTACATTTAAAATCGATACCCTTTATTCAAGTTTTGCACTACAGCTTCCGACTTTCGAATGCTAACGGAGGTGTGAGAAAGTGATTAAGAGTAAGGTCAGGTACATATATTCGTTATTATTCTCACTACAATTAGTTTAACTACTACTACTATTGGTTTTTCATTATTAAATGTTAGTCTATTAATATAAAGAAAAAAAATGTTGGAGAGACTAATTTTTTTATATAACAAGACCGTGCTGTAGGTAGTTTCTCAAAGAGGATTATAAACTTTACTAATGTACAAAAATGATTAATCTTGCATGTTACTGTATTATGTGTTTTTTGTAGGAAGAGTGGTCATGTGATTTTAAATTAAGCAGAAATAATATCCAATTTCATTACAGTGTAGAAATACAGCCTACTGTGTAAAATGTAATGTTAATGTTAATGTTAATGTTCTAATGTAATGTTATACCTGTTTTAAATAAGAAAATGAGGATGGAAGCTTTACTGTTTTTTATTTATGTTGTCAACAAATGCATTAATCTGGGGAGGGGTACGTCCTTCTAACAGGATTTCGTTTTTGTCAATCAACGTTTTGCACCTTTTTGTGCCCGGGTTAATACCTTTTTTTATATATTCAGAGAATTCTGATATAACTATGTTTTTCTCCTCTTCTGTCCACCGCCTTCTTCTTTTATGTGCTTTTGGTCCGTCGTCATCGGAAATTTCTTCTTCTTCGTCTGGTATGTGTATATGACGTTCGTTTACTGGATTCTCTACAGGTTCGTTTGGAAAAGCGTTGTCCCTTCTAGTTTGGCTAAGTAATTCCCCACGACGCCACGATTTACTAACTAATGGGGTCACGTAATTTTTATCGTGGACAGACTGTGTATGGCACATAAATTTACTGACTTTCTTAGACAGTGCAGGACCTTTTACATGCGCCATTGTAGCTACATGATGGCGCAATCCAGTCGCAGTTAAATACTCGGTTATTTTTAAGTTCGGACAAAGTAATTTCATCTCCCTCATTACTTTGGAACCATCAAATGGGGTTTTTAAACCCGGTCTCGCAAACAGATATATACTCTTAGCATATACTGTAGCATATCCTCATTTCCTTTCGCCGGCACAACGTATGACGTTAATTCGCCGAGTGATAGTTTTTCTTCTTCGGCTAACGTTTTTAGCACATCTGGAGAGAAGTGGTTAATATCACTTTGCTTCCTCATATAAAATTCAATTTCTGAATGTGTTGGTTCAAAAGGTCGTCGCCTATTTAATGTCAATATGTGGCAGATAGTAACATTGCACAGCGTTTCATAATTCAACACTGTTACTTCTTTCTCAACCTTTTGTTGATATTCAGTTTCCATATTTCTGAGCATACTTGCAAATTTCAAAATGTCTTCATCCAAAGGCATAATTACAGGTTTGAATATCTTACTTCACTATATCTTACAGGTTTGAACACGGGTTGTTAAACAGCAGGCTCACAGTTCTGTGGTGAAGGCTGAAGATGTCCCGTGATGCTACCTGTACTTATAAATTTACCAAATAAGTACCTGACGTTTCACCAGTTGGTGGGCCTGACGTTTAACAACCCACATTCAGGTAGACTCGAATTCCACTGATGACGGCAGCCAGTGGTGCTCCTGAAACGTTTGGTTTGTTTGATAACCCTGGACCACAGCCAAACACCCCGGTACTTCTAATACAACTATCACCGGCCGTGAAAGCCTTAGAACAATATTAAAACTTTAATATAATAAAATTGTGAATTCCATGTGGGATATCAAATTAAAGAGTATTTAAATTTAAATCTAAATATAGTGTAGAGTTTTGAATATTTCAAAATTTTCTGCCCCCAAGGCTCCAAAATGGGATCACAAATATGCAAAAATTATAAAAACCCAGCCGGATGACAGACTTCAGAGAATTTTAACAGATGTACGATTCTTTGGGATTTTTAGGATTTATTGTATGGTTGTTCTTCAATTCTCGCTTCACAAAATAATTATTAGTAATCCATAAAAACACTGTTTTATTTAAAACATGTGTATTATAAATACTAATTTGGTTATTCCTCTTCCAATAATTGCTGTACGCCCAAGAAATTTGAGATTCTGATTTTCACTCAAATGACCCAATTATTTTTCTGGTTTAGGGACTTCGATTAAACAACTACTAATTGTGTTATGCCTAGTTTCGATCTAATCGACGTATAGGTTAGGATTGATGAAAGAGTTTACAAAGTGACAAAGTAAGAGGGAGATAGGAAAAGGTCAATGAGGGTTTATTTCTGAGACTGAAATTGTGGGAAAAAGACAAGAAAACTGTGTTTGATTCGCGATCGCGTGCGTGCCAGGCGCGTGTCTGTGTGCGGCGTACGTGTGTAATAGAGATAGACAGAGACAGAGATAGACAGACAGACAGAGATAAACTGACAGCCAGTAATTGAGAGATAAAGGTACGCAAACTATGTTACATATACAGTTCAAAATGTTTGTCACCACGGTTTATGCGCAACGTTAGATTTATGCTTGTCTGGAACAGGTTACGTAGAAGTGGAAGTGGAGTTGGTATGGATAATAATCTTGCTTAAAGTGGAAGCCTATTGCTCAGTACTTTTTTCTTTTGTATACATGACTTAGTTCAGTGATAACGTGTTGTGTCTATTTTTCAGCATGTCATCTAGCCAGTAGACAAGCTTTATCAACGATGAAAATCCCGCCAAAAAAGTGTGCAAGGTCACATAACATTTATTAATGTTTTAAAGCCAAACAAGAACATATGACTGTAAACAGTAAAACTGTTTATGTCTGTAAACAGTAAAACTGTTTTGTCTGATACCCACATGCAGGCAACGACTGAGATCATACAATTCCATATATATCCTTACATCACCTGTCTGTGTTGATGTTACTAATGTTGGTTTATACTAATACTTTCACTCGTAAGCTGTTTGTAGCCACTTACGTATTACGTAAACCATGTAAAACTAAATTTGATTCTGAAATTTAATGTGCCCTACTAGCTCTAATTGGTATGCACAACCAATAATATTAATTCACTGAGTAGCAATTTTTTATGTCGGGGCTCTAGCTGCTGCCCTGTAAAGAGCGTAATCCCTAAACACCAGTTTTCGTTTTGTTTAGTAATATTCCTGCTTTATGTAGTACGATTAAGTAACTATAAATGGTATGCATAGTTTTCATCTAATTTGAGGCTTAGTTTAGGGATTAGCTACTCAGCAGATAGCAAGAGAGGGCAATAAAAAGAAAGTGTCAGGAGAGGTTGAAACGAGATTTACAGGCTGACAAGCAGAGGAAGGGACGCAGTGAGCATCTGTATTTAAGACTGAAATAGTCACTACAATAGAAAAGCAATGTGTGTGTGTGTGTTTGAGAGAGAGAGAGAGAGAGAGAGGTGTAAGATAATTGTCGGAAACCCCACGCAAGCACAAGAGGCTACGTAATTTGATCCCTTGTATTAATCACTTGTTTATAGGAATTTGTAGAGCATGGCCCCCACAAGGGAGGGCCCAGCGTATGCCGTGGCATAGGGGCCCGGGCTAGTGGAAAAAAATTCAAAATCCACAACATTTATAGACTGTGGCTTTAAAATGTGGCCGATTTAAGTAAATTTGTGGTCGAAAATTGGCTTAGAGATTATTATCATTTTCTTTTATATGTAAAGAGTAAAATCAATAATTTACATCAATAATGATAAAGGAACAAATATAGTAAATTTGTTATTTAAGCACAAAAGAGCAAGGTATTTTAAGACCAGCAAGACTGGAGAGGCGATTGCCAACGAGATTGTTTCCACTTTAGATAGCCTTAACAACCCACTACAAGATTGTCGCTCTCAGGGTAACGATAACGGTGCAAATATGCGGGGAGCAATTAAAGGAGTACAAAATAGAGTTCTTGAAAAGAAGGAATCCGCAATATTTTTACCAATATATTTTACCAATTATATTTTTCCTAATGACAATGAACCTACAAATTGTATAAAACATTTTGATTATTTAGTTACCATCTAGCAATACCAATTCTAAAAAGCTTCATTATTTGTGATAAGAATTATGTTTCGCCTTTAATAGTGGCACATCGAGAACGGGACTGGATTACTACCTAATTTGACCTGAATTGTAAATTTTAAAATATGAGTTCTCGTTATGTAAAGAAGTGTCAGAAAACGCATGAAAATAAATTCTTGTGAATCAACGGCACTTTTAATCTTAATTTACATTAGAACTTTGTAAATGTAATTTAGAACATTACAAAATTCAATCGAATTTAAGTATCCTTTCTTAACAGCTGAATAAATTAAACAAATTTCTTTGAATGTTACAGTATTCTATACAATATGTTTCCCACAATAAGCAAAGTCTAAAAAACGTTGTATCTATAAAATATCCACGATTGAAGTCTTCAACATCAGATATATCAAAATCTCATTAGTTTGTATTTGTGCAAGCGCGCAAGCGCGTGTCTGTGTATTCCCGCGTTTATGTCAGTTCATAAACGTAATATCAATAATACAATACTGGCAACGGAATATTTGTAATGATAATAACAATACTAATAATAGTAATGTGTTTAATATTAATAACTAGCCCTATATCCAAAGTGAAGCGTTTAATAGCCTGTAAGTGCTAACAAATATTTTCTAAAGAATATTACTTTTCTAAAAGTGTGCTGAATTTTGATTCAGCTAATTTGGTAGTATTATTCAAGAAGTTTAATTAAGAAGGTTTTCAAATCTTAATAAAAATTGTTCTACTGGTTGAAATAACCTTTACTGCCAAATTTGAGGTTTCGTGGTTTTGTGCTTTTCTGTAGCAAGGCGAAAATCCTTCAAGGCATAAAATTCATGTTGGTGAAGCCAGTGTTCTGATATGGTTTCATTATTTTAGATTTTCATTTGTTACAAATAGTAGAACATAATAATAACAATATATTATAAAATGAGAGTTAAAATGTGATCTATAAAGACGAAAATTGAAAAAAAGGTTGAGTAATCTTTCTTTTCTTTATAAAAAAATTGTGGAAGGAAGATCTCTAGTCTCACTGCAGACTAGACCGAGGTAAAACGAAGCCTTTTGTAAGGAAACCCTGCTCAAATTAATTGTTTAAGAATATTAACGAACTCCATGTTTCCAGTATTTACATAAATATTAACACTAAATTTATATAATTACGGAATTCACTTAGAAAGAAATGTCAATTACTTGGCTACCTGATATTACCAGATTTTTTTCATTTATAAGAAAATAATTATTTTTAGGAAAATACTGTCCTGTGGTCAATTCACGGTCGGATAATCGGTTAGCCTAGGCGCACACTTGCGATTTTTGTTGCACGACAGATTAATGGAACACATAGTTTTAAATGCCAGTGCACTCACTTGCGACTGAGAAATCGCAGCGATTAAAAAGTAGGAACATGTTCTATTTTATCAGCGACGGGATTGTCGCTGGCTCAAATAAAGCACAGTTATGTACAGACCTGCACCCACTTGCGATTCTGTAGCCACGATTGCTTGGCTGTTAGTCTTGAGACGAGTGTATTCCTGAGTAGACTAGCACCATGTCTGGCACCGAATCTGAGGATGCTGTAAATTGTGTCCTAGACCCAGAGCTAATTATCATTGAAATTGAAAAACGACCAGCTCTGTTCAATAAGCGGTTAAAAGAATACAGAGACCGTAATATAAAAGACAAACTGTGGGGCGAGGTATGCGTAAATGTAGGCCTAATACGAAATTGGAGTGAATTATCTGCGAAGGAGAAGAAATCTGTAGTTATAAACTCGTTGTGTAGCCTAACTGTTAGGTTTCTCCTCGGATAAGGCTTAAGGATATGTTGTGACAATGCAAATGCCTCATCTCCTACGAAAACAAATGGCATAGGTTTCCCTAGCTCATCGTACGGTAACGTTTGTGCGTTAGGAATGTTCAATTTGTTGGTTTGTAGTCTTCGAACAAAATTTGAATTTTTGAATAAGTAAATTAGAATCGCCAATTGAACCGCATGATCCTACAGGAATTGCTGTGAAACAGTAGCCAGCGTCAACTACGCCGAGAAGTATCGTTGAGAAAAAGTTCTTATAATTATAAAATTGTGAACCGGAGTTTTCGGGTTTCTTTAGTCTTATGTGCTTATCATCCACAGCACCGATACAGTTAGGAAAGTCCGTTCGATTGAAAAATTCTTTGGGCTGTAATCGTAAATCCGCATGAATTTTATAAAACTGTCCATTCAGCGTCCTCTGACTGATAATTGGATGTACCCAGTATTCTTTTTGTATCGCTTCTGTTTTCCTTTTAAGCGCAAAATCAAAGCCACAAGACAAGTTGTTTCTAAGACGTCCTTTCTATACTGACAAATAATGACAAAAAATTATGGTAAAATTGCGATTGATTTATCGCCAAGTGTGCGAACTTCCGATATTTTTTCGCGACCACGTTTTTTTTTCGTTGCGACAGATAATCGCAAGTGTGCGCCTAGCCTTAGTTAGAACTGCTTACCACAAATTGTCATGTGTACAAGTTCTCGTAGTGATGACTAACAAATTGTTTCAAGAAGGTATGTAGCAATATAGTCGTCAGATGTTGTACTATCAAGGAGAATTATTTAATAACATACACCAGCTGTGTATACAATTGAAGACATAATATTCAATGCTGTTCTGGCTTCCACTTAATAAACAAACTCGTTTTCATTCGGTCTGTGACCTCGCATACGTAGTCCTTACGTACGTACGTTGCGTACTGTTTAGTTGTGATTTATATACACTAGTCAGGTTGATGAACGAAATAAGTTATGCTTTATATCCGCGTAAAAACGAGTGATGGTTTAAAATAATAATGCACATTTTAGATAATTCATTACGTTTGCTGATATACCTAACTTTGATCAGTATATAATACGTAACTGTCTAACAAGTATTTATTTACATTAGTACTCCTACTTTATTTCATATTTACACAAATACTCCAGAAATATTTCAGTGTTCACGTAAATTTGATAAGAACAAAATTAATAGTCTCTTAGTTTAGTGTTTATTAGTTTAATCTATTTTAAGCTTTGGCATTCAATTCACAACAATTATAAATGAAAAAGTAAATTACTTCTTAATTGAATGTAAAGTCCCTATCTCTCAATTGTGCACTTTAATAGTTGCAATCTATCATTAATGTACAGAATTTATAATTTAAAGAGAAAATGGGTAAAACTAAATAAACAAAAACAGGCTATAATAAAACGAACAAGCTACGATAAGTTGAACTATTTGTGCATTGATTTTTATAAAAGATCATGACTTATGAAACGTTTTAGAAGACAAATTGTAATGACACCAGTCATTACATATATATGGTAAAAAATGTTACACCTAAATAACGCTCGCAAAAAGTTAGTAAATTAGTATGTTTTTCTTATTTAATTAGCTTAATTCAGTTACTTCAGTTAATGTTTACAATCTACTACAGACTATACAACGTAGCATTGCCAGTATACTGGTAATCAACTCTTTAAAAAAAGAATGTCTGCAAATTCAAGTTGGAACTCTGAATTTACACGGGCCAATTTTTGGGAGTTGTGGGTTAATAATCAGTCGTGGAAAGTTATAATAACAAGTGTTTTTAATCATGATCGGCTTCTATAATTCATCTCCAAGGCATGATATAAATGTCTTTTGTATACAAAAATAAGAAATTTTGGATTCAGAATAGTTTAAATGTTTAATTATTATAATCTTTTTTAAACTAAAATTAACCACATTAAACAGAATTACCGAGGTTAAACACGAACGTCACTACACATGTATTTCAGTATTTGTCAAGCAAATAGCTTAAGGAATACGATTTTAGATGCATAAAATTAATTAATTTTGTCGTATTCCATAATTTTTCAACTAGTTGTTAATCATAATTGCTGCATTAATTTTAGTCTGTGAATTCACGTTTGTTTCTTCATGTACATAGTATTATGTACTGGATGAATTCTCACTATTATATAGGAGCGGTGCTTAAGTGAAAATTTTAGTAATACACTTAACTCTGTATTTATACAGAATACATTTATACGTATTTACATAGAAATTATGAACGTCACTAAATAATAAGTACACATATATTTAATGAACGAAAAATAATACGTAAACAAAAACAAGGGAAAACCACTTCATGCCAAGAAAAAACAATTGAATAAAACAGATGACCCAATGTGTATGTCCCTCATACGATACAGAATGACGTCAGCGCAGTACCAAAACCAGACATAGGTGGCACTCGGATCAGTGTGGAGGATACAATATAACTATGTAAAACGTTAGCGCCTAGACGGACTGGACGGTTAAGCGTAGCCTTGGACGCCTCATAGTGACGCGTCCTCCACAACGAGCAAATTTTATACACAGTGTCCACCCTTTCGTCCGTAGCGATACCTATATATATATATATATATATATATATAAATGTATACAATGTATATAGGGTACATCTAACATACTACTGCTAACATATATTATATGTGAAAATCACCTCTTTTTACTTACAGTAGAACCTCTGTTCACCGCAACAAATGGGGGAAAAGCGATTTCGGATAACAAAAATTTCGGATAAAAATTAAAATATCATTTTTTAAAGTGTGAAGAGAAATAACTGGTGGCAACATACAATTTAATAAAAATTTTAATAAAAATCAAACTATTTACGTAAAGCCATTTTTTAACACTAGTTTTATAATTTTGTTTTAATATCATATTTTACTTTGCTTTTCCTTTTCACATTGCTTTCTTTCAAGAATATCTCGCCATCGCTTCATTAGCAGAAAGTCAGAGGTTATGATTCTTCAAATCGTTCGAAAAACTGTAACGCTACCTGAACGTATAAATAAAATTCCATGAGCGTATTTCATATAGCTCAATTTAATGCCCTAATACAAAATAAAATCTCTTACCTTTAAGGCACTGAAGATCTCGTCAGCGGTGTCATGGCTGCTGCACTCTGCTATATCATAGTCTTCGTCGTCCCTTTGTTTCGTGAACCATAAAAGCACAGCCTCATTTACTTTCTCGTTTTGTGACACGTCTTTAGTGTTTTCGTGTTTGGCGTCTTCTAAGCATGCTCTTCAAACTTATTTTTCATCTTGACCAAATCAGAAACAGCAGGAACACCAACACCAAAATCGGCTGCCACAGTAAGCAAAATCTCGTCATTTTTAAATTCTTTCAACTGGTTCCGATTTTTTTCAATCGTTTTTATGACCCGTTTTCGCTTTTTTGACATGACGCACAATTTATTACATGTTTATTACTTTATTACGTTAGTTTTGTGTTTTGTCCGGAAAAAATTTCATTGTAGTAAAAATCGGGAATATGTAATTTCTTTTTTTTTTTTTGTTAAGTTGTTTCGGTTAAACGATATTTCGGTTACAAGTATTTCGGTTAATGGAGGTTCTACTCTATATACAATAAATAGTCTATTTATTTATATGTTTACGTTACTTGTCAAAAATTGATAGCTTATG
This sequence comes from Magicicada septendecula, assembly GCA_034769895.1. NCBI lineage: Eukaryota > Metazoa > Arthropoda > Insecta > Hemiptera > Cicadidae > Magicicada > Magicicada septendecula. The sequence continues at coordinate 561,664,585 of CM068369.1, forward strand.
ATGAGGCCAGCTGACCTTCCTGAGTTTAATTGTGGTAACGTAGACCCTTTTAAGTTAGAAACCACTGCGCTAAACATACAATATTTACATATAAATAAGTACTGAGTGTTTATATTTGATTATATACATTGAAATCAATCAATAGTGTTTTTTTCTCTATTGGCCACATGCCAATTTCAATTCTTTATTCTTTGTTCTTTTATTTTTCTCCAATATTCTTTCTTCTTTTCATTGTGTCTCTTCTTGCTGTCTTCAGTCCATTTTGAACCTGCATTTTTCTCTCTCCTACCCTGGAATCCTTTCATTTTTAACACTTTGGCCTAAAAAACGTTTCTTTGAAATATGAGGATTTGGTCTGGAAAAAGTAAATACCACAGTATTTAAAATAATTAAACTGCTGTGCAAAATGTGCGCGGTATACGGGAGTGAAGCAATTTCTTTTCAACTATCATAATTGTTGCTGTAAATCATTTTTACGCGAATAATCTTTTACAATAAATCTACACTTATATTAACCCGCGCCGCTGTTGTGCCGAAGCCTGCACTTTAATAATAAAACACCTTTATTAGCTAATTCTTCAACTATAAGTGATTGTCTAACTACTCCCCTTAGACCTACCCTGGGATACTGTACAGTAACTTTTTGGCATGCGCTAGCTTGGCTTGTCTGTGCACCCATGGTAACTTTTACGCAAAACTTCTGAACACAGTTGACGTCAAAAAAACTTTGTAAAACGTCATTTTCTTCAAAGGTTTAACGGATAAATTAAAGCAAATTTATTAATATTACTTCAGGAAAGTTGTTATACCGTTTTACGACGGACATAATCCGAACAGAAACAATTTAAGATAAAAGTATTTTTAAACGTGTAAGACTAGGCGCTAACGTACAGTTTATCAACAGTGAAACAGTTGCCAAAAATTTCACTGCGATCCCAAAAACGATGCTCACATAAGTAACCAAACCAATAGGCACACAGAGATAATCTATGCAACTAAACAGTTGCGTATCAAACTACCTAGTTTCTGTCAAATCAGAAAATGTGAGGGGTTAAAAACAAATTTACCTCCGATTTTATACAGAAAAAAACAAAAATATTGAACAATATTTTATTATGTACAATGGTATGTTACATTTTGCAAAATTACCAATACCATAATTTCTTCTCCACCTCCTCCTCCTCCTCCTCCTCCTCCTCCTCTTGTCAACTTAGCGAAATACCTGTTCCGGTCCGAAAGGAATAAATCCACTGTAAAGTAACTTTTTTTGCATGCACTAACTTATCTATCCACTCATAGTAACTTTTACGCAAAATGTCTGAACACAGGTGACGTTATAAAAAAAACTTAGTAAAACGTCATCGTCTTTTAATTCTTGACACATAAATAAAGCAAATTTATTAATATTTTTGGGTGTAGGTTATGGGATGCGTCTCAAATAGCTTCTGGGATACAACCGTTGACCTCAACTTCCCGAGCGATGTCTTTCCGTCCTGTTACCACTCACGAGGCTCTGACGACGGAGTGTACTGGCAGTATAAGCATAGCTTATAGTAATGTCGTTGTAGGAAATGACATTCTCTTTCCGGAGTTGCATTCTGGTTGGCGGAAAAGCACGTCACAGAGAGTAGGCTGAGCCATGATATCAGGAAGCTGAAGCAACTCCATGTAGGCTTGGACGCAGAGGAGGCATCTCCTCCATCAAGCTATGGTTGCTGTGCGCCAATAATCTGCACACTCGAGACCACACTTATTCAAAGAAAGCAAAGTGAGAAAGCCGGACAGCAGATTTTGGAACTAAGGGGCATCCCCTAGAATCAGGCAAGTTCCCTTAGGTTCATGCTACTGTTATTGTCCGGGGCAGAGCTGTACAGGGGTGTATATGCGGAAGGGGGGACGAGCGGGACCGCCCCCTCTTAGAGGGTCTAATAGATTTACGAAACGTTTTAATATCTTAACTTTTAGGCCTTTTTATTATCTTTAAAAACTCTTTTTTAAATATACAAACAGGTTCATTCCACAGCATTAGCGCATACGTTTGAAATACCTAATATAGGAAAAACGATTCAGTCAATAAGTATCTAGTAAGCAATATTTCAATAGCGCGTATTTTGACAATATATCGCATTCTAATACTGTGCCAAAAAGAAACTTACAGTTAAAAGTATGAATGAGAAAGGTGTTAAAATGTTAGGTTTTGAAAAGAACCTGGGTGACTGTACTCGATTGTTAATAGTAGTCAGAGAGGATGTTTAACTTAACGGTTGTTCACGCAAATCTGTACGCGATATAGGGCAAGTGAAGGTACAAAGAAGTTGTCTAGTCCTACTATTGTTATTTCCGATCTGATGATCAGCTGTGAAGCTTGGAAGAGCTGGAATAATTTTTCTATAGTGGTGTGCAACAGTGTTAATTCTGTTCGTATTTTAATTGTGTCATTACCGTTTACTTTAACGGGACTGATTTCAGCCACTTTAAATATAGTAATGTTCATTCGCCTTAATATTTTTTTCTTTTGTATGAAGCCGACCCCGTACTGCCTCTAGGTCAAATTCTAGATACTGGCGCAGTCGACAACGGTTTCACTTCCTCCTTTTCGTCGATCGAGAAACTCGCCTTCTGACGCCATCCAGTAGTTCGGGCACAGTAGCCAGCAGACAGCAGACAGCAGACAATGGACGTTTCAACGAATAGCCACGCAACTTACGGCTGACGTGAGGCTATTGACAGGCTCCATCTTTCGTCGATCACTATTCAAACAGACCGTGGATTTACATGTTACGATATAAACTATATTGGTCGCTACTGCGCATGCGCCGTGTTGCTGTTGTTACTACAGTCTCACGGATCGCCGTCTTGTACAGTGGAAACAAAATGTAGACACCAATGAAATCGCTAATTACCAAATTCAATTGGGCACAAATAATAACTTGAAATGAACAAGACACTCTCATACAATAATTCTAGCTAAATTTGTCCACGCGCAATAATAATACCAATTATTAGAGTTCCGCACTAGTCTAACAAAGTAATCACTTTCCACTAATCAGCAACCACCACTTGACTCGCACTTTACAATCTCGCCAGGTATTCTAAACTGGTCGTTGTTGCTTACATAGGTCCCGCAGATGTTCAGAATTGTTTCCCATTCTCCTGGTCGCGTTCCAGCATAATAGGAGTAGTAACAAGTGCTCTCAAGCAAAACAGTCTCAAAGTTACTTGAGTACACGGCCTTGATAAAGACACTGCAGCTGCTCGACTATAGCCGAGAAACGTGTACAACTTTTACGTAACTGCACCTACCGACTTTTCTAGAGCGTTACGTATTTTCGTATTACTATTATAAGCAGTTTGTTAATGTAGATACCAGTTAAGCGGAAGTTAATTTCTGAATAGCTCTTGAATGTAGTTGCGCAACTTTACTGAGATGAACTTTAGTTCCACGTCAGCACCCTTACATGTACGTTTTTCGTGGGGACACTGCAATCTAACTGTTGTAAGACGGCGAGTAGTAACACGCTCACAATTAGCGCGTCTGGGGTGAATATCACATATCGACGTACGTTCTAATATTTTGAGATCACAATTCATGCGACAGTCAACAAATTTATTGCGATAAAACATTTTGCTAAATACTGTAGCTTAACCGTAACCACATTTTTTTTGAGTGTAGGTAAAATTCTCTACAGACACTAGGAACCCCATAGTTCCTAGTAGTGTAGGACTCTAACCCACTAACAACACCTCCCTTAATGCTACAACTGAGCAAGCTCATCCAGCAGCTTCTCCTTCATGTTTCTTTCACGGGTGATGGGGTGAAGCCCAGTGGCTAATCTCAAGACTATATTGTCTTTCTCTGACGTAGAGATTTATGGATATATACATATTAATTGCTTTCTACTGCGATAGCAGATCATGTGGCTTCTGTCTTTTGAGTCGCCTCAGGACCTTTGGAGCTTCTTCCACTACGTGTTGTATTATTAGGTTATCGTGGATTTAAATCCTCTGATCATGTTTGTCTGTATATTTTGTTATTGTTTCGCTGACATATTCTACATTGAGGTCTCTATGTAGGTTGTTGTTCCTTATATACCGAGGGGCATTCACTATGCTTCTGAGTACTTTGTTCTGAAAGGTTTGTATCTTTTCTAAGTTTGTTTTCTTTGTACAGCGCCACAGCTGAATTCCGTAAGTCCACACAGCCTTCAGAACTTGTTTGTACAACAGCAGTTTGTTTTCAACTGTTAGTTAAGAATTTCATAACCACAAAATTGATAAAATATTTGGCTGACCAGTTTATATAGCGATTAAGGAAAAGGCAATTAAAAGTTTCATGTGCTAGACGCAGGCACACAGTGTTGTTACAGAACTTGTATATTGGATGTCTCCCGCTGAGTTCTACCGTTTACGTAGCTTCCATTTCCTTTTACTACAACTATCACGTCCACTTTTTTCTTAAGAAAAAACACTTTTCTATAAAATGTACTTTCATTACTTAACGACGAAACAGCTTTCATCACTTGTTACTTGAACGCCTCCTAGTTATTAATAATCACATAGCATGTATGTGAATTGCCTAACTTTCGTATTAACGTGAAATACAAAAACAGTGAACCAACAAGCGGTGTAGTAACAAGAAAAGACAGCAGAGTTTTCGTGAGTTACAAAAATATATTGCTATCGAAAAGAAGTTTTACTGAACATAAAGTAGACGTAATAGTTGTGCTAGGTGAAACACTGTGGCGGCCTGTCTCTGTCCATAGCGCAACGGGAGACATCCAATATAGTGTAGTTTTATCACCTTCTCTGTCTAGCATATAAAGCCTCTCTCAGAGATAGTTCCTTCTTAAGTATTCCTCTTTCAGTTAGTAAACATCACAATGTCCAGTAGCGGACAAAAGAGGGTGGCGTGAGGGAAGGGGCGCTCCGGGCCTCACTTAGTACGGGGCCACTAGATTAAAAAATTACGTTTAAGAGACCAACAATTTATTTAAAACCTCCCCTGAGAATATTTCCCAAACAGTAGATAACTAAGAGTGCGGAAATGAGGATCAGTTACTCGAATGAACGAATTTACAAAAAAGTGCATTACATATTGCGTGAGTGAACAAAACCGTCAGTGAAATCGAAGACAATTAAACGCTAAAACTCCTAACTGACATGAAGAAAAAATTGCCAAGTATTGTTTGCAGCAGTAATAAATTTGTTTTGCAGTATATAAGTTTATTGTATATATTGTTCAGTATTGTAATAAATTTAATGCAATCTCTAAATAAATACTACTACTACTTTCATTATTTCTTTAAACTTTTCTGTTTACAGTATGAAAGTGGATTTTATTTCAAACATTACTACAGTTTCTTATAAAGTTTCATAACTGGATGTATCAATACAGTAGTTAGACAATAAATATATAACAGTAAAGTGTTTTTGCTAGATACTACTTAAAGATAATTGGCTTATAAACACCCGACTTATGGAAGGGGGGGTCTCAGGAAGAAATCCATGCCGGGCCTCCAGTGGCCTAGGTACGCCACTGACAAGTTAGTCGCTTTCAATTAACACTGTACTTTGTTATACAAAACATTACACGCGTCTACTGTATGCTTTCTATCTGGACTTCTCTATCTCAGCTAGACCACTCATTCTCTTGTATATTGAACACACCTTGAGCAATATTTTATTTCTCACGGTATTCCCTCTTATATTTTATTTGGAAGTATAGTTAATCTCTATTCCAAGCAAGGTGCACGTATAAAATACAGGCCTTGGAAATTGCGTTCTTAAGACAAGTTAAAAGATGCTGTAAATTTCTAAAAAAATTTTTAAAAATTTTAGATGTTGCGGAGGGGTACGCAAGTATCAAAATATTTCGTTTCCTTCAGCATCTGTCTTACCATGAAAGTTTTTTCACGTTCTTAGTTGATTTTGACAGCTTTTTAATTGACGTAGTTGCCGTTGGTTTTTACTTTTTATCTAGCATCGTTGTTCGTATTTCTGCGTTGAGCTGAAAAATAACAAAATCGCCAAAATTGTGGCAACGCCCGAAGCTGTTACAGACGTTTAGAGATCATTCTGCGCGGCAGAATTACGTAACGTTCTAGATCTTGCTAGATGCCGCTTTCAGACGTTATTGATGTCTATTCGACCAGCACTCAGACCCGATAAGTCACCACAATAAAAGGCGGTCAGAGAAGGATCACTGGATTACGAAGTGGCCTGTTTTAGTTATAGACCAACGATATTTATCGTGATATTCGGAGTGTTTGTTATTGTGACTTGCGGATTACTGGAAAGTGATTACTGTGTTAATTAGTCAAAACTGTAATGAGGTGACATTTATTGTTGTTTGTCGGAAAAATGTAACTTCAATTATTGTATAAGAGTACCATTGTTTCTTTCTAATTGTTGTTTGTAATAATATAGTTCGTAGGCGTACACGGCCGTAGTAAATGTTGTTAAAATTCATTCCCCGGCCCTTTGGCCGTGGTCCATAGTTTTCAACAAAAACAGACGTTTTGATAGTACCATCGACTGCCATCATCAGTGTAAATTCGAGCTTTGTTAACGTAGGGTGGTAGACGTTAACCACGGTTTCCAGCCTTATCCACAGTCCTGTGGTCACTAACGTTTACCATTCTACGTTAGCAAAGCTTGAATTTACACTGATGCTGGCAGTCGATGGTGGTACTGTCAAACCGTCTGTTTTTGTTGAAAACAATGGAATGAAAACAGCCGGGGAATGAATTTTAACAATGTTGTTTCTAATAATAAATAAAATTTGTAATTAATGACTTAATTGGTGTCAGTTAAACTGTTTCCACTGCATAACACGACGATCCGTGACTTCGTCGTAACAGTGTGTAAGAACACAAAATAGAATATACAGAAAAGCATAGAATCCGTAATACAGAAAAGTAAATACTTAGGTTTACGTTTTGTCTAAATCTGGCTAACGTTTGTCATTAATGCTGATTGCTTTGTGGCTTTTTAAACACTGTCCACGTGTTAAATTTATAAAGGAAAATAAAACTTCATCACTTCAAATTTATTTTATTGTATTTATTACAAATAAGTCTGACGCCAGCGTACGAATATTTAGGACTATCATAAACACGTACATATGAGCAACACTTTTTTCCTGGAGAAAAGGTGGTGGAACTGCGGTGAAACATTAATTACACTTGCGTATATTAATTATTTACCTTTAGGACATTTTTACGTATTTAAAGTACTTGAAATTTATTTCAATATGATGCAGAATATGGGAAAATAAAAGTTTGACAATTAAGGTGTGAAAATTAAATTCTTTTGTTACATTTAGCTTAAACGAAAATATATAACAAGTTTATTCATGTTTTGTACTCCAGATTTTATAATCGTTAACGTTCAGACATATACAAATACAAAAAAAAAATCTGACAGATAGAATAAATAAACCTCTGTCATAAAACTTTAAACTAAACCTTTACAAATAAACCTTTATCGTCCTGCATATCGTTATTAATAATTTTAACCATACGAGACGCTGTCATTAAAAAAGGAAATTTAATTTGTGTTTGTATATTTTATTAGTAAAGAATATAAAGTGACGTAAAAGTATTCACGATTTGTTTATTACTAAAAATTGTTAACAGTTATCATAATATAATTTCATTTAATTTACAAAGATTTTATTAGATTTAGATGAATGTGAAAGTGTTGATTTTATGTTGAATATTGCCGTAACTGCCAAAAATTATGTTGATTTCTTTACGTTATTAATAAAAAGTCTTAATACTATATCTTAGTTGTAATCATTAATGTGAATTAAGATTAAAAAGGATTATTTCAGTTGGGGTTAATTTTAAATATTAAGGATCTATTTTTTTTTTTTTTAGTATATGTTAAAATTAACTCGTATAATTTGTATTAGGTTTCAGTGATTGCATACTAAATATGTGACAAAAGTGTTAGCAATAAGAGTTATTTGGACTTACGACTTAAGGTCAGCACGAAAAGATTGTTTTTTGTTGAATTAAATATATGTAGCAAGGGCATTAATAAAGCCTACCTTGTCAATGCTCGCAGTATGTGATGAGCAGGTAACTCCTGGTGCTGTGGATGTAATGAACTTTGTAAATATTAATATTTTAATAATAGGAATAAAGTTATTTTAAAACAAAAAACAGCTGTTAGAGGTTGCGTTATGTATCTCATTTAAATTAAATATTTTTTAATTTTTAATTGTTTATAACTAGTCTAAAGTTTTAGAGTAAAACGAAATGGTTTTAACAATTGGTCATATTAAAAATATTAAAGAACCACTTGCTTCTTTTGTTTCCCTTGTCAAAACAAATTTTGCAAACCAATACGAAAGAGAATGAAAGAGATGGTTACAACAAACAGAATGCCGCTTTAATATTAGAAGCTATACGCAATCAGTTATTAATGTTTTTCAAGAATTAAACCAAAAGTTGTTTGTTACGGTTGAAAGAAGATACACTATAACGTCTTAACGTTATAATATCGGGAACCTGGTTAATTGGCTCAGGTCAATTAAACAGGCTGCCATAATATTAACAAACTCATAATTAACTATAATATAAACAAACGTTAAATAGGATCCCGTGAATTCAGGAATTTTGACAGAGGTTTGTAGATTTATTCACTCACCTCTTTGGACCATGACATCTCTTTATTACATATTGTTTTAACATCATAGAAGAAAATTAGTAATGTGTATACTAAAGACAAAAATATTTGCACATTTCGAACAATTGAAATTAGTGTAAATCATGGGTGAACATATCATGTACTGTCCTCGGATCCGAGTTGTTTGTTTCTGTATATGATATTACAAATAATAATCTTTATTTTGTGCCATCTGAAGAATGGGCTTATTTAACTTTAGAGTGTTATACTCATTAAACTTAACACATCTTATTACATATTATGAAATTACAATTTTATGGTAATTAGGACAGTCTTTTGTGTTTTATTTTACTCTTATTTTGTTATTTAAGTGTCTTTCATCTATTAGTTTAAGTTAAGTTCTGAACCACGGAAGTAGAACTTCCGTGTCACCTGTGTGTAACATATCCTCGGCGAATCGGCGCTTTTGTCTGTTGTCCAGGGTGTCTAGGAGTTCTTCTGTCTATCGTGTGCTGGAGAAGTTTGTTGAAGGTGTCATTCTTAATGATGAGTAGTCTGTCTCTCCTGTAGATTCTTGTGGTGTGTTTCTTGGTGCTAACTTTCACTGGTGTTCACATTGTTGTACCGCACATACTGCTTATGGTTAACAGTTACATTCTAAAAGTTTAACATCACACTTAGGTGATGTTATTTAATTATAGAGATGTCATCGTCGCACACTCAAGTCATTTACAGCATTCACATCATTCGGCAATTACACAAGCTTTACCTAGTCTACATGTTTTATATTGTCAACATAACTTATGTACGCTGTATCACCAGCGGACTCTCTGATTCAACTGAACTAACTAACTATAGGGGTAATGGGGCTGTCCGCGCGCGGGTAGTTTCTCAGCGCGAAAAGTAGTTCTCAATTATTATTAATTATTTTCCTTTAATTTTAATTACAATTTACAGCTTACAATTTAATTATGTCACTCTATACTTTTATTATTCTTTTATGTAACGCGAGGTCGTTATGGATTTATTGGGTTTCTTAATTCTAATTTTATTAACTGATACATTGGCAAATCGGCATGTTACTACCGGTTTGGGGCATGGAGAAAGGGTTCATCAGTACCTTATCAAATTATTTTAGTATTATAAGTTTACAATTTTTTTTTAATTTTTTTTTTTCGACACATCGTCACAACACTAGAACTGGTGAGTCTAACATTTCTTCGGATGTCCCACACCTCTCCGTCCCTTTTGGCTTGTAATTCAATAGCGGCTTCGGGTTGAGGCAGTTATTCATTTGATTAAGATGTTCCAACCATTTCCGCCGATATTAGGCATTCCTTTCGAGTATAATTTTCTTGAAAATGGAGTCTGTTTTAGAGGCTTTTAAAGATTTTTAGCATGACCGAGTTGCAAACACTGAAAGGTACATAAAGATAATTAACATTGCAAAAATAGGCAAGCACATGTCCTCCTTAATCTGCTATTCTTTCTTGTACAATAAACATCAAAAACAAACAAAGGCAATGGGTAGACATGTATGCGCAAAAATTAAGCAGCATATTTACACTGTAGCTTTAGAAAGTGACGGCAGTGCCGTGCGGCCTTTATGGCAGTGAGACCTGACCACTGAACGCAAAGGCGCCGAATACAGGCTAGTGAAATGAGATTTTTACAATCAGTACTAGGAGTATCACGAGGGGGGCCGGCTAAGAAATGATGATCTAAGGAGTTTAGAGTAAACAACCTAACGAAAGGATAAAGCAAAATAGTCAGGATTGGACAGAGACCATGTTGAAAAGATGCATAAGAACACGATACAAAAACAAATCTTGGTTTACAGTCCGAATGAACGGCGGAATTTTGGAAAACCAAAGGAAAGATGGTCGGACCAAGTGGTGCGCAACGGACAGTAAGGTCCACAGCCTGAAGAAAAAGAGGAAGAAAAAGAAGAAGAAGAAGAGAGGAGGAGGAGATTTACACTGTAGCCTGTAAGATGAAGATAAAAAAGTTTAATAAGCACAGCAAAGTCGATATTGTGTTTCTCGTTTGAAGCGGCTGTAAGATTGTGAAGACCGTTACTGCTGCAAAGTAGTTTTGATTTAAAACACGAACGTAACAAGCATATTAAAGTTTACGTGTAATAAAAATTGCTACCAGTTTCAATCGTCAGACATGTAAAGTCTCGTGATTTCTCTGTCGAAATTGACGCGAAAAGTTTCAAGTCTGTTCAGTATAAGAGTTTAATATTATTTTAAATGTATAAATGTATAAATGTAATATTTTAATAAAGTAATTGGATTCTTGAAATCAGTGCCTAAAAGTGAAAGTTAAACAAGCAGTGTAACGTACACGCACGCTAATGCTGTTTTGAAGTCGGGAATTTGTTGTTTTGTTAACATGCCTTAGGTTTATATAAAATGAGAATTGATTTTAGTATTATTTAAAATCTCCTTTGAAACGTAGCTTAGTGACAGATTAAAAAGAAGTTTTGCATAATTCTTAGTATTAATCTACCTGAAATCTGATTTTACGTTAGACAGTAAAAAGTGTAATATGAAATATTACAAAATTTAATGTAATAATAAGTGTAATGAATTTATTGTAGTCGGAAATACATGCAGAGATATATTTTTGGAAATTGTAAATGTATTCGATAGTATAAGCTTTGTGTTACGCTTATAGGACCACCCAAGCACGATTATACTTGGCTGAAAGCACAAGTTTATTAGAAATACACAATCGTATTAGACAAGGCAAACAAGTGACTAGACAGGTACATTGCACTTTATCTTCTTCTTTTTTCCACGTCAAGGTGTAGGTTTACAACCTGTTCCGACTTTACTGATACCGTCTCTTCCTTAGTCTACCTATATCACGTCTTCTCTGAGGTCTGTATCGTATTACTTGTTAGGTAGCCTCATATATTTCATTCTCTCGGTAAGCTGCATCCATTTTATTTGTCTTTCCCTTATTCTGCTGGCCATAGAATATACATTTAGCTCACTTCTTATATCTTCATTTCAAATTTTTTCACTAAGGGTGCAACCTTTGGTTTTCCTCAAGAACTTCATTTCACTTGTTTGTATTCTTCGTTCATAATTTCTTCGTCAAAGTTCTATTTCCATGAGTTAAAACAGATGTTGCCATTTATAGAATTTTATTTTGATGTCTTTCCTTGGCTTATTTCCAAGTGCTCTGTGTAATATGTACCACATATCATATGAAAACTATTTTTTTTTTATATCGATATCGCTGTCATACTCATAAGTTACATCGCGCCCTAGACAATTGAAATGAAATACTTGTTCTATAGCCTGATTGTTTATAATTATCTTGGAACGTATCGGATGCTTTCCTCTAAATACCATAACTTTTGTTTTCTGGGTTATTATTCTAAAATTACATTCTTTGCATATTTGGCTCAAGTGGAAAACTGCTAACTGGAGATATTTTTCTGTTTTTGTTTTCATAATAACCTGATAATCGCAAATAACAATGTATTGATACACTTCCTGAATGGTGTCAGTTTAACTCCGGTGTTTATTTGTTTCTTCTATTGTCGCGCTACATCGTTTATATATATATATATATATATATATATATATATACATATATATATGTATATATTGTTACGACGGTCTACTTGATCGTCGTAGGTACAGTGGAAACAAAATAAGTACAAGACACCAATTAAGTCACTAATCACACCTTTAATTGTTACAGTAAAACAGTTCGTAATTAACAATACAATCTCTACAAGAAATCAAATGAAAATTTTTCACACGCAATAAAATGTCCACTAATATTAAAACTTAATTGTATTACAATATACCGTCCGAATATAAAACGCAACACTTCACTAATAACTACTTGAACGTACACAGTAATAACTCGAACCGCTCTGTAAATATATCGCACTAATACTCTCTGGAACCGCACAGTCAAAAATTCGCCTAATACTGAACTGAACGTCGTTTGAGTACCGGTATTTATAGCTAGTCGAATATCTAGACGATTCCTAATTGCGTCGTAGCGTGCGTATAAACTACGTAATTAACTGCGGCCTTGACACAGTCCGCACGGCTGGCGGCATCGAGAACTTTCTCGTAGATGCGTATACAAGCACGTACACCACACGCTTACACTCTGGATCTCTCTGGAACGTTCGACAAACACGTAGATTGTTCGTGATGCCGTAACAAAATTTATATATATTGTAACGACGAATTCTGTATGTACGTTTAAGCCCCGCGATGGAGCGTCAATTTGTAACGACGTGATTCGCTTCTGACGCTATTTTCTGTATGTAATTATTCTGCCACACGTTGTTGGCGTTAATTTGTAACGACGAACTCTTATCGTCTCTGTAAAAAGTGTGTTTTATGTGTGTTAGCCTCACACGTTGTAGTCGTTACTTTGTTTTTGTCTAACAGTCGTACTTTTTCTAATTTCTCACGCTGACGATGTCCGTCGCGAACGCACGAATTACCAGTACCGATATCTTCACGAGTGTAATCCTTACCTGTCCTTCAATGAGTATATTTATTTCCCAATAGGCGCCAAATTGTTTAAGAAAACAATTAAAAAAGTTAAACTGAGCTGTCGTTCTATGCGGTGATGACCAATTCAAATTACCCTCGCAAACTGGCGGGTATTCGAATCTCGTTTGTAGTTCGTCGTGCTGCCAACGTCTAAATCTGGCAGACAATTTTGCTCATCGCTAAAGTACACAAACTTTATAATACAATTTATAATGAAATAAAGGACGGTTATCACTAATCAGTACTAGTTTATTAACGTGACATAAATAATAGTTATTCAGTTAAATACAAAAATATACTGTTATTAAATAATGTTGCTCCGGCAATAAATAGACAATATCTCAAGGTTGGCTAAGTTGATTGAAGAGTTTCTAAATCGACATTGCTGCCGTCAAAGTTTATTTTTTACAGTTCATTCAATCACTGAGTCTTTTTGATTACGAAAAAATAGAATTAAGATGTTAATAAAGTACACTACCTTACATCAATGGTACTTATATACTATTAAAGTTTAAATACAATTCGTTTTTTGTGTGTTAAAAAGTGTTTGTTAAAAGTTCGTACTTCGTACATAGGTTAAAATTATGTTTACATACAAGTTTAATATTTATTATCAATTAATCCTTGAAAGAAATTTAGTTACCAAGTTCGGAGTGAGAGTTTTTTGTGTTGTAAGAAAAGTTAATTAATTTAGTTCGTAAATTCGGGTAGTTCAGATATACTTAACAAAATGTTGTTGATTTCTGGTGACGAGTCACTTCGTTATTAGTTAGGTTGGGTTGATATGATCATTAATCTTCCATCATATGTAATTTGGATTTCATCTGGCTTCTTTTTCAATTTAAATGGATTTTTTAATTAGTTTTGAATATTAAAATCTGGTTTATTATATCTCTTTGGTTAAATAGTTCTTTATTAGACTTCCTGCTTCCACATCTCGTTAAATGTTGCAGTATTTATAACTATTTTATTTGATAATTGAGTCGAATATGGTTTGGCTTCTGTATCTCTTGATCGTCAATAATGGACTAATGTTTTATAACGGAATTAAATATAATAACGTTCCGTTGTAATGGCAACTGACTATACTCTCATTGGTTGATTATATTTATGTCTATTGTTATAATATTTGAATTTTAATTCAAAATTAATAAATATTTTTTGATGGCTATTATTCTTCTGTCTTCTTATCAATGTATTAGATATTATCATAACTGTTTCTATTTTCTTTCAAAGATCATTTTAGCATCCCACAAAGCTGGGTTTGTTCATGTATTAATGTTTTGACAAAATGCTAATATTATATTATTACATTTCTTTCTTAATTTATGTTTTTATTCTAATTCTGACATCTTAATATGGTTCACTAATTGTAATTAATGAGTTACTTGCCCTGAATTTTCTAATACAGTAGTTAATTTCTTACAATTTGTTTATTTTGAATTTATACAGTTTGACATTTTATAGGCCTAAGTAGTAATTGGCTATATCTTCTTATTTTACACAGCTTAAAGATTATTTTTCATTTACATTTGTTTTGCTTGGTGTCACTTATGACTTATTTACCTTTTGAATTAATTTTGGTTGTTTTACAATAATTGAATGTTCTTATTAATTTACAAAATTATGTTCTTACTCTAATGATTAATTATTATGTTTGTAAAATTTATCTCCTTACTCATATCTATTGCCTTTTCTTACAACTTGTATATCACTTAATATTACTTATAAAACATAACACAAAAATAGGTTTATGGTCTGTTCATTTTTCAGCCATATTCCTTCTTACAAACTCAACTCTTTTAATTAAACAAATAACAATTTTGGTGAATAACCTTATAACACCATTTATTTTATCTTGATAATCATCCCTGGAATATTTTTATTAACATAGGATGTCTTATTTTCATTGTACTCATAGTACTAGTTTATTATTAATTAACACTATTATATTAATGGTCTATCCATCTTTTACAATCTGTTTTATTATCTTTGTTTCCTTTTCTTATTATTGTGAATTCTCTCACTTCTAACACTTACACTGCTTATCACTTTCACTTCCTACCTATCTCTCACTCTTGGGTTTTTTATTATTTTATACACAATTTATAGTTAGTCTGTTAACATTTTATTTTTTTGGTTTTCTTATCATCATTAACAATATACATTATTCTGGTTAGTGTACTTTAACTAGGATTATTTTATTTAATGCTTGTCACTAGATATTTATTATTTGTTTGTGCTTTTTTACCATTGGTGTAGTTTATACCTTCTCATTTTATTTTCTTTATTGGGTCAATCACTTGGGTTGGGTCATGGTCATTTGTCTCGTCATAGTCATTTTATTTTCCTTGATTTCATATAGTTAATTCCTTAAAGTTCTTCTCTGGTATTGGGGCTGCTTTTGGTGTCGTAACATTATATATATACTAAATAGAGTGAGAGATAAGCTACAGCCTTGTCGAACTCCTCTATTAATTGTTATAGGTGCAGTTTTACCTTCTCCAGTAATTATTACAATTCTAATATTCTCTGTATTAAAATTCTGTACTGTATAGAGCAATAAACCAACAGTAGAAACAAAAACTAAAATATGCTGGACAATTGTAGAAAGTATTGTACCATATGGAGCTGAAGTGTAAGAAAGTACAGAACATAGGGAAAGATTTCGAGCCATGGGAATGGGATACTGGAGAAGGTGCTGTGGAGACTTCAGTTGCAGGACAGGTTTAATGTGAAGAAATAAGAACAAGAATGTATATATTGTAACATTACATTTGGAACCACTTAATATCGTACCCGATTTATTAAAGACAATGGATAAGAAGCTAAACAAGAAGAAGTATATCTTTCAGGATGATAGTGAAGAGGAACGAATAAATATTTCAGACTGACTAGTAATACAACTGACCGTACCCACTATCAACGCGGTTACCAAAACCACAATAACAACTATCCACGAAATAATGCGGCAAATAATAACAACAATAACAACAACCACTATTACCGTAGCTCTCCTACAAATAATAACAATGATGGATACCAGCGTGCCAATGACAGAGACCACCATTACCAGAACAACCGAGGTTATAACAACAACTACGATAACCGATAGAGACAGAACAATAACGGCAATAATAACAATCAAAACCAAACATATCGAAGACATGTGAATCATGTAAGCATTGACGATAGAGACGTGGGAAGGCGTTCGTACCAGGGACGAACGAATTACAATGGGAACCGTGGGAGAGGTTTTCAGGAGGAGAGTAACCAGCACTACCGTGATGAACATAGGCGAAGTAGGAGCTGCGACGACAACAGGAACAACAGAAACTCAGTGACGTTCGATAATAACGCCAGTGAGGTACAAGAGTTGCAAAATAGAGACAGACCCGGTCAATCAGACAACAGGACTGAGGAGATCAGCCCTGATTTAAACGGACCGCGGCAGTGAAAATCCATCAGGTCCCATCACTGAACCGACAATTTGGGTACTTACTAGGACGAGACAAAATGACTGACGATACAATGACGATAGTGCACAATCACTTCTTAAAAAATGTGAGAGAAGAACTACTGAACGAAGACACGATCACACACAATAGTTCGAATAACGAGATCGCCTATATTATCGCCCAAGTGAATGGACTAGATGCAAGATTCATGATAGATACGGGCGCAAACGTGTCATTAATTGATAATAATGAATACATCAAAATTCAAAAATATAGTAAGGTCATCTTACCAACTTTACCAATTCAGAATATAATTTTAATCGGAGCCACCGGAAGGCAAAACAAGTCAATAAGAAAACAGGTATCATTAACAGTAACCAGCGGAAATGTAGCTATGCCTATGATTTTTCTAATAGCTAGTAATCTACCATTTAATCTACTAATAGGCTGTGATATTTTGAGAAAATACTCAGCAATAATTGACATGAGACAGGCCATAGTGTCGTTAAAAATGGATAATATGGAATGAACAGGTGGAGAGAAGAAGGAAAAAGTACAAAATCGGTCAGCAGAAAATGATCCAGTACAAGATTGGAGACAAGGTATTGTTAAAAAACCGCGAATTGCCAAATTCTAAGGAAGGAATAGCAAAAAAGCTATTGTTATTGTATAATGGACCATATATTATTGTAAAAAACAATAACAATAATACTTATGTAATTAGTGATGTGGAAACAAAAAAGATTAAGGGAACATACAACCAAGTTTCCTTAAAAATGTATTATGAACCCAATGAACGAAGTTGAGTACCACAAAATTCTAAAGAAATAGTAAGATCAACTTACAACTAATTATTAATGAGAATTAATTTGGAATTGAAGAATTTATTATTATAATACCTCAAAATTCAAAAGAATATAGTAAGCTCATCTTACCAACTTTACTAATCCAGAATATAATTTTAAATGGAACCAAGATAAACAAATTTGAATATCAAAAAATTCAAATAAATAGTAAGGACAACTTACAGTACATTTTGATGATGTTATTATGAATCAAGTGAATAAACGAATGTGAATAAATTTCCAAATCCTAAACAAGATAAGCACCTCTTATTAAACACAGTTATGAACTTATTATTGGAATATAAAAGAAGGATGCAACATCCATGAATCAGAAGAAACCATAGTGCTATAAAATGAATAAGAAAAGACAAATGTAGACAGTCGACGATGGAAATAAGACAAGACTAGAAACGAATTTATTACAAATAACCTATCATGATTGTGAGAGAATCAACAACAACTATAGATACAGATACTTGTTATGTTTTAACTGAATGAAGATAGTGAATGAAAAATGAAGATTAAGGAGTACTGATAAAAAAGGAAAGAAGATAGTACCAATTAAAATAAGAAATGTTATTAATATCGCCACAAGAAAATAAACATCTGAAAGAATCAATGGAAAGAAATATTTAGATCTGAGAAGTTTAACTGAGTGAACCATCCCAAGAATATATTATTATATTATTTTATTTGATTTAGTCGTGAATAGACTAGTGATTATTAAATGTGATTGACTGATGAGATAGCTCCAGCAATCGATATTACTTATGTATTATGTATTGTAAGGACAGCGGGGTATTAGGTCAAGAGAGCCCCCCGACTGATTCCAAAATATATGGTGATTAATTTGTTAGGGAAGTAACATGTTCCAGGGATAGAACACTTATAATTAAAGACGAGTATACCAGATCATAAAAAGAATAACAAATGATAATGTGAAGGATAAGATAATTGATAATTTCAACAAAAAACAATATTTTATTAAAATAATCAAATTTGATGGCAGGGTAATATGTAACATTACATTTGGAACCACTTAATATCGTACCCGATTTATTAAAGACAATGGATAAGAAGCTAAACAAGAAGAAGTATATCTTTCAGGATGATAGTGAAGAGGAACGAATAAATATTTCAGACTGACTAGTAATACAACTGACCGTACCCAAATTAATGATTCAGGCAAAGTGATGCAAAATACATCCAACCCCGATTAAGACATGAACTTTAAATAAGGATAAAATAAGTATTATAAAGACTGACGGATTATGTATCAATGCTATAAGGAAACAAATGGTTCCATTCAATGTATTATAATATCAAGGTAATCAAAATACAAATTGAGGGATAATAGGCCCAAACATACAATACTATGTAAAGAGAAATAGTAGTAAGCGATTGATTTGAATGATGTAATGAAAATATAACAAACCTTATTATAGATACAATGAACCATACTACTAATTGTAATAAATAATGGTCATAAGGTTGTCTAGAAAACAACACATAATAATTTATTCACAGTAACATTTTATAACAAGAGTGCATAATAGTAGTTAGTAAGTGATTTACCAAGTGACAATTTAATAAGGGTGGGTACACCAAAGTGAAATGAGTAAAAGAAATAAATATTATGAAATAACCACTATTAACACCAAAGTACAGTGAAAAGGTACAAAGTGCAAGTTTAACCCAAAATAGAGATAAACCACAAGAATTATAAATCAGAACTCATAGGCCTATAAAAGTGAGAGTGGACAATAAAATGTAAAAACCCATAAGAACCAATAAGAATAAATATAAAAACAAAACTATTCTAAAATGATACTGAAGTACAATACAGTTAATAAATAAACTAATGTACATTAATTTTAAGAAAATACTATATGTAAGATTAGATGATAAAAGTGGAAATAATACTTACATGAGAAGGTAACAAATAATTAATCAAACAGTCAAAACTACATGGATTAATTATTTATAAGTGTGACAAATAGAATCCAAACAGTGCAATACTAACCAGTGATAAAATAATAAACAAAGTGTTTTTTGAACAAGTATCACCAGTCAAGTGCTAGTATTAAGGATATACCTAGATGACAATTGGGAGAATATTTGTTTATATTCCCAATTCCTTAAACCTATAGGAATATGACTTTGTTTAAGGGTGAAAAGTACCAAAAAATAGAATAAACAAATGAAGTAGTAGTAAAAAATAGTAGTAAAAAATGAAGAGTAACCAAAATATTGTTATTATAGTAAGAATTGATAGTAGCTTAATAGTATAGTTGTATTCAGGATAAAAATCCTCTAATGTTATTAAGGATGTTATTGTTATGAATGTTTAAATAGTAAGTTTATATAGTAAATGTTTATAAGCAATGTTATGACAGCATAAAGAAAGCAGAGAAGATGGTAATGTTAATGTTATAGAACGGTGCAAAAGGTTATAATTGTTAAAATAAGCACTAAGAGTAAGTCATATTCTGTTGAGTGGTGATGAAGCCTATATTAAAGTTATATTAAAGCTATGTTAAAGTTATGTTAAGGTTATAAATTTAAGAGTTAAACAATTGTATGGATTAAGTAAAAAGCAGTTTATTTGTTCAAATGTTCAGTAGAATCATAGCCATGTGGGCATGAGATTAAACTAATAGGATAGTATATCCTTTTTGTTTTGTTAAGATAGTGTTATATGTTAAACAGTTTTTATGGTTGTTAAAAGTTAATTTAACTGTTAAAGGTTTACTAAGATATCAGTCATGGAAAATGACATTAAGGTAAAATGTTTATAAACATGGTGATGAAGATAACACCAGTACACAGGCCAGGTAAAAACAACTTTTGTAAATTTTAAATAATACTGTTAGGAATTTTATGAAACAAATATTGAAGGATGAACCGATTTAGAGTTAATAGCATACACTACAAATCTAGAAACAAAATAATTCGTTTTAAGCTATCTATGAAAAATTCAAATAACAAAATTGAAACAGCTGTATTTCTCAAGTAAAGGTAGGCATGTTTAGTGTCTATGTGTGTCAAATGTAAAGACCAAAATAAGGTTGATAATAGTTTTAAATTCCCAATCAGTATAGAAAAGTTATACTAATTTAAAGGTTTTGAACAAATTCTGACATTGAAATAATGAAATTACATGACAATGTATATCCGAATCAACCAACCAGATTCCAAGTTTACCCATAGCAACCAGAAATTTCGGATAAATAAAATGAGACTTCTTTAACAACGGTCGTAGCGTACAGACGCGTTTGCAAAACGTCTTACATAATTAACTATAAATTGTGAAAACACGTTCCAGACATATTAATACCGATAGATACACATAATACGAGTTATTACAACCAAATGAGGAACAACTAGCATTGGAGATAGAAGAATCAAGAACCAGGGAGGAGGACCGAAGCAGACGTGGGCCCTATCTTCGACCAAGAACCATATAAAGAAGAGAATTTGGTGACTTTGACATTTTTATTATATTATGCATCAACACCAACTTTTGTATACACGACTTTTTAAAAAGTAAGCAACTAAACTACAGACACCATATCACACCAACACTAAGAACACTCACTAATAACACGAATTGAGATTGACACCTTTTTTTAAACACCACAAGAACCTTTGATTTCAATAATAATTAATAAACACATGAACTGGACATAACCTATAATAACTAGCAGCCACGATTCAACTGCATGTGTGCACATTACACTCTAAACTTTGTAATATCCTTAAACTGTAAAATTTGTACTTTGATTTGTAGAATAACGTTTTGTTTAATTGTAATCCCCGAACCATATACGCCCTGAGATGATCTATTTTAATAGAAATAATAACCAACGCTTTATTTTGGTCTGAATGCAATAAGAATTACAACTACAGTACCAACTGGTAAAGGAGACACATAATTTTTGCCACGATTGTGATTATCATAAAAGAAACGAGAAACAGTTAACCCATGTTTATTGAATAAATGATTTCTATAAGGATATATGTTTATTGTTATATTTGCGTCGTTATTATTGCTGTTTCATTTAAAAAATAAGTTCACAGAGCACAGCGGACACCACAACGGTTGGCAACGGTGGGTGACGTCATCGAAACGGTACGTATAGTGGGAGCGAGCGGCAGATTACAAAATCATTCGCCGTTCAACATATATTATTAACAGTAACATTATTACAACAACAGTGTGGTTGAAGGTAGTTAATACATATATATTTGTTACTAATTGACGTTTCCAACGGGCGGCGTATATAATTTAAGTGCCCGCAACACAAATAGAGTGTTACAAATTGACGAATCCAAAGTGAGACTTTAAGGAAATAAAGAAGTAACGAACACAACATTATAATTGAAGTTCGTTACAATATGTACCAGTATATAAATAAAACAATTAATGCAAAACTATTAAGATTTTACCTACGGGAAATGAGTGGAAATGTTAAAAGTTTAGAAGGTAGCATGCGAAAAATAATTTCAAATATTGTATTTAATTTATGGATTTATAGCTGAACACGTTTAAGCGTAGTCTCACCCAGCAGTAGTGGAGGCGGTCACTCCTCGAGCTTTCCTGCTAAAATTACAGTAGTCCATTTATTCACCACCACTGGAACTGTAAATATATATAATTGTTTGCGACAGAAATAATATCTTACGACGATACATGTAATTAACCACAACACCTTCAGCGTAAGCACATATCGTAGGCTCAATTAATACAATGGCTAGGGATGGATGATCAACGTATGCCAAAAAAAATGTTAAGGTCACGCGTCTGTAAAAGTAGAAAGAGGGACTGACCTGCGATAAGGTGGTTGGATGATGTGCTTGAAGATCTCAGAAGAATGGATGTGAGAGGTTACACTGAGATGACAATGAACAAGAGACTTTAGAGAAGATTGGTGTTGGAAGCCAGGGCTCACGTTAGGCTGTAGTGCTGAAGAAGAAGAAGGGATATAATTAACACTTTAAAAAGGTGCCAAAGATACAACAACCAAGGAACTAAATTGAATATAAAATATAAGATAAAGCCTTTACACAATAAACGCGTCTATGTAACTTTGAATATGTAATAAACACGGTCGAAGTTATTTTTTTTTTATAATTTAACGCTGTTTGGTATAAACTGGTATAAAAACGTAAACATGACGAAGAAGAACACGTAGCGCTTCTCCTAGTTTCAGGCTCATCCCTCGCTACTGGTTTTACAAAAACAAGAAATTCTATAATTCCGCTCTATATAACTACACACGCGAAGCTCCTCTTGACAGGCTTCGTCGCTTACAGTATATAGTTGGGTCATAAACACGTTTAACCTACATTATTTACCATTTAATATAAGGTTGAAGGACGCTACAATAACAAAGACGGTATTCGTTTTCTAGACAAACACAGTTAGGTTAGTGTAATTTAAGGGAAAACAAGTTAAACGCGTTAAAGTACTTGTTTTAAGACACCCGAACTCCCTGTTAACACTTTTACAATCCATTGTTGCACATACAGTAAATAGAATATATCAATGTTATGTTACTGAGCAGAGACTGCTGGTCTCTAACAATAACGAATTATGAGGAAAACTAAATGACTATGTTGAATTATCTAACAAACAGTTTTGTAGACAACAGATTGAACAATAAGCCGGTACATTAGTATCGATGTTGCACCACTAATGGAAACAGCTGATGTAATATCATTGTACTGTACTCTGGATAAAAACAGGAACCTACTATATTTCACGGTTAATGTACACGTCTTGTCTTTAGGTGACATGATCATCCTGTCAATAGATGTATACATTCCTATACTACAGATAAATGGATAATAGCAGTGTCATTTTACTGAATAGAAGCTACTGGCCTCTAACAATAACAAATTGAGGGAAAAGCAAATGATCGGGTGTCATACGAAATTCTAGTAAACAGTGTGGTGGAAAGCGGATTAATCAATACGTTTGTGCTTTATTTTCAATGTTGCGCAACTAATGGAAGCAGCTGCCATAATGTCATTATACTGTGGAAAAACAGGCATCTACGCTTTTAATGTTTACACGGAAATAAGAATTGCTACACAAGAGCTACAATTAGGAGAGCGTATGAGTTTGAAAGTACAGATTCTGTCTGAAGCTTTCACAGCCGGCTTCAATGTTACGAGGACTTCGGTTTGCCGGCCTGTAAGGCCGTGGTCCAAGGTTTTGTGGTGCTAAAGTTTCGGCCGTGCCTTCGACTGTTGGCTTTAGTGTAGAAGGCTGCAAAACACTGACAAAGGTTTTGTAGTCAGTGACCACCGAACTGTGGTTAAGGCTAGTGGCTGTGAGTAGGACACCCATATTTATAAACTTTTGGAGTCCGCACAAAGATGTCTGACACCACCAGCCAATCAGAAGGAAGGCAAAAATTCTTAGTTGTTCGCCAAAACTCGCGTCCGAAGAGCACTCAACGAGAAGGACTCACCCCGCCGATTCATTGCAATAGGTTTCTGAATCTGGTCAGACTTCATATGCAGGCGAGGAAATACGCGCTCACAGACGCCACAGAATCCTCTCTCAGAAGGAAGCCACTCAGTCATTAACTACAACAATCAAACGGTACGAAGGTCAAAATGAATTAGAACTGCCTAAAATAATTTCACTGAACCCAATTAACAATTTGGCTCTTGAAAAGTACGGTTGAGAGAAAAAAAAGGAAAAATTGCAATTTTTGTTCACAGTCATTAATTTTTTTTTTGTAATTACATTGCTTAACTTGTTCGAGTTTGAAAATTTCTAGCAATAAATATGTTCGAACATAACATTAGTACTGTACATTTTATATTGTCTTTAATGGGTTTGTTTCTTACCCCCTAACTAATTCGTCTATTTCACTAATTCGTCACACCTTCGGTCCCATAGGTGACGAATTAATGAGGTTCTACTGTATTTAAAGTCCCTAACTGTTACCTTTTTGCGTGTACGTGCAGCTTTCATACAAGTCTACGGTCCAAATGCAATCAGTTAGTTGTTTGGCACAGCTAGAGGACAGACTTTTCTGTTCAGTGTAAATGCAATGTGTGAGGATTTTTGTTTTGTTTGATCTAGTGCGCCATTTCTCCAGCTGCTTTTACATTCTTATGAGTTTATTGTGTGTGTTATTGTGTAACTAAACTCTGTTGATAAAACACTGTATCACTACGCTAAATTTTTCGTTTTAAATAATTGTTGATGTTTCAAAGTTGATTGAAACGTTTTTGCGGTATTTCTATGTTGTGCATTAAATTATTTCATAACAGATCACTTCTGCGGTCATATTTTAATTATTGTATTATTTGTAAACCTGACGCGCGTTTACGGAAAAAATAGGATACGCGTGATAACGATAGGAAGGATAATCGTGTATCAAACGGAGACACTGTAAAATCGCGGGTAATCCAGAAACTGACTACACTGCTATCAATTAACTAGGATAATTTGAACAAAAGAAATTATTATTTTATATACTTAAATCAAATTATTTAAAGTAATGTGTGAACACATATTTTTCACTGACGCTTTTTAAGGTAAATTTGTTGTCAGGATACATATAATTTTTTATTCTACTCAAAAACTCAGATTTATCTTCCATAAGTCTTCCAAAAGTAGCAGCAGAAATTACGTATGGCACTTAGTTACTAACCCAGATGTAGTGGGTTCACTTCCTGTACGGCAAAAAGGTGTGAACCAGGTGTGTGTTTTCAACATTCAGTTGACTCTTCAGTTGACTCTTGATCTGTGGAAAGGCAAAATCAATTTTTTCTGCTGGAAAGTGTATGGGCTTAATTTCCTGTGACGCCAAGGGAATACTGTTAATTGAAAAGTATTGAAAAGTAAAAGGGAATTCAATACCTTGAAGGGTCAAACAATGAATGTAGAATATTATGCTAACCTTTTGGGCTAGAAAATAAACATCATTTTCCAGTGTCTACGAAGTGTCATTATGGTCAGAGACTCGTAGAACGGAAAAGTATAACGAACACAACAGAGCGGGTAACGTTTGTTTAACAAGCGAGTAACGGACATAGGTACCGAGTAACTCCCAATGATGAGAAGATCCCCTTCAATCAAGTGTCAAAACCCTCTACAAAGAGTGAGTAAGACAGGTTACCCTCTTTTCTTTGCAGTGGCCAATGAACCTATAAAGGCTAACGGCATAGGGTGATAAGGCAAAGGGGAACGGTAGCGTTAAAGACCCTTATCGAATTTCTAGAGAACTATTTTCTTAGGTATGATAAGTTCTGTGCAGCACTTTGGTTGGAACACGTATTGCTTAGAATGTTCAGTCAAGTATCAGACAGCGAAAGGAGGTAAAAAAGAGAGGACCAGGAAGACGAAACGTTGGCATGATTGAGGCCATCAGGAACGAACGAAGCTTTAGATACGTGTACAGCACCGAGGAAAACCAACGAGAAGAATCCACTTGGAACCCGTCGTAAGGAAACTTTGTTAAAGTAGTATAAAGAAGTGGAGATACTTTTTTTAGGTCACATCCACGTAACAATTTACAGAATGTCCCCTAAAGGTGGTGCAAAACTTTTGAACGTAACTCTACTCATTAAAGTAAAGGGAACATTTCTCATAAATGTCTACCAAAAATGCTCCGTTTTCTATCCAGTATGTCTCATTGTTTATTTTAACATCAATTTACTTTCGATCTAAATGACATGTAAAGTTGACATTTGGTAAACACAGCACGAGTACTATTGTTCATACGTAAGAAGAACAAACCAAAATACAACTTTACAGATTTTCAGAATAGCGATTAATTAAAATACTCAATTAATTCAAAGTTTCGCAAAAATCAGTACTTATAAACAAAAAAGTATTACATAAAATATTAACCCTTTCATTAGTGTTCTAACAGTGTCTTGCTTATGGACGTTGGATTGAAAATAACGGAAATATTACGTTTCTTTCATAACATAAAAGGTTAGCCTGCTTTCCTTATCAGAACCGCGTATATGCATTACTTTACCATGATTATTTCCTCGAGTAGTTTTTTAGGTTTCTTACCGCCATAGAACAGTTTTTGTTTTACTGAATAATACCGTACTGAATGTAGCGTAAATGGTAACTTATGTATCAAACGGATGCTCACTCATATTTATTAGTAGAACATAAATACGTACGCCACCGTCAAAATTTTACTAAAAAGAGAAATAAATATCTTCTTCTTCTTTTTCTTTTCAAGGATTACATTATATAAACCTGTTTCGGCACCCATCTCATCCTCGGACGACCCACGTTGCTTCTACCAATGGCTTTATAGTTCTACCAATCGATCCTCTGTCACCTTTGCAGATTATCCCACCATTGTTTCCTGTAAATTAAAATAATTTCATTTATGTCCTTCATTTCGAGTTCTGCCCTGATATCTTCATTCCTTATTCTATCCTGCAATGTATAATTTAAAGTATTTTGAAGAAACTGCATTTCAGCACTCTGAATCTCGCCGCTTTTATTTTCTATCATGACCCACGCCTCACTTGCATAAATCAATGTGGGTTTTTCAATTGTCTTATAAAATTTAATCCGTGTGCCGTGTCTTGTTTTAGTTATAAAATCGTACTAGAAATATTCCTAAATTTATTTATCTTTTCTTATATCATATTCAGATTCATAGGTTACTGCACAGCGGAGATATTTGAAACGGCTCTCTTGTTCTAAAGTGCTGTTGTTTATAACTTAGTCCTTACTGGATATTTCCTTTTAAAAGCCACGGTTTGGGTCTGTGAGTATTCTCTTGCTACTTCTTGTAATTGAAACGTAGCTATTTGTAAATAATCTTGATTTAGAAATAAATATATAAATGTTTATTTAAATTTATTTCATTTTGTACTTAGACATGTTGAAAAAGTAATCTTGTTTTCTTTACTTTTTCTACAACTCACAACATATACGGTTATTGTAACGAAAATAAGTAAAATATTCTTTTTGGAAAGAACTATAGTAAGTCCTTATTTTTTATCCGAATTACATAAACAACGTATTGATGGAGACGGAATAAAAAGAGAGCAATTTGTATGAAATACAATTGTTGGTTTGTTACAAGTACTGTGTAAATTTTTCTCTTTGTAAAATTTAAAATCACATTATTCTATCAGCCGTCATAACACATAACGTGCAAGCCACACTTAAACTTCTCACATTTTTTTCAGTCTAGTTGTATTTATTTAAAACAAAAAAGACCACTCAGTCTCTATTTAGAAACAGACAGAAAACAAACCGTTTTTCTATACTTGTTTATTGGACATTTTTCCTTCAGTTTAGAAAAAATATCGGTATGGAGAACCATACATGGCTTCCATGTTCTAAGATGTATGTACAAAATCATGTACTTGAATTCGGTTCGATAATTTCTAAGAAGATAGGTGTGTTCCTTGTAAATCAAGTTTTACGTTTGGCAAATTGAAATAAAATATTTCCATAGAAACTACTTCTTTGTTGCCGATAACGTAGTATACATATAAAAAATTATCCCCTCCCCCTTCAACTATCATTTTCATTTATAGAAAATCACCCCTTCCCCCTTGAATTACCCTTTTTATTTATAGATATTTTTATCTACCTTTCTATAATGTATTATTATGACCTTCTTTTCAGGAAACATTAATGATCAAAATTAAGTACCTTACTCTTGTTAAAACGTAAAACGTTGCAGGTAAACTACTCCTTACCCTTAACCGATATTTACCATAATCAATAGGCTCTGAGTCGTTTACACATATGCAAACATTTATTTGATTCTGTTTGAATATGTGGCAGTTATCGTTTGCCATAGAAAAAATTCTACACACAGATACACACAGAATTTTTGGAAAATGACTTTTATTCCTGTTTTGAGGGTAGTACAATCAGAATCAGCCGTTATCTCGAACACGTTTTTTTTCGCAATCACCATACTTCAATTTCCTTACGAAACATGAAACTAGTAGTGTCATTTAGTGAAAATTGACAACTCCTTTTTGTAACATTCTATATAGAGAAAATAAAACTTAATTGTGCAAGACAGACCAGAACAAATACGGTATTTAATAAATGTAGACAATTGTATGTGATAAGATAAAGGTAGTAGAAAAGATAATAAGGCAAAAATGCCATCACGAACGAAAGAAGTTATAGACAGGTGCACCGCTCCGAGAGAAATGAGGAGAATCCATTTGGAATCTGTCGCAATACAGCTTTACTAAAGAAGTAAGAAAAAGGCAATATGTAAGATATTTGTATGTGATAAGGTATGAATAATTAATAATTTGTAAAATATTGATGCTGGTTAAAAACTGCTGTAGTGTTTACACGTATAAACCAAAAGACTGTTTAAAGTAACAAACTGACATGTTGTGAGAAGATTAAAATTTCCACCAGAGGTAGAGAGGGAAGAGCAACAGCCACGTTAAGGGGTGTAGTTAAGGGTGATTTATACAAAGCCTTGTAGTCTGAAACTTTTAACAAGAGCACTTCAATGGGAACACGCATAGCAAAAGTTAAATAAGGGTGTCACGTCTGCGTCCCTTCTTTGTTTGTACGACGCAATCTGCTAATTTCAAAGCGGTTAACTACACTACTCAGAGTGACAAACAACCCTTAGATAACGCTCATTACACTTCATTCGAGTTTTATAAAACCGTTGTACGAGTAACTTACCTAACGCAGCGACGTCGTAGTGGTGGCAAAGCGTTTCCAGCTACTACAGCTCTGTGGAACGGGTTGAACTAGACTATTCACACAATCCGCTTACAGCAGTAGCTACAGAAGTATTTTATCTTAAAAATGAGATACCACATTAGTTAAGTTTTCATGAGACTAGATGAAAAAAAATTCATCTAAATTATTACATGAATAAATGTATTAATAATCGCTTACTTTAATCGTTCATTATATTGCATAATAAAAGAATTGGAATAATGTAGTTTTCGTGGTGATTGAACATGTTTACCGGTCTATTAGGCCGTGGTCTAATAAACCAGAAAACATGTTTAATCTCAATGACAACTCCGTCGCGTTCGTCTTCCTTGATTTGTTGGTGGTTGTACAAGTAGTGGTAGAACTGCTTAACTCAAAAGTGTTTAATTAATGATTTATTAAAAAACAAGCTGTCCCTTCATGTGTATGCAAATGTGATACTGTAGTGGAATTGCCTATTATGCGCCGTATGTAATATTAAAGGGCCTTATGTACATTGCTAGTAGGTAGTGTTACAGGTTTTCTTTCCAAAATCCGAAGAAGTACAAATAACACAAGGATCGGAAGAACTGTATTATTGTCGTAGTAGTAGTAGTAGTAGTAGTAGTAGTAGTAGTAGTAGTAGTAGTAGTAGCAGTAGTAGTAATAGTAGTAGTAGTAGCAGTACCAGTAATAGTAGTAGTAGTAGTAGTAGTAGTAGTAGTAGTAGTAGTAGTAGTAGTAGTAGTAGCAATAGCAGTAGCAGTAGCAGTAGCAGCAGCAGCAGCAGCAGCAGTAGTAGTAGTAGTAGTAGTAGTAGTAGCAGTAGTAGTATAGTAGTAATAGTAGCAGTGGTAGTGGTCAAATTCTTAATTCTTTCGGTTATGCAAGTGATTTATGAGTTATACGGATGACTATGAAGCCTCTACTGGGAATGAGCATATGAAATCGGTCAGTAGGCTTCTTGCAGGAGCGGGGGATTGGTTACTTACAGTAGTACGGGTAAAGAGAAAGAAGAAGAAGGAGAATCAACACATTAGACAAAAGTAAACTTAATATCAATAGCTTTTTAACGGTTATAATACAATTACCATTAGTAAATAGTAATGTAGATAAATATAAAAATAAATAATATTAATAATTATTAGATAATATGAATATAAATAATATAAACATATAATATAAATAATATTAGATAGATAATATAAATATATGCAGATAAGAATTATTAAAATGAATACTGCTTAGTATGGTAACGCTCATAATTGCGGCCACAAATCACACTCACATGGCTACACAGATTGCCACTCAGGGCTGCACTTTGCGTTGCAGACGCCATAATGGAACTAGTTTATTTTATAACTACTCCTGAGTGTAATTTTAAAAAATGGATCACTCTGGCAATATCCTCAAGAGTTAGTCTGGTAAATATTTCACACCACACATTTCTGTGTCAAGAAATTATTATACGTAAGAGAACACGCTATTTAATAGAAAGATAAACATTACTACAATACAGGTAAATGGATTTAAAATCAGCAATCGGGTTTAATTGCCCAAAATTATATATATAAGTTAATGATTTAAAACACAATGATAAAATTAAAACATTTATAGCCGGAGTCAATTTCAATAAAATTAACTTTCATGCTGTTGTGCTGTGAAAGGCACTTCGCAAACCCTGACGTTAAACTTGGTTTGTCCTCTGCATTGCATAATTATGCGAGGTATATTGAGAAGCAAAATACATATATAAACACAGTAAGAGTCTCGAAAGAAGGGACGAGAGCTTAAGGTTTAACAAGGCCTGGTAACTGGCATTGCGTGGTTCTCGGGTCTTGCTACCTCGGTAAAGCATCAAACTCCTTAGGCGACACAATCGAGCGACGGGATTGGGTTGAACGCTCGCCAATCAGAATGCTGATGTGTAGGCTTTTGGAGTGTAGTGACGTCAGTCTCGAAGAGAGCAGGGCTGTGAATAGAAGACAATTGAAGAGGGTGTCTGCAGCTGTAGTCGAAACTTCTGATGGTTTCAGGAGAGGACTGTGGCACATCATCCAGGAAGATAATTTTACTGAAATTAAAACACAATGTTTATAAAAATTTGCTCAACGCATTGTTAGAAAAATTTTAATAGAAAATTTACTGTTATTGTTCCTGAAAAGGCAAAACTAGTGAGGCTTCATGTGTAAAACATCAATGGTGTAAAGAAAACAAATTATTCCTTTAGACTGCTTAAAAGCTACCCTCTGAGAAAACCATATATATAAAATTGGAATGTAATGACAAACTGGAATGATACTAGATTATCACCGGGAACTCTGCAAGGTCGTATCGTAAGCACCAACCTGACACCACTTTACTAAACATCAAGAATGGTTGTAGTCGGTGCCTACCCAACTATCCAACTGTTGTTTACTTAACGTATTTAGTGTCTGGGAGGCTACAGTCAGATTATTCTACAGCGAACAGTGCTCGTCGAACGTCGAAAGTGACAAGTGTTACCCAATTTTCTTTTTTTATAATTAAGGTTCTAGTAAATTTATTAACTGTGTAACTCCAGTTACATTGTTTGTGACCAGTTGGTACGAGATTTGTTGTGTAGGACTTTAAAGTTTGGTAAAGTACAAGTAAAAAAGTCTGAGTGTGCTGTGTTGAAAACTTTGATGTACTTTATTGAATTGTATAAAATGTGTTACATCCGATTCGCAAATCGTTCACAAATTGGCACATTTCACTATATGTTTGTCTGTTACACAATTATAATATCGCCATGGTTCTGAAAAATCACAATGATGAGGTATACAGAAAATTATTAAAGAATATTAAAAGTAATAAACTCTATCAGCTGCAGAACTATTTTGAATGAACTACATTTTGTATTACTTAATATCGATAACTAGATAATTAATTTCGACATTTTACTGGATTTGTACAATTTTTTCAAATCCAGTAATCCAGTATCTTTTTTGAGCCCTGGGGAGCCATAATTTTGAAAGTTACAAAACGTCTTACTACGTTCAGATGAATGAGTTCAAAATATCTTCTTTAATTTGATACTCCTTACGCAGTTTTGCAATGTTATCAAAATTTTTAACATCTAAAAGTCGTTACAAAATGTTTTAAAATTAATATTTTATCACATTTTTGTTAGATTTTTTAAATTGTTAATATACACGGGAATTTGTAATATTCTCACAGTTTTGACCTCAAAATATTTGATTCTCTACATCACAAAATCAATAACATTCTGTAGGGTAAATGTGTAAACACGTTCGCTAAGATTCACCAAAATTAATTGATGCGTTCAAGAGTTATCTTGAGACAAACAGATTAACAGGTAGGTAGATATACAGAGAGACAAACCAAAACAGACAGACAGGCCAAATGGTTCAATTAAAATTAAGAAGGCGCTTTGCTCGTTTAATAAAACATTAAATTTGAATTTAAACGTTTAAGTATGTATGTATGTTTTTACTTTAGACGTAACCTGCAAACGTTAGGTTAAACGTTATACTTTATGTTCAAACTAAAAGTTTACAGGAACGTTGGAAGCTTACGTTGGTGAAATTAAGTTCAACTTAATTTACACTTCAAAATAAGAATGAATTATAAAAGCGGTATTTGACAAAACAAAAATAACTGTTGGTACAATAAGAATCAATATTTTACTAGATGAGAACAAAATATAGTGTTTATATATTATGTATTCCTTTGAAGACTGAATGCGCACTCTGTGTGTGTGTGTGTGTGTGTGTGTGTGTGTGTGTGTGTGTGTGTGTTATGCAGACAGTAACATCAGAGTTTAGTCAACAAAGACCGTTTCACAATTAGCTGACCGTGTGTTCCCCTGGAGCCTTTGCAAATTGGTTGCGTGTCGGTCTACAAGCCAGGTTTCGTTCTCCTCTTCAGCTTTACAACTGACTGTGTTTTGTAATAAATTTCAAGACCATAGGCAGAGAGAAGTTTAGAGAGTTTAAAAGCGCTCTAGAATTTTTTGTCTTGTAATATCTTTTCCTTTTATAAATAAAGAGGTAAATAGAAGTTCGTTGCGGAACAGACGTTTACAACGTAACATAACCTTCCCCATTCAAACTTTCTTGGTAAGTGCCAATATCTTTGTCATTTCCTATAGAATTTATTTTCTTCAAGACACTGTTGTGCCATGCTTGCTTTCCTCTTTCCCCTTTTGTCTATCTGGAATCCTTAAAGCCTAGTTAGTGTGACGATTTAAATTGTAAAAAAATAAAAAAATTTAATAATAGAAATCGAAGAATGGGAAGTTAGTTAAAAAACATTAAATCGCACTATTAAACCAATTACCCCTGGACTAACTCATGGTAGTGATGAGACTTAAATAAGAAAATTTAACTAGTATTAATTAATTAAAATTGGGGAAGCAAAAGTTAAAGAATAAAACTGTTAACCCTTTATTAAACTTATCATCCTATGACCTGTGAATTCCGGATTCAACTTGTATACCGAGCCGGCATTAAATAAGAAATACGTGTGAACCATAATATAAAGAATTAATAATTTAAAGTCACTTACTAGTGATTATTAATTATTATTTTAATTATTATTATTAATTAATATATTATTAATAGGTGTAATAATTTCAGTATACGAAGAAAATCTCGATTGTTTGTTTTGTCTAACTGTAAGACTGTATTATTAAATAAAAAAGATGGAACTATATTATGGCGGAGTATTCGCTCCGCGTCGTTGCAACTTTCCTGTTGTAACAACTAGCGATTAACGATGCGGCTTTCTAACTGTAAACAGCTCCACGCTAGGGCTCTTCACAAAATGTTATTTTGTGTGTATTTTAATTTAAGTGTTAACTTCCACTAAACGTGGGGACAGCTAGACATAAGTAACGAAAATGTAGTGAGTAAATTTCTGTGAAAAAAACATGTAAGAAAAAGGAAAAACGTGTGTAAGAGGTGACATCTCCCGTAATTTAAATAACCAGTCAAATATTGTTCAAGTTAAAAGAAATTTCAACATAATGTACAAACAATGAGTAAACTCCAACACGACGGTGCAATTAAACGGTGATGTGAATGACAGTGAAAAGTGACTACTTCGACCTATACTGCCTTTACTCTATCGCCGAGAATCCTGACGATTTCACGTTAGCTGGCACCATCACATCCATTTCATCATTACTGGACAGACTACCCCTAGGACAATCCTCGACTACAAGAGTACGGAAGAATCACTCGTCAAGACACGAACAGTTAACCATAATATAAGAGGTGACGCGGGAGCTCGTCTTCCGTGAGTTATAAATATTTTAAAATATAAGTAATTAAAGATGAAAAAGACTTTCAAAAGACAATCAACAAGCTTTAAGATCTAAACTGGCGTAACCACCAATTCTTGTAATCATACGTTGTAACTTTACTTTCGTTATGTAACTTCAAAAGTTGCTCAACTAAATAAAACCATTCTTCAAATGGTACTTAAGGAATAAGGTAATCATATAATCAAGTATGGTAAATTTGAAAATTCTTAACAAGAAAAAGAAAGACTCCGATCCGAGGTAAACTCATTATCTAAATGATCATTTTATTTTAGATAGAAAACCCCCTTACAATCTCAGAGTAAATAATATCTTTATTTGTAATGTGTTACGTATACTATGTGAATAAAAGGGATGTCATCTTTGTTACATACTAAAGTGAGTGCATAAATCAGTTAAACCCCTCCCCTTGTTTCCTATAATTAGAATAATTGTAATTTTGTTAGTCTTGTGTTTTGAGTTTCAGTTTGTTACAACGTAGGCAGCCTGTATAATTGGCTAGCGTCAATTATCACAGGTTCCCTGGATTATGACGTAGCCGACACGTCATATTAGGCAACTGAGTTTTTTGTCTTCTTGGGGTTTTAAAATGTTTGGACGATCTATCTTCATTTTCCTTCTTTTTATTTATTTTTTTTAAATTAGCAATCCACAGATTGGTTTGTAGCGGTTCTTCACACCCATCGTCTCTGTACTTTCCGTTTCACCTCCTCATAGGAATTACAACTTACATCAGCAATAAAATGTTTCATATATTGGAGTATCGATCTTCCTCTTCCTCTTTTCCCTTCTGTTATTGTTTTTATCAAATTCACGTGATGCATCATATAGCCAATTTAACCATTTGCTTCACAATATTTTCCAGAAAGTCTTGTTTATCCAAATCTAGTCAGAATGTCATCAGTACTAACCTTGTCGATCCATCTTACTTTTAGTAACCACACTATAACACGACATTCGCAGTGCTTTAAATCTTATCTACATCTGTTCAATTTGCCTACTTTTCACATCCATATAGAGCTATGCTCCATGCGTAACAATTCAGGAAACTCTTTCTTTTTTCCAGGGCTATTTTTTAGAAATCAGTAAATTTTTGTTTAGTGTTAAATGCAACTTTAGCCTCTCCAATTCTACGCAAGATATCTGTTTTACTTCGACCGTCTTCTGTGATTTTACTATCTAAGCAGATGAACTCTCGAAGTTGTTCTAACTTTCTACCTATCAGCAATATTGGTCTAATATATGTTGGATTGTCCGTGTTAACTAAAGAGCATCAGTTTAGTTTTATTAAGATTTGTTCTTAAATAGAACTCTCTGTTAAAAACTATATCCATTATATATAATTGTTCACTCGCGTTAACTCCTATTCACATTCACCCATAATTGAAATGCTGTCTGCAAATCTAAACATATTTATTCTCTCTCCTTGCACTTTTATTTCTAAGTTTAGCAGTGCGAGGATGGAAGATTTTGATACTGATAGAGAGAGGTAGAGGGTCAGGATAAAGGAGGCCAAGGCTCCACTACGGGCTGTAGCGTCATAGGAGGAGGAGTAATGTTACAATATCTACTACAAAATGCAGACCTGAAAAAAGTGAATGTTCCGAGTTGATCGTACGGTGAGGTGCGGCAAAATGCTTAGTGACAGGCCTGACTGCCTCATTGTCTAAGAGTCAACAGCGAGTCGATATGAGTGGAACTCGTAAAGTTAATTACGACTGACAACAGATGCTTTGACAGCCGACACAAACTGTTTGAATGAGGGAGTCATCAAATGGCGTCCAGTGATGTGACATTCCGCTTACTTTAGTCAATTTTGAAGATTAACATAGAAACATTAGTTATTACTGCAATCATGTAATATTTAAATAATAAATAATGTATATTATATCGCCACCATCATCATCAGTAGCAACTATTAAATAAAAAATGGTTTTTCCAGTCCCAAGCAGATAGATTATAGCTAGTCTCTGCAACGCTTCTTGCATGCACCACACCGATCCGTCCCGTCGGTTTTTAATTTGATAGTTTCACGACGCAGAAGCTATCCATTCGGTTAAAGTTTTCCAATTATTTTAGCCGATATTAGGCAATTATATGTAAATTATGTTTAAGCTTATTTAATTGGGATAAGAATACTGTTACGACATCACAGAACAATCTACGTGTTTATCGAATGTTCCAGAGGGATCCGGAATGTAATGCGTGTGGCGTACGTGATTCTCGACGCATTAGCTAGACTGTACCAGAAGCCGCGCGGAATGTGTGAAGGCCGCAATTAATTACGTCGTAGTTAGAGCTAACGCGCAGTATGGGATAATCTAGTATTTCGGGGGGATATAAATACCAGTACTCAACGACGTTCAGTTACAGTTATAGTTGCGATATATTACAGTGCGGATCGAGTTTATTGTCGGCGTTTACTGTGTGAGTTCAAGTGGTTATTAGTATAGTGTTGTGTTTTATAATCGGGAGGTATAATTGTAATACAATTGTGTTTTATATTATTTGACATTTTATTGCGTGTGAACAATTTTTATTTGATTTGTTGTAAGAGACTGTGTTGTTAATTACGAACTGTTTAACTGTGAAAATTAAAGCTGGTGATTAGTGACTTCATTGGTGTCTTGTATTTTGTTTTTCACTGTACCTACGACGATCAAGTAGACCGGCTTAACAATACAATTCTTAAAATAATTACAAAACAGGAAAACAAAATGTGGGATTGTTAGGAATGTATCTGTAGTCCTCTAAGGCTAGCAATTAAAATCATCGTCACAAATTAAAATATTGATTGCTTATAGTAGGCATAATGTTTGTTTTTACAGAATGTTTGAAACTAACATCATGTACAAACACGTAATTAAATTATCAATTACATAATCGCGCCATGGGGTTTCAGAACGGTATTAATTTTAAACTTGGTAAAACACGGCAAAATCTAATCAATTTAAAGCGACAATAATATTATCGTTAGCATAATGAGAGTTCAGTTATTAACAGCCAGTGTAAATATAGTTTCCGTCCAGTACATAACAACGTCATTACATTAATATCATTAGATTGGTTTTACTGGTGGTGGACTGTTGTGTACTGTTGGGCACAGTACTGTAATGCAGTGTCATTTGTTATGTAATGAAATGCCCCCAAACTGCTGTACAATGTAGCCGGAATCATTTTATCTGCATAATTGTACTCCTATTGTTATACGACAGTTGAATTTACTTGTTGCCAAATGTCCAGGTTCCAAGTAGTCACTCGCTAAATTCAATAGACGCTCCAAGGTGAAGCACAGCTGAAGATTTTGGTAAAACATTGTCACGAGGCTCAGTAGACCAGTGGGTATGGCACCTGGCTACTAATCTAGAGGTTCTGGGTTCGATTCCCGGGCCCGCACTATAAAATGAAGGTGCGTTTTTGAGCCCCCAGGTCGACTCAACTTGTTGAAAATGAGTACCTGGGATAACATCCTGGGGTTAATAATGGGCGGCTGAAGCGGAGTGCTGGCCACACTGCCTTCCTTGTATGCCGTACGGCTCGCATAAGTCAGCCTACCCTCCCTGACTCCTAAGCTGCTTCAGTGGTACAAATGGGAGCCATTATTATTATTGTCACGAGGATTCAAACTGCCAGGCCAGTTGTTTCGAAGAGGGAGAAATGAGATTACTCAGACAGTGGTAGTGTACCAATCAGCTGTTTCCGAACAGAACATCTGGTTTTAATAATATGCATTGCTCATCGTTTTGCTAGTCGTTTTTACGACAGCTTCAAATAATTCTTGGTCTCAAAGGCTGGCTGATATGTTTGTACAATTGTTTTACTTCCAATCGTGTTTGAGGTATAGTACAGTCACTGAAGCCGAAAAAAATAGAAATTTCAAATTAAGTGGCTTCTACGAGATTTTTTGCACAGGGCTAGATAAAAAGGTAAGAAAGAATGTTAAAAAAAGTTTATAAAAATCCAGTCGCGGGTTTTCGAAAAAAGGGAGGGGGAAGGTACAAAAAATTAATTTTTCGTGATTATCTTAAAAAAAATTAAATTTATCAGAAAATTACAAAATACTAAAAAGGAAGAGCATAACATTCTGCATAAAGAAGGTTATTAACATTTTTTTTCATGGCGATACTTTTAGTAGAAACATTAATTCAAAATTGGCCAAATTTTTCACAAGGTGGATTGTCACATAAAATACATTGTTTGTTTAATAGATATGCAATTTTGTCAGGAATATAAGTTTAAAAACTCATTGTTATTCATTTATGTATATATTATTATGTATAATTTTTACTTACTTTTTAGGAATTATAATAAAAATATTATTAAAAAATGCACTTTATAAATATATTCAAAAATAGTTTTTCTTCCAATCATTGAAGATTTTGCCAATAAAATAACTTTTAAAACACATTTCTTATTTATACAAATTATAAATTATTTACTTATAACTTATTATGATTTAAGTTACAAAATTATTAAAATATCGTTTTTTTCATAATTTTTTCGGAATTTTTCACAATTATCAAGGTGGAAATTAACTTTTTAGTACATTTATTATTTATTTATAAAATTTAATTATAACAATTATTTTTATAAAGATAAATATGTTTAAAAATCGATTTCTTCTCCAATTTCTTGAAAAGATTCAGAAGTCAAGTCTTCTATTTCTATTTCTCCCTCATCATACACAATATTTGAAAAAATTGTGCACCAATATTAAATTCTTTAATAAAATTACACAAAATCAATAAACTTATCAGAACTTTAATAAACGCTAGAACCGCACCAAATTATAAAATATCAAAATTCCTAACACAAATCTTAAAACATAAAATTGAACTTCCAGCAAAATACAATATAAAAAATAGTATCGAACTCGCGGAACATTCAATATCAAACCGCGTTAAAATATCTGTATGGCGCATGTACCAGCTGTCCTCGATCTCCTTAAAATTCTTCAACTTTCAGGGTTTGTTCTTTTTATGCCCATGCACGGATATAAATTCTCACTATGTAGAAGAGGACCCTCAAATACTGTAGTTTTACTTACAATAGTTACATATTAATATTTTGTTTTTAGATTTTAACTATTAACATTAATACGCGCAATAGACATATTTCTACATTTATTAATAAAAGTTACATTTATTTAAATTTAACTAAATTTTAACAATTTTTTACACCGCAGTCTTATAGAAGACACTTTGACCAATATGTATTCATAATTTTGTTGAAAAATATTTATTTTAAAAATTTCTGTAGAAATTTTAAGTTAAGAAAATGACGTATACTTGCGAACTCAAAAAAATTATAAATTTTAAAACTCGCTCATTTTATGCCAATAAATCAATACTAATTTTTATTATTTTTTAAAAAACCTATATATGTAAAGTTCATATTGTGAAGTTTTTTTTTATGTAAATACATTTGTAATAAATTGTTAATATGTTTATGCACCAGTTGAAAAAATATAATAAAAAAGTTATTACTTTATTGTAAGTATTTATTAATAATTTAATTATTTTCTTTTCATTTTATGTAAATGTGGAAACATTTAAACTTTAAAATGCTTTTTGATTTTTGTCTCTACGACTATTATAACGGATTTTATTAAGATTTGTATGTTGCAATGTCAGAAAAAATTAGCGTTCCCGCTCATCGGGGCGGACTTCGACAATCAATTTTTTTCTAATATTTCAATTACATTTTCTCACAAAGTATTGGCTTGACAAAACATATGATAAATAGCTTTTTGTAGATAATTTAATGCTCTTTAAGTTTTGTAATTTGTCTTTTTTTTCGTAAATTTGTTATTTTTCAAGATAATTGAAAACAACTAATTTTTTGTACCTTTCCCCTCATCTTTTTCGAAAAACCGCGACGGAATTTATGTAAACTTTTTAAAAATTGTTTCTCACCCTTTTATCTAGCCTTATGCAAAAAATCTCGTAAAAGCCACTTAATTTAAATTTTTTTCCTTCAGTGACTGTACTAGTAAGGGCAGATTCTGATTATGCTACCCTCAAAACATGAAGAAAAGTCATTTTCCGAAAATTGTCTGTGTCTGCAGAATCTTTTCTACGGCAAACGATAACTACCGCAAATTCAAACAGAATCAAACAATTATTTGCATATTTCCCCAAGTTGTAGAGGACTCAAGGCCTATTGATTTTTGTGAAGATCGGTTAAGTGGAAGTGGTAGTTTACCTGCAACGTTTTACGGTTTAACAAGAGTGAAGTATTTATTTTTGATAATTAAATTACCTATACTGAAAAGAAGGTCATAATAATCCACTGTAGAAACGTAAATGAAATATCTATAAATAAAAAGGTTAGTTGAAGGGGGAGGGGGTAATATTCTGTAAGTGAAAATTATACTTGAATGGGAGGGAATAATTTTTTATATGTGTACTACGTTATCGGCAAAAAAGAAATAGTTTGTTCTTAAACTTCCTTCCCGGGCTGTTTGGCCGTGCTCCAATGTTTTCTGAAAAACCAGACGTTTCGCCAGTGCCATCGACTGCTATCATCAGTGAAAATCGAGTGGGCTAACGTGAGGTGGTATACGTTAGTGACCACAGTACTGTGGTTAAGGCTGAAGAAAGAAGTAGTTTCTGTGGAAATATATAATTTCGAAAATGATTTTAAATAGAAATCTTAGAACATGAAAGTCATGTATGGTTGTCCGTACCGATATTTTTATCTTGTAAGAGGCTACGGCTGAACCTCTACTCGGCTCATAGTGTGGGAAGCTTTTGGGTGTCCACGATGGTCGTCGTTTAGGACTTGATAGCGATGGAAACACCGAAAGAAATATCTTGTTCAGTAAGAAGTAAGTAGCGATTCTGCAATAAACCACAACAACGTTTTAATTACAAAAACTGTTATTAAAATTAATAAAAATCGATTCTTTTTTTGCGCTTCAGAAGCCTAGGCGATAGGTTCAGGAGATAGGCTGCCTTATGTGGTCCGTTCGGCATACATGGAAGACAGTGTAGATTTACTGTGGAAGACAAGAGGGAGACACTTATTCATTTACATAGAGTCGATCAAGGGACTGAAAAATGCAGTGGAGGGGGATTGAACCCTGCACGATTGGATTAGCAACTCATTCGCCATTCTCACTGACTTAATAAGCCGCCTTTCCTTAATAGACCACATTTTGAAACACAAAATATTTAGAAACACGTATTTTGAAGATTGATTGTCTTCTCGTATCATCAAGTGTTGACACTCTTATGACAAATTAGCCTATACGGCTTGTTACACCACAAATTAGATCCTGCTAATTATCATAAGACAGACATAATACGGTCTGTATCATCCTGTTGGCACAATTGATTGTGACGTCAGAGAATTAACATACACAGTGTGGAATGGATAATTACACGTATCTACGTGTAGCTGATGTTTATTGTACTGTTTCGTCAACACACACACACACACACACACACACACACACACACACACACACACACACACACACACACACACACACACACACACACACACACACACACACACAAACACACACATAGATGAATCGCGAGTAAAATGGAATAGGCTGGCAATATGGAATACAGGTGTTTCAGCTCTTTTGAGAATTTTATTCTGTTGTCA
Organism: Magicicada septendecula; assembly: GCA_034769895.1. NCBI lineage: Eukaryota > Metazoa > Arthropoda > Insecta > Hemiptera > Cicadidae > Magicicada > Magicicada septendecula. The sequence goes on from CM068369.1 coordinate 561,706,686, forward strand.
CGTGCTGGAAGTACTGCAGGAAGCAACGAGGAAGCGCTAGTGTTACCTTGACGCCAACAGACCGACTGGTGTTGTTGATAAAGAAGCTTGCTTGTTTTGGTGTTTACAGTCCATATACACTATGTAAGCGGCGCTTACAATTTAAAAATTGTTGGTAAAAAATTTAATTAGCTTAAACCGCTCTTCTTTATAAACAATCCGAGAGCTTTCTGTATTAAATAAGGTAAATATAGCGGACGCAAAGCGCGTTTAAAATAAGCGGGATTTGAGAGCGTATTTAAGGAAAATACTTTTCATTCAAAATCTAAGTGAAGCGTTCGCGGCAAAAATCCAGTGACGATCGTCACCGCGCTCTTGCGTGCGTCCACTGCTTTTTCCACTAAAGGCATCGATGGGGGCTCCGTACGACAACGAAATTGGCAAATAGCGCGTTCATCGTAAAAATGGCGTTGATAAAGATTTCTAACTGATGATCGCCAATTTCGGTATCGCAAGAGCGCGGTGACTATCATCCCTGGATTTTGCCGCAAACGGTTCACTAAGATTTCGAGTAAACTGATTTCTCCGTGTACGCTGTTGACCGTGCCGCGTGTTCAGCGCTAACGGTGGTCGTTGTAAAATTCGTTGTTCAGCGCTACGCTGTTTTCTCCGTGTACGCTGTTGACCGTGCCGCGTGTTCAGCGCTAACGGTGGTCGTTGTAAAATTCGTTTTTCAGCGCTACGCTGTTTTCTCCGTGTACGCTGTTGACCGTGCCGCGTGTTCAGCGCTAACGGTGGTCGTTGTAAAATTCGTTTTTCAGCGCTACGCTGTTTTCTCCGTGTACGCTGTTGACCGTGCCGCGTGTTCAGCGCTAACGGTGGTCGTTGTAAAATTCGTTCTTCAGCGCTAACAGCAAGGTTCTAGTATACATTTAATCTACATTAGAACCTTACAATGCAGACAGCTTTATACGTTTGGATACACACACACACACAACATAATACACATATTCAGAATAACTTAACATCGAATACTTTAATTAAACCCTGGGTAATAACCTCACCTGAGACACTTTACTTTTTACTCGCACATGAGAGTTAGATAGTTCTAGAAGTTTGTTTCCAAGCTGTCGGACCAATTTACCACGTCAGCGGATGGAAGAAAAATGAGACCTGATCGCACGTTCCATGAACTCAGGACGGTACCGAAAAACTTGTTACAAATTGTCGAACCGCGATCAGCTGAGTACGGTTAACACCAAGGTTAAAAAGGCCAGCATAATCGCGACCTTGGTTTAGTCGGCGCTGCTATCTTACTTCGCCCCAGCGCGGCACGGCCTCCTGAATAACGTCGCCGCTCAAAGTCACAGCGACTGTTTGACTAAATAACATTGTCGCTGAGGGCCACGGACTATGGATCCAGCCCGCCAGTCTCGAGCGGAGAGATTCACGTTTAAAAACTTACCGGGGAATTTAAAATTTAAAATTGCCTCAGCACAACCCCCCACTTCTTACCAACGTAAACAGCCAAGTGATGCTGATGGTGGGGAGAAGCCTGCCTGCTCACAGTGCCTAATACGCTACGATAGTCACCGCGTGTTGTCTGTTTAGTTGCACTAAAATTTGCTGTGTTTTTCTGCGAAAATGTCTGGTTCTACCACTTCTAGTGATTATGTTGTAGAAACGACGTGCATGTGCGTCAGTGAGTGCAATTGTGTTATTGAATAATTATTATTAATGCCATTCAGTGTTAGATCTTTTACAGACAAACTGATAATAATGTCGAAATGTACACCAAATGTAGTAAAATATGTTGAATTGGTGTGGGGGGGGAGACCAGGTGCTTTTTGGCAGCTTATACAAGACGGTAGTGCACGCTTCACAGGGGTCCTGAACCAAGTTTAAATCGAAGGTCAAAGCACCTCGGATTTTTTCTTTTGTTTGATTTCTGGATGTATTTAATGTAACTTAAGACTATTTTTAAAAAAATTTCCCGACCCGTTTTACAAAACGTTAATTTTAACAGTTAAAAAAGTTTTCACGTATTTTTGAAAAATTTATACATTTTTTTATAATATTTCTCGCAACAGGCACTAAAAATCTTGAAACTAGTTTCACTCACAATCAAAAGTTATTGTGTGTAATGTTCAATAACAAAAAATATATGTATGACAAATTTTATTTACTTATATATGACGGTAGTGCACGCTTCGCCACTGGTTTACAGAAACTTTGGAGGTAACTGTTTAACAATGTAATTTGCATAAGTACTGTTTCTTGTACGGCTGGTATCGATTCTAATCAACTAAATATCTTAGTTTGAGTTTTATTATTATTTATCTCTAGGTTATAACAGTTATTCCAATGCATTATAACCTAACAAGAATAATTCTTTCTCAAGATGGCGAGTTGGACAGTATGGAATACCACTACTCCTTATTGCCCCGTATATTTCATCAGTCATCTTACTCTAACACTCATACTTTGGAACACCAAATCAGCAACTTGTAAAATTTTGTAAGCAAATATTAATCTGTAAATTAGTCTAATCTATTAAAAATTCAATCTTAATCTACATTGAAAAGAACTGAAATTAGTGAGCTTAATCAGTCAATGCTTAAGCAGATCAGGTTGGTTCAGTATCTGTATAATTAGCAGAAGACGTCAGGTTGAATTATAATTCCTATTTTGGAAGCAATTACTTTCACTGATTGCAAATTATACCTTCTTTCACTGATTACGTAAAATAATAAAAATACAATATAAATCACAAGTTTTAAAGAACTTTTAAAATTTTTGTTAGAATAATGCTTAAAAAATGAGACCGTCCAACCATATAAAAGCAGAGGGCGAAGAAATATGTATTAGTTATTCAAGAAGTTCACGACAAGCAAATTGGATTCCTAAACCTTGCTAAAACGTTTGGAGTATCGAGATCTACTGTATTTCGGTTAGTTGCTGAGAAGTCAAGTGAACCTAGTGCTGAGACGTCAAAGTCACTGGGCCGTAAACCAGTATTCAGTCTGAAACTAGAAGACTAATTGGTAATGTATCTTTTAGAAATGAAATCATGTTATCGTGATTCACGATTAGATGTTATAACGATTGCATGCCAATTGGCCACAAGGAACCACTTTATGCATCCTTTTCATTAAATGGTCAAGCTGGTAAGGACTTATAAATACATTGTTAAACAAACACAAACGTTTGTTGTCAGTACTTGAACTAACTTGAACATTGTATGCAATAGTTACAGGTTTCAGTAAAGATAAAATATTGTTACGATATTACAGAACAATCTACGTATTTCTCGGATGTTCTAGTAGAATCCGGCTGTATTGTTGTGAGCGTACGTGATCTCATCATGCGTTGGCGAGGCTTGTCTAGACATCGCCGGCCGCGCGCACTGTGTCAAGGCCGCAATCAATTACTTTCTAGTGTAGCGCTGATGCGTAGTATGGAATGTTCTGGTGTTTTATAGTAGCGTTCTTGATGCGTAGTATGGATTGTTCTAGATATCTCAGTGGGGTATAAATACAAGACTTCAGCGGCGCTTAGTTCAGTTATTATCGGGCGATTGCGCAGTACGTTTGAGTTGCGATTTCTTTCAGTGCGGTTCGATAACTGAGGTAACCACGTTAAGATAATTTGCTTACCACCCCACACTACACACAAGCTCCAACCATTAGGTAAATCTTTCATGGGATCACTGAAGAGTTTCTACTGTGAAGAGGTGTGCATGTGGTTGACACTAGGGTTCTTGGCCAGAATGTATAGTTAATCTGATAGGAGAAGCTCTTGTTTATTCCCCGCCGAGAATAGTCTACCGTTTTCGGGTAAAGCGTTAAGAATAATTGAGAGTAGTTACAAGCATGCTGAATTGCTCTGAAAAATATTGTAACGAGAACCGTATCGAACAGTCTAGAACATTCTCCATCCCTAGTTTGGCAGGTGTTGTCTCAGTCAAGGCCGGGTTTATGTATGTTCCAGATTCTTAAAGAGCAGACTTGAAATACGCATTAGCGTCAGGATTTAAGTTGAGGATGGACATTTTCTAGAAAGCGTGCGCGACCTATAAAAAGCGGCCGGCTTATCAGTTCAGTTGTGTTGAGAGATTTTCTTAGTGCGAATCGAGTGTTTGTAGCGAAGTGTTGTGTTATAATTAGTGCGGAATTCTTTACAGTTGACATTACTATTGCGTGTGGACAAATTTTACTTCAATTGTTGTGAGAGACACTATCTTGTTGATTACAAATTATTAATTGTCATGATTAAAGCTGGCATTAGTGACTTCATTGGTGTCTTGTATTTTGTTTTTGACTGTGCCATACGACGATAGGTTAGACCGTCGTAACAATATGTAAATGCCCGACCATCACGCACACCGGATGCCCGCGACATCACGCAGGTTGCCTATTTCAAAGGCGTTAAAGTGTTTTTATTTTTATTTTTACATCTGACGAGGCCAAAATTATATAAAAAAAGAAATACTGTAGACCTATGATACTACATAATCAAAATAAAGTATACTCTCGTTAAATCACATCCATAGGCCAACATATATGTGCGCGCGCGTGTGAACAATTATGGACTTCGATATTACACAGTTAACCAAAGTCAATACGATAGGGTAAATAATTATTTCGAGCCGACAAACACGTTGCACACAGGAAGTATAGCCTACACATTCAAACGGACTCTATTAACCAATAACATGGAGAGGCTGTAGTGTCAGTTGGACTAAATTATACGTTGCCATTTGTAATGATACCAATTAAACACACGGCAATACACTGTGATTACCGATAACGACCAGTTCGTACATCACTACATAGTTCATTTAGTTACTATTCAGCAGCTGTTAGGTTCATTTGAACGTTGTGTTTATTGGGAGACGATTGAAGTGTGTGGGCTTTATTCGGACGTTGTTGTTGTTTTAGTAGTCTGTCATTGGTCGGTTAATAAAATCCACGTTTCTAAACGTGCGCTGTTATTATCACATAAATGTTTACACATATATTTTTGCGTCAGTAGAGCCAACTCGTTCGTGCAAAATACTACCTGCTCTAAACATTTACGGTTACCTGCTTATATTGTTTAGATTTCACGGTCCTAGTAAATCCTATCCGGTCGCTAAACCCGTCAAGCTAATTTCACAATACATATCTACATCATCTTGTTGTTGTTAACTTTCTCTTCTTTTTCTGCTTCTTCTTTTTATTTATCTTCTCCTACACCCATACATTGTTGTGCTTCCAATTTCTTCTTTTGCGTACACAATCTCTTGACCATCACATATCTTCTCCCTTCTTTTATTCTATCCATGGACTCCTGTATGGACCTTCCTCTCACACTACCCCCCGCGATCTGGGTGTTTTCAATGGCGTATTAGGTGTCCATACATGCTGCTTCTCCTTTCCACAATGGCTCTATTGAGCATTCTTTTATCAGACACTGTCTTCATAACCTCATCATTAGGTACACATTCACGACATTCTTAAGGCTGGAGGAGGTCTCCAGTACCACATCGCAAAAGCCTCAAGATAGCTTATCTCCTGTTTAATCAAAGTCCAGGTTTCCGAGAGATACATGAATATGCTCCAAAAGAAAATCTTTATAATATTTTTTCTGGTTTCCACCTCATCATCTGGCCTTTGACATTCTCTTGTCTCTTTTTTTCTTCTTCTTCTGGAAGCAACAACCTAAACGAACAGTCACCGTGTACATACCACATGCTAATCGAACAAATTATCAAAAATAGCGATCTTTCAAACGACGGAGCCACCTCAAAAAACACAAAGGACAGTATTCTTCTAGCGGCCGCCTCTGGTACAGCTCGCAATAAGAAACACAAAGGACAGCACTCTTCTAGCGGCCGCCTCTGATACAGCTGGCAATAAGAAACACAAAGGACAGCACTCTTCCAGCGGCCGCCTCTGATGAAGCTCGCAATAAGAAACACAAAGGACAGCACTCTTCTAGCGGCCGCCTCTGATGAAGCTCGCAATAAGAAACACAAAGGACAGCACTCTTCTAGCGGCCGCCTCTGATACAGCTCGCAATAAGAAACACAAAGGACAGCACTCTTCTAGCGGCCGCCTCTGATACAGCTGGCAATAAGAAACACAAAGGACAGCACTCTTCCAGCGGCCGCCTCTGATGAAGCTCGCAATAAGAAACACAAAGGACAGCACTCTTCTAGCGGCCGCCTCTGATGAAGCTCGCAATAAGAAACACAAAGGACAGCACTCTTCTAGCGGCCGCCTCTGATACAGCTCGCAATAAGAAACACAAAGGACAGCACTCTTCTAGCGGCCGCCTCTGATGAAGCTCGCAATAAGAAACACAAAGGACAGCACTCTTATAGCGGCCGCCTCTGATGAAGCTCGCAATAAGAAACATAAAGGACAGCACTCTTCTAGCGGCCGCCTCTGATGAAGTTCGCATTATGAAACACAAATGACAGCACTCTTCTAGCGGCCGCTTCTTGTGAAGCTCGCAATAAGAAAAAGCTAGCTCAGGCAATAAGGCAAAAACATTAATCTAAAATATTAGTTTTCGACGCCGAAAAACTGTATATAAATTCTTAACAATAATAATACTTGGAAGCGTTACTGACAAGAAAATCCAAGATTACATTTTCTACGTCAAAATTCATAATTTTTGTCCTACATGCTAAGTAGAGGATATTTTAAAATAGCTTTTTACAACATATTATAAATGTTGTGATAGTGCTGAAGATGACAGTCGATGACACTGCTGAAACGTCTGGTTTTGCAGACAACATTGGATCACGGCCAAACAGCCCAGAAAAGAAATATTAACTTAAACTTTGACTCCGGCAATGTAAGCCTACGAAACACGTTACATATTATGAATGTTTAAAGAGAATCATGCGTTGTATCTAAGAAAAGAATACTGTGACTGCGTTGTGTACTGTGACTAAAAGAATTGCATTTTTCAGAAAAGGCATTTAATGTAATCCATACACAATATGCTATTGTTTTTAATAAACAGCCTTACTTTTATCCATACCTGTTCCATATAATCTAGTTGTCTGGGTCCTTCTCTTATAACATTTTTAAGAGGCGTCTTCCAAATTTCTTTTGGCTAATGTATTTTTCTGGCAACACCTGTTCTCATTTAGTCAATCGCCTTTTCGGTTTTCCTGATTCTCACTTCATCCAATTATTTTATTTTAATGAAGAAAGTTATGTTAGTGGTTAAAATCACAAGCAGAATTATCACTGTTGCACACCACTATATAAAAATATTCCGATTAGCGCTTTCAAGCTTCACAGCTCATCGTCAGATCGGAAATGAACGAATAACTTAAAAATAAACCCTTTACCCCCACCCCACCACACCCTGCTCACACACAACAAGCTATAATTCAATGTCCCTTCCTCCCCTCTGAGCCCTGTCCCTCCATCTGGACAGTTACATATTTTTCTAGCAAATTCCTTGAGTTTCAGTGTTGTATGTGTGTGTGTGTGCATTCCTTTTAAACCTACCGTCTTTCTCCCCCACATTTTGTGTCTAGAGGAGTTCCTAGGTTTGTAAATATTTATACACTATTTTATTTTATTATGGTTTTTACACTTTGCTATATTAACCTTATTAAACGAGGCAGCAGCTTCATTATTTTCTAACGCTAAATTGTTTTTAAAAAATTGTTGATTTGAAAATGTTCAATCAAATCATACTATTACGTGACTCATTGTGATTTTTAGTACCACCGTGCAAGAATTTCCATAGAAGGTATGTGTTGGAAACTTCCCTAAAATTTAGTTTACTTTCTACCGTAAGAGCTCATAGAAAGTGAAGCTCCTTGTGTGGTCAGATCCTTTATTGTTCACTGCACCCTTTCAAAATTTACATCAGCTGTGGTAAGATTGAATTTTTTAAGTAGGTATAAAAATTTAATCTCACGCTGTCACAAAATATATACAAAATGCGGCATTATTACTGACTCAAATTTAAAAAAACTTGGTATTAAATTAAACCCATGAAACCGAAATGTGTATAAAATATGAAAAATGTAAACCTAAAAATTATTTTTTATTACATTGGGTCATCCAATTGCCATAAAACAGAACATTAAAACATTTATCAAAATAATTAAACAGGCTTTACGAAAATCTTACTATATTATCAGCAGTAGGACAAGTGTAAAGAAATCTATGTATCGTCTACAATAACAATTCAAGTAGTTACCATTAAAATAAGTGTGTATATTAAGTTAACGCTTTTACACCAAACACATAAATACAAATAACATCATTATGTCTGAAATCTCAGAAAACAATAGTAATTTCACAAACGATCCACCATTTCTTTTCATCTTTATGAAAATCTAGTAACAAACCAAGTTTTTGTAAGTCTTAAACTATGAATTTATTAAAACTCAAAACATTTTCCCTGCTTTTGCTTATTACTAAGCGTGGTTGCAATACTTGAGACTGCTGACTTCAGCTTATTAGTCAGCACGCAATAACCATAGTGCGATTAGCATAAATTACTGTACTCACTGCCCCGCCCCTGCTTGGAGCAAGCATAATGCTGAAACAGCGTTATAGTTCACGATAACTACCTATATCAGTAAATTTTAGTTTTTCTTCCTTTATCTATTGGTGGCCAAGTCACAGTGGTTTTACATAAACCGAACGTTGGAGCAGAAACATAATATCTTAAATAAAAAGTATGTATAAAGTTTATAAATAATTTTGTAAACGTAACTTATAATTCATTGAGAAAACTTGCGTTAACTGGGACCAACCTGGTTAGAAACATGAAAAAGTTTTAATTATCGATGATATGGGTCTCCTTAACTGAATAACATAATATTAACTTTATAGTATTACGATGCAGTAATATAAACTTTATAGTATTATAATGTTTTGAGAAACTTTAAACATTTATTCGTTTGACCTTGATAGGTTATTAAAACGTATTTTAATATTATTTTTTTAACATCCAACATTTTTCCATGGAAAAAATTTCAAGCATTCAGGATCATATAAGACTTACGACATATGACTGTTTTCTAATATGTTGATTTTGAGTTTCCCCTTGTGGATATCTGTTATAAATTTTTGCTGTTAGACGATATCCACTTCTATCTTTGTTTCTTTGTTTGTTTAATAATAAATTATTAATTTTATATTTAAAATAATTTATACTGACCTTTTTTCAGAATGGGAAACGTTTTTTATTAACTTTACACAATTTAGATCCTCAGTTAATTTAGAATTTATTTATCAATTATGTGCCAACTTGACGCCTACTACGTGTTTTGATGTAGTATTTTTGTGCACTTCACATCTACTTAAATTGGTTCCTGTTTATCCTACATAACACTTGGAACAATCACGACACTGCATGTCATATAGGTTCTGGTATTCAAGTTCTCTCTTCTTCTCTTCTTTAAGAATTAGGTTATATGAACCTGTTCCGACACCAATCTCATCCTCAGATGACCCAGATTGCTTTTACCAATGGCTTTATATTTCAGTGGCGTTTTCGGCGATTGATCCTCTGTCATCCTTTGCAGATAATTCCACCATTGTCTTCTGTAAATTGAAATAATTTCATTTATGTCCTTTACTTTGAGTTCTGCTCTGATATCTTCATTATTATTTCTATCTTATTGTATGTATAATTTCAAGTGTTTCGAAGAAACCGCATTTCAGCACTCTGAATCTTGCCCTTTCCTTTTTTGTTATGACCTACACCTCACTCGCATAGATCAATGTGGGTATTCCAATTGTCTCATAACAATTTAATCCTTGTGCAATGTCTTATTTCTAAGATTTCTATAAATCGTACGACGAATATTCAATTTTTATTCAAATACTTTTACTATTTCAAATTCTTAGCCACTGATCCGTCTAACATTCCATGTAGCTAACTTTAGTTTTTCCGCAATCCATTTATTCAAATCCTTATTCTTTGCCAGGGCCCTACTGCCACAGTTTCCAGACCCTACCCCGAGGCTGCTTTGGATACTACAAGTATTTCAAAGTTTTACATGAACAAGTTATTGGGATGTTACACAACCTCGTACCAGGTGGACCAGAAATTCTTCTGTCAGGGTTACCATACCTCAGCCTAAAGGTCACTATGTTGGGGCGCAGGGTATTTTCCTTCACCCTTCTCTTTCTGAGATAGGATTTGGTGGCTTTGTATCAGTTATTCTGACGCTGAACGTTTTTTAGTATTTCCGTTGCTCATCAAAGATAGCACTCTAAGCACTAGTAAGCACTCTAAGATACTAGTCCAGTTACACTGTAATATTAAGTTTATATTCTGATAAGATTAATTTGTGTTTATTTTATTAAAAATTATGTATTCAAAATTATGTAATATTTTGAAAATAACATACAAATATTTTAAATATTTAGATAGGCCTACCGGTTTCATAATAACTAACAGTTGGAAATACGTTTATTTATATGTAATTTATTTTATTAGTTTGTAACTTTGGCTCTTTTGTTACTCCTCTACAACGCAAAGATTAGTGGGCTTGCATTTTCCCTCTCTGCCGAATACAGTATCTTAATCGCTGCATATTTTCTACCTCCTTTTATCTCGTCCATGAACTCTTGTCTTAGCCTTCGCCTCCCGTTGTCCAACACAATCAGGGTGGTGAACCAGTTTGAATGGCGTAATAGGTGACATCTGACCAGACATACTGCTTCTTAACACCGCAATGGTAAATTGTACTCTCTTCAGTACCCAGTCATTAGTCTACTACACTTTCTGTTTACGACATTTTTATGATTCCCGTCCAGTATCAAATCTCAAGTGTTTCAAAGCAGCTCCTTAGCTGTTTTCTCAGAGTTCAGGTTTGTGAACCACACGTTTTCCAAATCAAACGTTTAATGAATTCCTTTCTAGTTTCCAGGGATTCGTTCCTGGACGTCACAAGAGATATTTCATTTAAAAAAAGTTTATTTTGAGAACGTCGGCTTGCCGGGCTGTCCGGGTAGGTGATATTCCGTCGGGGAGGTGAGAGCCGTACAGTCCGGCCGAGAAGAACAGTCAGGCCGGTGGAGTCCGTATCTCAGGAACACGTTGGCTTCGCTGTGTTTCTTGGTGTCCGTGGGGTGACTGATCGTATCGGCACGTTGTTAAGCCGACGCGGCGTGAGACTAATCTTGAAACCGACCAAGACAATCCAAAAGTTTCTGAGACCAGTGAAGGAAGCGGAAATGTACGTATCAATGTCGGCAGTAGTGTGTGAAATATCGGATGAAATTATCAAGAGGACAGTCTATCTGACGTCGCGCGCCACAACCAACTACTGTGAACCATTTTTCAAGCGGGACAAGGGATACGTTACGGTAAGGTGGTATTTGCATACGTTCGTGTATTTTCAAAATACATGTGCATTAATTAAACACTTTAACGTAGGACAACTCTGGGGAAATGAAGAGCGCCTGAACGAGGACCGTGTATGGTAACGTGTAACAATTTGTGAGCAGACGGTACTGACCCTAAGGGAGAACACGGGGCAGACTAAGTCGCTGTCAATGTAGGGTACTGACAAAAGTGTGTCCGCTGTGTGTACGGACGAGTTCACCTGTTGTAATTAAAACACAATATTGCTTTTCAGATGGAAATGCTCTACAGAAATTACAAATTACAGCCCAAATTGTAATGAAAATCTACGTAAAATAAGTCGTAATTATTTATGTACAGTTTTATATATTATATATATATATATATATATACACACACACACAGTACAGTTATTTGCATATTTACCCAGGGCAGTATTATGCAAATAATAGTGTAGAGAGTAGGATAGATAGTTTTAAAAATTTTGAGAAAGAAAGTACAGGCGTGTACGCCGTAACCTGTCCAAAGCGTACACCTCCCCGGCGGAATTGTTTACAGTGTAAGTCATTGTATGTGTATCTGTGCGTGTGACCCGGAACCGACATGTATTGTGTAGCATTGTTTCTGAGACCAGTGAAGGACATCAGAGACCCGATCTCGTTGTGCGGAGTGTATGGAGTTCCCTGCTCATGCGGCCAGTTGTACATCGGAAATACGAAACGCAGTGTCCAAGCCCACGTTGATGAACACAGCCGCTACTGTCATTTAAGGCAACCGTAAAAGTCTGCTATAGCGAAGCACGCACTCGCCAATGCCGACCGCCGCATACTCTCTGAAGAGACGACGTTTCTGTCGTAGGTGACTTCGTATTTCCCTCGCCTGCATATGGAGTCTGTGCAGATTCAGAAACATGCATCTATTGCAATGAATCGGAGGGGTCGAATCCCTCTCATTGAGCGCTCTTTGGACGCAAGTTCAAAAAAAGAAAGAAATCAAAGAAAGATTTTACCTTTCTTTTGATTGGCTGGTGGTTTCAGACAACAACTTCGTGCGGATACCAAAAGTTTATAAACACGGGTGTCCTACTCACAGCCACTAGCCTTAACCACAGTTCAGTGGTCGCTGACTACGAAAACTTTGTCAGTGTTTTGCAGCCTTCTGCACTGAAGATGGCCGTCGAAGGCACGGTCGAAACGTTTGCATCAAACAACCTTGGACCACGGCCTTACAGCCCGGCAAGCCCCAAAAAAAGTTCTCATGACATTGAAGCCGCGGCCGTGAAAGACTCAGAAAAACATTTCTTTTGCTTTTGTGCAATTCGATTTTTTACGTCAGTCTTGCATCTCGCTATCTGACTTAATTTCTCAATTAATAGATAGCTATTATGTGAATAACCTTTGTTTTGTTATTTGTTTCATAAGAATTTATTAAACAAATAATTTAAGAATGTCAAACAATTAATTTATTCTAATAACACTTTGTCATTTCGTACTTCGAATATATTGTTACGTAATGGGGAAAAAGTGATACGTAATACGGAACGTTCTACAAGTTTATCGAATATTCCAGCTGTAATGTGTGTGTGTGTGTGTGTGTGTGTGCGTGCATAATGCTGCTATACTTTGGGGTGAAAGACAATTACGCGTCAACTATCGGATCTATACCAGATAATACCGGTCCGCGCGTGCTGTGTTCATGGCCGCAATGAATTACGTTCTAGTGTTTTCTAGTAGACGCCTATTAGTGAATATTCTGAAACCTCTGCGCGGTATAAATACAAGTACTCAGCGAAATTCAGTCCAGTTTATTGTCGGGCGATTACTCGGTGCGGTCAAGTGGTTATTAGTGAAACGTAATTATTGTGGCGAAGTGTTATGAGTTTTATAATCGTGTGGGATAATTTTAATACAATTATATTTTATATTAGTTGACATTTTGTTGCGTGTGAACAATTTTTATTTGGTTTGTTGTAAGAGTCTATCTTGTTAATTAAAAACTGTTTAATTGTGATAATTAAAGCTGGTAATTAGTGACTTAGTTGGTGTATTTTTTTTCCATTGTGCCATACGACGGTCAGTTAGACCATCGTAATTGATTGATATTCTTTTCTATTAAGCTTTATATTTTATTATACTTTTTATTTTATTTTATGTTACAAGCCTAAACTTCTTTGATTACGTTGAAGTTGTGCGTGCAATTCAATAATTATTAAAAGTTTGTACTACTTGTAGTCGTCCATAAATTATGTCCCAATGTGTTAATACTGAGACACGCCGCAACAGATCTACGCATAAACTAATTACATCCGTAATTATGTGCTAACCACTGTCTACGGTAATAGGCCGTAAGCCAAACATTATTGCGTCAACACGATGATGTATGTTGTGATAATAGTGTTGATATAATTCGACAATTGACAACGCACGCGATCGTCTAATCAATCATACCGGATTCGACATTCAACACAACAGATGCAACAGACGCTTGCAGTACTGGTTGTTGTTCTTCTTCTTACTGCTTGCCAGGATTAGGCCCCTTTATCCGTTCATGCAGTACATTTTCGTTTTTTTTAGTATGCAACTGTATCGATATATTACGGTGGGGAAAAGAAGAAGTGTACTAATTGTAAATTGTTCTATTTCTTAATGGAAAGCAAAAATACGTGTTGTTTTCATTTGTGAGGTTAGGTGACGACGGTTTTTGGTTTTTAGTTTACTGCTGAAATAAATAAAAGCCACCATGATTGAGAAAAGCATAAAGTTTACTATGTCTATATACTATGCTTATAACACAGTAATACTTAAACTAAAGAACCTAACGATTTTGAGGTGACAAATTAACAAAACTGCAACAGCAAATGTAAACTGGACAATACAAATATCTGTGGTTAATGTAACCACAAAACCAATGTATTAAGGAAAGACAACATACGCTCTACATATTGTACATAGTGGAGGTTTCTTTTCGGTTAGGCACAAAACGAGTACTTGTTGGAAAACGAATATTACCAAAAAAAAAACGAGTTCTGCCACAAAAAAGTGACATATATTGTAATAGGCAAGGGGTGGCTCTTGGGCCACCCTACATTACATTAGAGTTCGGTGGTTTTTAAGTGATCTATTCACAGAAAAAAATTTTACGAAGAAACGAGTAGGTACTACTGGGAAAACGAGTTCTATTGAAAACCGAGTTCTGCCACAAAAAAGTGACATGTATAGTAATGGCCAAGGCAACCCGCCTTACTTTCGAGTTGGGTTTTATTTTTGAGTTGAGTTTTACATTACACACGTGTTGCATTCCATGTGTAATTTCAGTTCTCAAGTTAGCCCAACAACATAAAATTTTGGCGTCACAGGTACGCAACTGAGATATACTACTGCTACGATAATTTTTCATTAAAAAGAAAGGACTAAGAACACCAACTACAATCGTCATCCAACTATTTTGCAACATATAAAATTAAAATTTGTATAATTCTTTTACCTACATAAAATTATGTGTCATATTCACTAAAGACCGAAGGCAAACAATAATCGAAATATCAAAAATGACTGCAGGAACGGATAAAGGTACAGTACCGGGATTTTTGCCTGTTTCGGCCTTGATATTATATCCAGGAACATATTCTGTGGCTGCAAAAGGCAATAGTACATAAACATAACTAAAAAGATAACTTAAATTTATTAACTTTTGTAAAATTGTTATACAGTGTATTCCGGTTAATGAGGCCACCGGTTATTGCCGCTTTATTGGGCCAATATTAAAAAAAAAAAAAAAAAAAAAAACCGGGTAACACATAGAAAGTTGATTCGCTTAACAGGTCTGGACCACCGGTTATCCGGTCCAGTAATGGCTCAGTTTTTCTCTTTTTAAACAGAAATGTTAAGCCATTTGTTTTTTCGAGGTAGTAATTTACATTAGTAGACTAGTGATGTCGACAAACCGTACCAGTAGAGAACATTGTTAACAACAACCCAACGACATGTGTTCGGTTTCGGACTTTATGTGTTTGTCCTTGGCGACATACCGTGAACCAACTACAGGCACCACTAGGGCATGCAATGATGAGGTGTTTAGTCTACTTGTATCATTCCCTTTGACCTAGTATACCTAAATGTAGCGGACAAAACTGACGACGATGAAGATTGAACCAGAAATTCAGCAGGTAACATCTCAAGATACAAAAAAGTTCGCTGGACTTCTTGAAACAGCCCTATGCAAGAATTGGAAATCTGTATAAACTTTGTAGAGGTACAGTCATTAAAAAGGAAACGTTAACGGAAACTGGATGATTTTTTTCTTTGGAGGGGGAAAGAATAAGCACAGTTATGGGACTTGATGTTTAGGGGAAAGAATAATCACACTTATGTGACATGATGTTTTGAAAATTGGGAGTATTCATGCTATTTCATTATGCTGTGATTATAGTATTATTATATATTGTTACAACGGTATACTGATCGTCGTATGGTACAGTGGAGAACAAAATACAAGACACCAATTAAGTCACTAATCGCCAGCTTTAATTATCACAATTAAACAGATTGTAATTAACAAGACAGTATCTTACAACAAATCAAATAAAAATTGTTCACATGCAATAAAAAAATGTCAACTGATACAAAACAAAATTGTATTACAATTGTCTCGAACAATTATAAAACACATAACACCTCGCCACATTACTTCGAACCGCACTGAGTAAATCGCCACTTAAACGCACTGTGTAATCGCCCGACAATAACTAACTTCGCCGTCGCTGAATGGCTGTATTTATACCCCGCTGATTGCCAGAATAATCTGTCACTTTGTTAAACAAACAGGCGCTCTCGAGAACCCACTAGAAACAGTGTCCTTGAAGACACTGCGCTGACTGGTACGGTCCGGTATAGACTCGATAGTTAACGCGTAATTGTCTTTCACCGTAAAGTAGCAGCATTATGCACACACACACAGACACACACACATACAACTGGAATGTTCGAGATACTTATAGAATGAATGTTCCGTATCACTTATCATTTTTTCTGCATTACGTAACAATATTTATTACTGTATTTCTTTGCACGTACTTTGTTAGTAACAAATCTTAATAATTGCGGCGTTTACTGTGGTTAAGAGTTATGTTTGGTTTTTCGTTATTAAGAAATTTCTGTTTATAAGGCTTTATTTGCTTACTTTTTAGAAATTTCGGATAATTGAGCCAGCCGCTTAATTGGGTCAAGTGGATATTGTCCCGATGTGCCCCGATAAAACAGAATCCACTGTATGTAAATAGTAAAAAAGTTTTCAGACCATAATCGGATTTGTGAAATGTATGAAACGTTACTGGTGATAGAGAAAAATTGGCAAATGTCTTGACATATGAATAATAATAGTAATAATCCATGTACGTAGAAATTGTAAACGGTTAGCTAAAAAATGGTGTATGTAATAATGTAAATACTCAAAGTTCAGTTATTGATAGTTTATTAAACGTTGAGATAATATGAAAAAAAATCATCATTATTATATTCTTCTTAAAGGTTTTAGGCTTCAGCGGCCTGTTCCTGTTCTACAGTCCACCTTTTCTTAGGTCTACCAACATTTCTTCTGCCTCTAGGGTTGTAATCTATTACTCCTTTTAACTGATCTCAGAAATTTCATTTCTGCTGATTCTATCTTCTGTTCATCTTTTTCCTTATAACCCTAATTTCAGAACCATACAGTAATGTATGTATTGCCATTGTTTTATAAAATTGTATTTGGGTTTATTTTCTACAATTATTTCCCAACGTTCTCCAAATCACCGCACACATTCTTGTCAAATTCGTCACTTTGTTTTCTATATCTCTATCCTGATCATAAGTAACGCCACGTCCAAGATATCTGAAAGGTCTTACTTGTTTTATGCATGTGTTGTCTACGCAAATATTTTGGTCTGAACCAGTTCATCTCCTATAAAGGCCATTCCTTTTTTAAAATTATTTTAAAAATGATTATAGGTTTGTTCGCATTGATGATAAATGTCATACAAGGAAAGGTTAAAGCTATTATTACTAAGATTAAGACTACTGGTAACATGAATAATTTCGGCTGTAGAAATAGAATTTATTGTTACTTATGTAGACCTATAACAGTATGCATGTCTAATTTGTGTACATATTTAGTTATTTATATTTTACTGACGATTACCATGTAGTCCTATATCATTGTATGAATACGAAATAATACAATTTGGATTTGAGTGTAACAATATTTTATTTATTTATTTTTCCACATCAACATTAGTCGCTTGATCAGATTTTTATATTGTTGAAAACAGAGATTTGTCGCAATTATGTCGTGTTTAGACTCATTTTTCTTAAAATTTCGTGGAGGTTACAAATATGGTAATTTCGTTTGGCATTAAAAGTTGTAATTATGTAGTGGACGGCACACTTTGCGAATCATACCTGTGGCGCGGCGGGCCGGCTGTTAGTGTGCGTGCGTCAGTTACGACCTCAGTTACCTCAGGCAGTTACGACCGGTCTCAACGGCCACCGTTCAGACTGTAGTTGTAAAATAATATACAATATATATTACAGTACTAACCGAATTCGGGTATTGAATTTATAAAGAAATTTGATTTACCAGTACCGGACCCAGTCCCCATTAAATTAATCTTGCTCGAAAGAATAAAAGCGGCGAATATAAACAAAATGTAAGCAGTTGATGAGATGGCTCGAAAGGCAGGTCATGAAGTGTTACGACTTCCCCTTATTATTGCATATTAAATCCAATCGAATTTGTCTGGGCACGGTTAAAGTCTAACGTCAGGAAGAGCAACATAACTCCTCAGTTAAAAGCAAGTGTCTGTGAAGCCCTAAGGAACTGTACTGAGAACATAGATGCCGAATACTGGAGGAAATGTGTGGAATAAACTATGAAGGTAGAACGGGGATATTATGCAGATCTGTGGGAAGAAGAAGACCGCCTCATCATTCATGTTGCAGACGACAGTGATGATGACTCAGACCGCGACTCCAACTAAACGGTGAGTAGTTTACTCCCAGGCTATGTATTAATTATTTGCGATTTTGTCTTGTTTTACTCAGGTTTATTAATTTCTGATATTATTATTATTATTATAGTATTCCTTATGATATTGCAGGGATTTACTTGTCCCAAAGCTTTGTGATATTTTAATAATGAAAATCATTTTGAAAGTTATGTCGAAAAGGTATATTTTGTCGGTTTTGTTATATTTTTATTCTTTATAGATAATGTAAACGCCAGGTTTACTTACTTAAAACTGAAACTTCTGAGAAGTCCTGAGTTGTATTATTATTATTATTATTATTATTATTATTATTATTATTATTATTATTATTATTATTATTACTACATGAATTAATCATACGTATAATAATAAGAGAATCATTTCACGCTAAGTTTTACTATAGGTGGGAAAAGAACTTAGCAACATTGTCAGCTTGTTTTGAGTGACACTAGGGACAAGACCATTTGGTTTCCTTTTAGTGAGAATCAAAGCGTTCCGCCTGGAAACGCTTTGAGCGCGGCCACTTTATAATAAATAAGAATAAGCATAACTCATTAAGCATACAATTATGTAAGAAAATGTACCCACAAATATGCAAACTTAAACATTAACATTTTAAATTAACGGTACATAATTATTAGTATATTATTCATAACAGGATAATGAACTCATTATGATTGTAAAGGGCAGTGATTGCTTGTTGATAGTTGTTGTTTGGTATCATTTGTCTTAGAACTTTGCGCAGAATTCAAAAACAATTACGGTTTTGTAATTTTTTAGCACAGTAAAAAATGCTCTTGCGCTTAGAAATGTCCATTATGTGAGTCACGGTTGCCACCAAGGGCCAGGTATAATCCGCTGCGTGTGTGTTAGTGAGGGTGAAAGTCGGTCTGGCCTTTCCCAACCGCCACCGTTCATTTTACAGACAGTACTCGCTGAACTTTACTGCTTTGCCTAATGAAAAAACCACGTCGACCGATCTAATGTTAGCGAAACGCTTACGTGATCACGCAGCACGTAGAAATTAAGTTAAAACAGAATATACTTACCAACTATTTTAGTAAAAAGAACACGTAACAATTGAAGGTTTTAACATGTAGTGTAATTTTCATGTAAACTACTTTGCCAAAAATACAGTTAAAAATTGTGTAGTGTTAAGTAAACGATAGTGTAGTGAAACTACTGTAGTAAAATAACTTATAGTGTAGTGTTTATGTAAACTATTTTCGCAAAAATACAAATTGTTAATGATTGAACTTTGAATATACTGTAGTACAGTAATTTACATTAAAATATTAGATACTTTATTATCCGGATTTTCGTTAATCCGGATCACCTCCGGTCCCAGTTAATCCGGATAAAAGAGGTTGTACTGTAATTTAAAATATTTCAAGTTCAACTAATGTTAATAAATTTTTCTATTAATTTATTTCATAAAGAAACCTCTGAAATTACAGAATAATTCTCTGAAACGTAGGTCTGTGATTAATATAATCACTGATAATACAGTCAGTTTTCAATAAAATATACTTGCAGAAGTATTTATTTCAGTTTATATTTATTATATAATTTACAAAAATATAATTTAGTTATGTGTTTGTTCGTAAATATATAATTTACCTGTGTTCCTTACCTGATATCAAGAGTCTCTGTATTCATGTTTAAAATTAAAGTCGTAATTTCACTGAGCGTATTTGTTTAATTAAAAGCAACAACACCGTATGAGTCTCTTTGAACACCGATTCTGTTCAAAGAGATGATTAAGGTTTACTTTTGTATGTATGATTCCCATTCTTGCGCTGGGACCTCAAGGTCTCTTCAAATTCGTCCCATCATGATACCCGTCAGTATAACGTATGTTCCTAATCTTCTTCTCATTCTACTTTTCTTTTTTCTTTTATACTCCTTTTCATCTTCTTATTCTTTTTGTTCACCACTACCACCTCCATCATCTTCGTTTTCATCACCTTCTTCTTCTTCTTTATCATCATCATCGTCATCGTCGTCGTCGTCGTCGTTATCATAATCATCATCAACTTGTTGTTAACCAAATATACTGTTACTCACCGTCTAAGGCCTTTCCGTGATGTTATTTCGTTGTTTACATGTTTCGAGGCACTTGCCTCATCATCAGAACTTTATAAAAACTAATGTATGTCATCAGTTTACTTTGGAGAATGAAGTTAGAGGTCAATTACATTTTCTGGATTTGACAGTAACTAAAGGACTTTGTTACTAAAAAACTATGTTTTAATATATTTAGGAAGCCCACGATGACTGACGCTGTCATACATGCCTTTCATGTTCCACCCCATTTCACAGAAATTAGCTGCATTCCATAGCATGATACATCGCCTATTGTCTATACCCCTTGGCATCGAGGATTACATCGAACAATTAAACACCATTAAAATCATTGCGTTTAACAACGGGTACAACGAAAAAATAATAGATAATATTTAAAAAAAAAACAAAAGAAAAAGAAGAGTAACGCTATTAAAAATAAAACTAAAGATATAAATAATAGAAATGAGAACCTCGAAACAAAGGCACGCAAGTACATTGCGGCACCTTATACGCATTTCATGCCAGGAATTTTTAAGTCAACCATTAATAAAGTCAACAACATAGTTGTTTCCTATAAGACCAGTAATAACATCTTAAATAATCTCCGCAGCCGTGAACATACCAGTCTTGAAAATAAAACAGGAGTTTATAAGCTAGTCTGCAACGACTGTGAAGCTTTTTATGTGGGCCAGACGGGTCGAGGTTTTTTGAAAAGATTTTCTGAACATAGATCCCCTACACGAGTTTACAACTTTGACAACATCAAGTAAAATTTCGCCAGGCACCTTATAGACAACAATCACAGTTACACGGATTTTAGCTCGAATCTAATACGCCTTCATTTCTGCAATAAAGGGCGTTATTTGAACGCCCTTGAAGAATATGAGATTTATAAAGCATATAACGACGCCAGTACCAAGCCACACGTGTTGAACGACCAATTACAATATAAATCAAATATACTGTACGATACCTCTATGCGATATGGTCGAGATAAAACTTAGATTTCGTCAGTACGGCGCGTGTTGTCTTGCAAGGCACACCTAACATTGACGTGCTCATTTTTAAAGCAAGTTCTGTACATGGTTTAATGCCGTATTGTGTTTTAGTATTTTGACACATGTCATCATTGATGACATACATTAGTTTTTATAAAGTTCTGATGATGAGGCAAGTGCCTCGAAACATGTAAACAACGAAATAACATCACGGAAAGGCCATAGACGGTGAGTAACAGTATATTTGGTTAACAAACACGTGGCTTGGGACTACAATAGGAGTTATTCCATTTAAATCAAAACTTGTTGTTGTTGTTGTTGTTGTTGTTGTCGTCGTCGTCGTCGTCGTCGTGGTCGTCGTCGTTGTTGTTGTTGTTGTTGTTGTTGTTGTTGTTGTTGTCGTCGTTGTCCTCCTCCTCCTCCTCCTCCTCCCCTCTCTTATTTCTCGTCCTTCTTCTTCTCCTTCGTATTCTTCCTCTTCCTCTTCCCCTTCTTCATCTTCTTTTTAGTCATCGTTTTCGTTCGCCTCTTCTTCTTCTACAAGCTTTTCTTGTGTCACAAACTCCTGTAAACTGTCCAAAATGTGACCAATCTAATTGGTTTTCCTCTTTACAATTAGATTTCACCCAATTTCTCTTGTAATTTATTGCACTTTGTACTACCCATTTGTTATCATTTCTCACATATCGTCTCAAATTCCTAAACTACTTAGGCGGTAAAAACAAATGAGACATTAATATTAATGAAAATCTTCCATTGTTGTTAATGTCCAATAAACGTACAACAGTGTGATCAAACTGATTTCCCTTTATTGCTGTATGTTTAGCGAGCTCAGCTATAGATAACCTGCGGTATCGTCGCGGTGCTATATTTGAAACATTGAACGTTACGTGTTTATTTATTCAAACAGTATTTAAATGCAGATTGCAAGGCTTATCTGTATCAATTTATTTCCGCATAATATATTTGTACCGTAATGAATATTGGACGGAGATGATAATTTTTGATCTGTTTTGCTTAATTACGAATTCTCGGAAATGACGCGACATAAAATCCATTTAATAGTTATAAAACAAACGAACATTATTGTTTTGATACGTTTTGCATTGTCCACGTTTTGCGTATGGATCGTATGCATGTTTTTTATTACTGTATAAATGACAGTTATTGTTTACGCTTGTATTTAATTTAAACAAGCGTTACGGGTTATATAAAGGACGTACATATTACAGTTTGCAGAGTTTTTTTCATTTCCTGTGTGATCCCTGCTTTTGTTCTTGTCTCTTTTGTTTACATGCTTTTCAATTACATTTTCTTCTGCTTCTGTACTTTAGTCTCTCGTCCTTTTAATTTTCCACCGTCCTATTAATTACGTCAAGGGGAATCCAAAATGTAGAGAAATGAGAAATAAAGCTATTAGCAATACCTGGAGTAGCTGTAATCTATTGCCACCGCCTTTGCTGCGAAGAGTAAGCGATGAGAAGATTTCGTCTGTAATAAAATCAGGATCAGCAGCTGAATGGAATTTTGTGAAGTTTCCTTGTCATACGCAAGCAGTGGAGCGGTGTGTGAAGCTGGTGACAGAAGCGTCAGAAAAAGTCTTTGGTGCCAAGTCCAGGGATGAGTTCATCGGAACGACGCTTTTTTCACAATCCATCATAGCACGTTTTTCGCACAAATCGGAGTTTAAAATAACTAGTACCAAAATGAATGAGTAAAAGACTATTAACATAATGCCAAAGCTTGTAACATTTATCGTTAACTATATCGTGTCAAAATGTAAAATTTTCAATTTTAATGTTAAAAATGTGTTATTTCTTTTATGAATTTGCTAACTGCTATAATTTTTATTGTTCGACTAAGCTTTTCGTCATCACTGACATCGTCAGGTCTTAAACAACGATTGTTTAAGACCTGAAGATGTCAGTGATGACGAAAAGCTTAGTCGAACAGTAGCAGTTAGCAAATTCATAAAGGAAATAGTAAGGATGGCTGCTAATTTAAACAATACGAAGAATAAAAATGTGTTGTTCAGGTGCTACGCGCGACCAATAAAAGTTGAAATTCTATGCTTTTCTAAATTCATTTATCTTCCCTGTGATATTATTTACTTATCTAAAGCTATAGCGTTTGACTTATATAGAAAATGTGTTTTCTTTTTAATTAACGAAAAATAGCTAAATTGATTAGTTTTTATGATTTTCGGAGGTGACGCTCGGCCGAAAGATATTAACCTATTTTGTTATTTCTTTTTTTATTTGACTTATCCGTTTTAAGGGTTTTCCGCGGTATATCGAATAGAAAAAAATAACATATTTTTCGGCCTACCCTACGGAACAGGCAGCTCCTTGTATATGACACGAGTTGAACAAGACACAGAAATACTTCTGGAGGATGAGACACGGAATAAGTACAAACATATGAAGCAGAAGAATCTACATCAGCATACACATTTGAAATATACGTATCAGTGTCGGCAGTAGTGTGTGAAATATCGGATGAAATTATCAAGAGGACAGTCTATCTGACGTCGCGCGCCACAACCAACTACTGTGAACTATTTTTCAAGCGGGGCAAGGGATATGTTACGGTAAGGTGGTATTTGCATACGTTCGTGTATTTTCAAAATACACGTGCATTAATTAAACACTCCAACGTACGACAACTCTGGGGAAATGAAGAGCGCCTGAACGAGGACCGTGTATGGTAACGTGTAACAATTTGTGAGCAGACGGTACGATACGGTACTGACCCTAAGGGAGAACACGGGGCAGACTAAGTCACTGTCAATGTAGGGTACTGACAAAAGTGTGTCTGCTGTGTGTACGGACGAGTTCACCTGTTGTAATTAAAACACAATATTGCTTTTCAGATGGAAATGCTCTACAGAAATTACAAATTACGGCCCAAATTGTAATGAAAATCTACGTAAAATAAGTCGCAATTATTTATGTACAGTTTTATATTATATATATATATAGCATTTAAAATTTATATTTATGTTACCTCAAGGTGTTATTTTTCCTTATTTGAAACAGGTTTCGAGAGCTCCCGTGCTCTCATCCTCAGCCTTCGCGATCTTGATGATCGTGGAAACACGATCAATGATGATCGCGATGGATGATTTGGAAACATGTTCCAAATAAGGAAAAATAACATCTTGAGGTAATATAAATATAAATTTTAAATACTTTATATATATCAAGAAACAAACTGTAGCAGAAAGTGATTGAATATATATATATATATTTTTTTTCAATCACTTTCTGGTACAGTCCGTTTCTTGATGTATATAATATTAATTATTATATATATATATTTTATATATATTTATATATTATTAATTATGTATATATAAATATTAATGTATAATAAATATTAAATGTAACATATATATATATACATATATATATATATATATATATATATATACATACAAAGTACAGTTATTTACATATTTACCCAGGGCAGTATTATGTAAATAATAGTGTAGACAGTAGGATAGATAGTTTTAAAATTTTTAAGAAAGAAAGTACAGCCGTGTACGCGTGTAACCTGTCCAAAGCGTACACCTCCCCGGCGGAATTGTTTACAGTGTAAGTCATTGTATGTGTATCTGTGTGTGTGACCCGGAACCGACATGCATTGTGTATCATATGAATTGTCGGTTTCTATTATTACATCAGGTATTAATATGATTAAAATAAAATTAATAAATATGTTCTTTTACCCGTTACCGAAGACGTATTACAATTCTAAAAACACAATTAGAATAAGGACATTAAAACGCGTATGTCTTTTGGAGGCTGTAAACTGTCACTTCGAATTGTTTGGACCGCCGCACGCACCTTGTAGGCTATAAAGTCTGCCAAGAAATACTCTTCAAGATCGTAAAGTTAATGCAGTAAAAGGGCGGAACCGAACACTGTGAGTATACGCGGTAGGGTTGCCCAATAACGGCTGAAATGTTTGGACGGTGATAACCTAATTGATGACTGCAGCATCCCCAACCGAATACTGAATTATAAGGCAAAAGGAAGGAGAGGTGCGGGGTGAGCAAAGAAGCGTTGGATTGACCATCTGCAGTCTATATGTTTGTGACGCGAACAAACCATTTTTGTTATGTTTTCGAAGACTTCTTCTCGTATGGACCGCGTCAAAAATGTCTTGTATGACAACGTTTCACTACAACGAGTATCGTCAGGTCACATAGAAACTGAGGATACTTATTGTAATGTACAGTAAGTGAAACGTTGTCATACAAGACATTTTTGACGCGGTCCATACTGGGAAAAGATTCCAAAAACATAATGGACACCGGCCGCGGAAGCCTAAATGAAAATATAAACCATTTTATAGTTAATCCTTGTTGAAGATGATAATAATAATGACGAAAAGATGTCGTTAAATCTCTACAGATGATGATTATGTAATAAGGACAGCTTGGTCAAAGATCATACAACTCTATAGCTGATTTTGTTTACTATCTAGGATATATTTGACATTTCGTTTTGTTAAGACTATTGGAGATGTCGCTGTCACTAGGTTCAAAAGAACAGAGAAACGAGATTTATTAATTAAGTGTTCTTTGTCTTCCCTACAACTCGAATGAATCTCAGTACTACAGACATTAAACTGGCAAGCAAGACCTTCAGTAAAACAGAAAATGTATCAAAGGCTCACAGTTAAATTTATGCTAGAGGGTGAGTTGTCATCCCACTATACGATTATTACAATGGAGCTATTCACTCTGACCTTACCTACTCTCTTCTCGAGGCTGTTTGTGTAATTAACTCAAACAAGACGATTATTGTAGTTTATTCTTAGTGGTGTTTACATTTATGCCCTCCGGTTACAACAATGCTGACATAAACAATTGTGTTTTACGCGTACAGGAGAAACGTAATTGGAGATTTATGTTACTGAGTTACAAAGTTCAACAAAAACCGCGTCAACTATTCCATAATTTTCCGACATCTTTGGTTCTGTCTGTTTGACTATCTGTCTCTGTCTCTGTCTCTCTCTCTCTCTCTCTCTCTCTCTCTCTCTCTCTCTCTCTCTCTCTCTCTCTCCCCCTGTTTCTCCCTCACTGCCTGCAGTGTCATGAAGAGTTGTAGCGTATCTTGTCTCGAAACAATATCTAATGATACTTTCATACCTATATACCTACATCATCGTCATATACGAGGTCTGTAGATTAAGTAATGAGAATATTTCAGTAAACCCTTTTGTTTACAATCAAACTACATATAGACTCTATCACCTTCAAAACAGTTCCCTTGGGAAGAAGGCACACAGCGCTTTAGACGGGTTTTCCACTCCTCATAGCAGTGCTATCTCAGAAACTGGAATATCCTTCAACTGGTCGGTTATATTTTTTTAATGTTGTCTATTGTCTCAAAATGGTGTCCTTTGAGAGGTTCTTTTAAATCTCAGGAAGAGAACGCAGTCACAGGGACTCAAATCACGTGAATAAGGTGGCTAAGGAAAAACAGGTATATTTTTCTTTGCCAAAAACTCATTAGCCGAGAGTGCTGTGTGACAAGGTGAATTGTCATGATACAGCGTCCAGGTTTTCACGCTAAATTTTGTTTTTCAAAATTTGATAAACTGTAGTCTGGTTAAAATTTAGTTGTTCTGCGATGATTCTGACGTCACTCGATGGTCAGACCTCACCAAGTTCCTGATTCTATCAACACTGTCGTCAGTTCTTGACGTTGGCGGTCTTCCAGAGCGTGGATCGCCCGTAATTGCTTCCCGGCCATCTGAAAACGCTTTAAACCATCTGAAAACCTGTGCTCTTGACAAATTTTTTGAAAGTTTCAATAGCATTGTGGCTGAGTTTAACACAAAACCTGATCGCACAACGTTGTTCGTAATTGATGTCACTTATTTTTATAACTCTCAACAAAAATTCACTTCACGAAAAACTGGTTTATGTTTCACGTAGCAATAATAGACAATAAATATTAATACTCAATATCAATCATCTGCTTATCTAACCATCTGTGTTAATAGAAACCTTACGGTGTTGCCATATTAACTGCTACATGATTAGTCTCATTACTTAATTTACAGACCTCGTACATGAAAGGATTAAACCAAAAGTGTACATTCAATATTTTCCTTCTCACAAACAAATTTTTAATTTGTTGTAACTAATTAACAAATTCAGTTTACTACAATCTTCCTTTTATTACGTCACACTACAATCGGTTTTAATTGTTAACGATTGTACGATTGTTTGCCGTTGGCAACAATTGAAGCGCGGCAAAACTTGGCTCTTTTGTTACGTTAAGACTATTTCCAGTTGCGGATGGTTACACTGCCGTTAATGTGTAAACTTCAGGCTCGTAATTGGCAGAAAGTTGTAACAATGAGAGCTGCGCATAAGTTACTATTTGTTCTACAAAGAGGGTGGAAAGGGTTCATGTTCGAAAACATAATCGACAGTTTGATCAGTCTGCCCGTAAATAATTATCGTTATGGCTCAATTACTTCTTTCCAGAACCACTTCAAATAAAAACTTACACTGACGAGTTATAGGTGAACAGATTGATTAATCATCTGATAAATTTCCGTTCATTGTAACTTTAGGTTGACATATTATTATTGGATAATTCAGTCTTTCGATTAGTTTGTACCCTCCCCGCATATACCCGTGGTGCGTGTGTTACGGAGTCTCTCACAGGTATATGGGACCTACAGTTTAACGTCGGATCCGAACTGCATAGTTGGGGAGGGTTTATACTAGGCAGGATACCTCTCGCTAGTTTGCCATCGCCTTGCGAGGGGGAACGGCCGTATCTCAATCAGATGGCGCCGGCGGGAATCGAATCCGCGCCGACAGCGTAGTAGCGCCACACGCTGGCCACTACGCCACGACAGTTCCTTTACTTAAAAGATTTAAAAGAAAAATAATTTGTATGCACTAATTCACATTTAAATATTTCTATTTCAGTGTCACTCGCGGACACTGTCTTACAAACAAAAAATAAAC
Source organism: Magicicada septendecula (assembly GCA_034769895.1). Taxonomy (NCBI): domain Eukaryota; kingdom Metazoa; phylum Arthropoda; class Insecta; order Hemiptera; family Cicadidae; genus Magicicada; species Magicicada septendecula. The sequence goes on from CM068369.1 coordinate 561,735,094, forward strand.
TAACAGTTTATTCAGGAAAATATTACACTTAGTAGCTTGGTCCAGTTACAGAAGTACTGAATTCAAAAGCTGAAACCAAAACTTCAAGATTTACATTTTAAACATGACCTTAATTCTTGTTCAGATTTAAATATTTCTTCTTCTTCTTCTTCTTCTTCTTCTTCTTCTTCTTCTTCTTCTTCTTCTTCTTCTTCTTCTTCTTCTTCTTCTTCTTCTTCTTCTTCTGCTGCATTATGCATTAGAGCCCAACTTAAGCCTTGACTTCCAACACCAATCTTCTCCAACGTCTCTTTTTCTTTGCCATCTCAGCCTAACACCTCACGTCCATTCCTATGAGATCTTCGGCCACATTATCCATCCATTTTATCCTACATTCTGTTTTTCTGCGTTTATACACCTGTGCTCTCGGTTTTTGGTTTACAATACGCTGATCATCCATCTGTTTTATGTGACCTAGCCATTGTATTCGTTGAGCTTTCAAAAATCTCACGATTCCCTCGTGCTTCAATTGCTCTTCAAGCACCTAGTATATTTCTTGATTATTTCTTACTCTCCATTTACCGTTTTCGTTAACCGGTCCATAAACGTGTCGTATACACGTTTCGTCTCGTGTTGTATACCGGCCCATAAACATTTCTTTTAAACGTTCTCAGTGTTCTGTGTTTCTTTTTTTTTGCCAATGTCTACGCCTCATCTCCATAAGCAGCAACCGGTCTAATGAGTGTCTTATAATTTTTTTCATTTTTGTGTTGTGACAGATCACCTTGCTTTTGAATAGTCTACCGTTAACATAGTACGCCGTGCCTTCTACTCGGTTCCTGTTATGTATTGGGTATTTATGCACCCATTATTATTAATCATCTCACCTAGGTATGTAAACGTATTAACCGCATCGATGAATTATCTTATACGCATAGATTATAGATCCCTTTCTCTTTCAGCTGAAAGTAGCATGGAATTACTTTTGCTGATATGTACTTTCAATATAATTCTAGCGGATTTTTGATGAACATCCATGCGAAACGCACCCAGCCGTTTTCTTCATGTAGATTTAAAAGTACTTAAGACATTATGCCTTAAGGCATGCAATAAAATCAACCATCTCAAGCCTAGTGAATGTTACAGTACTGCATATATGAGAAAAAACAGTGTTTTAGGTTTATCTTACTCTAGATAAACATCTTATGTTTATCCTACTCTAGCTTTACAAATCTGATGGATAGTCAATTATAGTCTGTTGTGCAGCAATAAGCCTTAGATTATAAGGCTTATGGTCTGCTGTGCATTGAACTTATGGACTACAGTGTTGATGTTGACAAACGTAACGCCTTTATTGGACTGGGGTCGAGACACTATGCTCTTCTCACACTCCCATTCTCTTTGTCAGTCATCACACACACTCTATCTATCTCTTTCTCTCACTCTCACTCTCTCTCTCTCTCTCTCTCTCTCTCTCTCTCTCTCTCTCTCTCTCTCTCTCTCTCTCTCTCTCTTACACACACACACACACACACACACATACTACTAGACAAAATTAACAAAGGATGCGGAAAAAATGTAAACTACGGGAGTTTAGAGACAAACGCGCAAGCGCGTCTCACACTACCGAGCAGTCCACAGTCATACTCAAAAGTCTGTCATTTGAATGTATGTTTTCCAGCTTTGAATATTGTGAGCGCCGATTTGTATTACAAGTATAGGCTAATATTTGTGCTTATTCGTGTTACAGAGTATGACATTTGATATCATCTAGAATAACAAAGGGCAAAGTTTAAGTATCCTAATACTCTTACTGTAATTTTCGAACGGGTACATTTTCAAGTCGCGTATGAGTTTTACTTTTACTGTACGAACGTCAAGCAGCGTAGGGGATCGTACTGTGTCCCCACGCAACTGGCAGTGCCAGTGCTACTACGCTTCCCCTCTCCGGATCCTATGTTAACGTAGCCGTGCAGTAGCAATATTGTTTGAACACATTTTCACGAAGCAATGAGCGGTAGCTGACTGTTTTTAAATCGCTGAAACAGTTAACGTCAGTTACGAAAGCAACTCCCACCATCTTTATAACCGCCTATGTAGCTGTCTTGTTGACACATTCTTGTATCACTTAAACAAAGCGTTGCACTGATAACAGAATGCCGAGCGCACGACACGCGTAGCCTTCATTGAAAATGAAAAGCGGCAGTTACACTGTCACCTTACCGCACTTACAAGGTTATGTATTTCAGTGGCGAAGTTACATGGAGGCAATTGAGGCAATGCCTGCCCTAAAAAATTATGTAGAATAAAAATTATAAATACGTATGAACTACGTAACGTAAAGATTATACACTGTTACTGTGACTGTCGAATTTATTAAGCCGCAACGTGCTTTACTAAGCGACCGCTAGATGGTGACAGGTGAGATTCGGCATAGCTCGTTTAAAGCGAGTGAGGCAACGTGAAGTTGCCTCAGAGTTTTTTTGTATACATCGTATGTAAGCAATGTGCCGGTGCGAAAGTGAAGTGCGGGGAGGGGGGATTGTCCCGCGCTGTACACATAGAGCGTTGAGGCATGTCTCACTTCTGTGGTGCAAACGTTAAGTTAAAGCGCGCTGTGTTGTTTATAAGTGTGTATATTTTATGCGGTTATTAAATGTATGCCTGTTATTCCACTGAACTAACAGACTCAAAATTGTTATTTGAATTATTTGTAACATTAAACATATATATAGAAACTAATCAAGTTTAAAAATTTGGAAGTTCAATCAGTTGTATTATTGTGTATGACTAATACAAGATATGTCCAATAGAAATGCGTTTACAGCTGTAAAGCATTGTTTATTCAACGATTTTAAAAGAAGTCTCCATTAACATTAAGGCATGAGTCCCCACTGTTGCACTAATCTGTAGATTCTCTGCTAGTAAAATTCTTGCGGCTGTTTGCGGAACCATTCGCTAACAGCAAACTACCTCACCGTCCGATTTGAACCACCGTCCTTTCAGTGATTCGTTAACAAAAAATCCAAGTTAAGATTTTTGCCTACCCATTCATTAACTACTAGCTTCGCCACTGGTATTATTGAATATCTTTGGTCATAACTAATGAATAAACAAGTGGGAGTGGGAGTGAAGTACGACGTGACAACAAGACTCATAAGAAACAGGCTTTCATTGCTATTACACGCAATGCTTTTGCACTATAGTTAGTTTGCACAGACTGTAGGTGCATAATAGAAGTAATTAGAAATTCATTCTTGAAAAAAAAAATTTTTTTTCTATGGTTGGTAAATGTTGTAAAGAGAAGCCTATCGAACTGCAGAGAACATTTTCTACCCCCCCCCCAAATGTAGCAGGTGTTGCCTCAGTCAAGGCTACATTGTAAGCTGTGTCAGTCAAACAATCCCCTGCGAATCTGCATAATATAAAATTTAATATCGGGTCAGGAGCTTGTGGGTTTGACAATACTATTTTTTTTTTCATTTCCATTGCCAACTCTGGATATTTTTATTACCAAGCCAGTTTTGAATTTAATGGTAACATCTGTAAGAGTGTTTTGCTGTAGTTAGTGCAGTAGTCAGTAGCAACTATTCCAGTTTGACTTTTTTGTCACAGATATCTGGAATATTAAACCTTATTAATCAGATACTGATCTGATCAGATCAATCTGATACAGCTAATCAGATTATACTGACATATTTTTACCTATACAAATACATTGCTTCGCCTGTGTTTAGTCAAGACACAAGTAGGTATTCTAGTGTCGTCATGAACACTTAACATATGCATTAAGCCGGCGTGCAGTAAGGAGGGAAAGCTATAGGCGTACTGGACTTCTGCGCGACCAATAAAAGCAAGAGCGTCTGGCGTTGTAAAGTCAGTGGATGTGAGCGATTTCTTTAGTGCGTATTTGTAGCGAAGTGTTGTTGTGCAGAATTCTTTATAGTTGACATTATTATTGGGTGTGGACAATTTTTACTTGAATTGTTGTAAGAGACTATTTTGTTGATTACAAATTATTAATTATGATAATTAAAGCTGGTTATTAGTGATTTGACTGTTGTCTTGTATTTTGTTTTCCACTGTACCATACGACGATCAGTGAGAGAGCCGTAAAATATTCTTACGCCTAAAGGATAGGCAACCCCCGGAACGTGTTCGTACAGTTTAATCTTCGCTTCGTGCAGCTGAGTACTGAGGTATGATAAGCAAGTATGCTTTTCGTTACTAAAAACCTGAAATTTTACAGAACTGGGAAACGGAAAACTGAGATTTTTCTGGACAATAGGAAGCTAGTGCAAGTTGATTTTCTTATTTTATATCTTATGGACCTTTTTACCTCTGACGTGACTTACACCAGTGATGTAAACAGTAGAATTTTGTATAAGAAGGAGAGGAACATTTTTCAAGAAAAAAATCTATTCTGCTGTTCAGAAACGTGTACATAGAAAACGAAAAACAATTTGTAAAGAGTGTAATTTGGAGTATGTGCACATATGTTTCAGAACCCTAAACTATAAAAATATTTGAGAGGAGCTACCTTGAAACGATTGCAATGTGGTGCTGAAGGAGGGTCTTAAGAACACCTTGGACGTAAAGAGTGACTAATGACGGGATTTTGTTGAGAGTGCGTGAAAGAAGGACATTGATTGCAACCACGGTGGAACGGAGAATTAAGATGGTTTGTCTGCTGCTACCCCATTCAACTGTTTCACCACCCTGATCCTAGGCTCGCAATGGGAGGGGAAGGCCTAGACAGGAGTACATGGATGTGATAACAAAACTAAGAAGGTATGAAGCGATTAATGGGCTGTCAACGGAAGAAAAGGAATTGCAAGCCCATGAACCTTTGGGTTGAGGATGAAAAGACAAAGAAGAAGAAGAAGGAGATGATGATGATGATGATGATGATGTATGTGGTGACAGTGGTGATGATGATGATGTGATGAGATGAGGAGGAGAAGAAGGAGGATGAGGAGAAGAAGAACGAGTAGTAGAAGAAGAAGAAGAAGAAGAAGAAGATGATGATGATGATGATGATGGTGATGGTGGTGGTGGTGGTGGTGGTGATGGTGATGATGATGTTGATGCAGGAGGGGTGATGAGGAGGAGGAGGAGGGGGAGGAGGAGGAGGAGATGGAGAAGGAGAATAAGAAGAAGAAGAAAAATAATAATAATAAGAAGAAGAAGAAGAAGGAAGAGGAGGAGGACGAGGAAAATAAGGAGGAGGAGGAGGAGGAGGAGGAGGAGGAGGAGAAGGAGAAGGAGAAGGAGAAGGAGAAGGAGAAGGAGAAGGAGAAGGAGAAGGAGAAGGAGAAGGAGAAGGAGAAGGAGAAGAAGGAGAAGGAGAAGAAGAAGAAGAAGAAGAAGAAGAAGAAGAAGAAGAAGAAGAAGAAGAAGAAGAAGAAGAAGAAGAAAAGAAGAAGAAGAAGAAGAAGAAGAAGAAGCTAATCCGCCAACGGCGGAAATCAAACCCGAGCCCAGTGATGTACGAGCCAAGACTGTGTTGACTATTTCGTAGCCAAACCCGTGTCTTGTGTAATTTATTTTTCCGTAAGCTTTACAACAAACGCGCAAGTTGCTTGGACTGTGTCTTGAAATTTTCCAAATTCATGCTAATTAAACAAAAGTTTTGTACATTGAAAACATGACAACGCTGGCCGGAAGGAGGAAGTGGAGCTTGTTGAAACTTATCCGAGTACCGGTCGCGATGTATGTAACAGGCAAAGGGCCGTAGTGTGTCCCGGAGGGATGTGCTGTACAGACTACGTCGTGGCTGCTGATGGAAACACTGTTACACATTCTCTCATTCTGTACTATATATTAACAGAAATCAAAGGAAAAACGTGTATGTGATACATAACAGTTTTAACAATGATTATAAAACACATCTCTGTGTTTACGTGTTTTCCAGACAACCGCTGACTCTAAACTCTTTATTAAACCGTAAACATTTGGTGAAATAACAAGATTGGTTGGAATAAATATTTCCATAATTCTTTGAAAATAACACACACACAAACACACACACACACACACACATTATTTATTTAATATTTATAACTGTTTTACTTCAAGATATATTATTCCTTATTTGGAACATGTTTCGGGAACCCTATTGTTCCTATCCTCAGCCATCTTACATTTTCCTTTTTGCTTACCTGTAGAAAAAAGTGTTTGAATATTTATAAACAGTGTATATATATATATATATAATATTTATAATAACTTTACCTCAAGTTGTTTTCCCTTATTTGGAACATGTTTCGGGAAAATTATTGTTCCCATCCTCAGCCTTCTTACTTTTGGATCTTGTGGAGTACTTGTGTTTTGGTTGGTTGTTGTTATTGTATCGTGGTTGCAGCTGGAAACACTGTTACACAAGTACTCCACAAGATCCAAAATTGTGGATGTAAATGTTTAGGTAAACAAACAAATTAGTTTGTTTACCTAAACGTTTGGGAAACTTTATAAATAAAAATCAAAAAACAAACTCATACCTGAACAAATACAAATCAATACAAAACACGATACAATTTTCAAAGCATTCAACGTCGAAAATACACAAAACACTAATATATACACCACAATCACACAATAATAATTTTAAAAACCAAAAACCAATGGGCAACCATAACAACAGCCAACCAGCACACAGGTACTCCACAAGATTCAAAATTGGGAAGGCTGATAATGGGAACACTGAAGGTTCAGAAACGTGTTCCAAATAAGGGAAAACTTCATCTTAAGGTAAAGTAAATATAAATTTTGAATATATTATATACGCCAAGAAATAGACTGTAGCAAAAATTGTTTGAATATATATGTGTGGGTGTGTGTGCGCGCGCGCGCGCTATTACTGAACACTCTAAGGCAATCGAGAGTGCCGTTCTACACGCTTCTCGACTAGCCCAGCGTGCCTCGTGTGTATCAAAGTCGTTCGCTCACGTAACACAAAAGTACCTTCTAGAATATTCAAGACCACTTGAAATACACATTATGCTGACACGCCACAGTAAGCATGGAAAGGTATTCTGGAACACCTGTTCTACCTATATAAGCAACAGCGGCTGGCTTTTCAGTCAGTTTACAGTAAGCGATTTCTTTAGTGCGGACCGAGTGGTTGTCGAAGTATAGCCTAGTGGAAAATGATTACTGAGTTATATTTAGTGCGGTACTCTTAATACTTGACATTATTATTACATACGGACAAACTTTAAATCGAATTATTGTACGAGATTACCTTGTTACTTACAAATTGTTATTTGTGATTAATAAAACCTGATAATTTGTGACTTCATTGGGATCTGTATTTTGTTTACACTGTACCATACGACGATGAGCGAGGTCATCGTAACAACCCACACGCATACATTGTATTTTTGTAAATTGTTATAGATCTTGGTTAACTAATAGAAAATTGTAAAGATTGTAAAAAGGTTAGGTTATTGAAAAGTAAGAAGGGTTTCAGCTAAATTTTTATAAATTTTAGTATAATTATAAAATGTGTTAAATGATTTAAAATAAAAATATTAATGTAATATTAACCAATGCTTGTAAAACTTTAAGTAATGAAAATAATAATTTATATATGTAACAGTGCAAGTCAAGAAAACACAATTAATTTAACGTGTATAAAATATGAAGTAACTTGTTATATAAACAAGTGTTAAAATAATACATAGGCCTGATCAAGGAATACGAAGCAGTATGTGATGATAGGAAATATAATAAATTTTATAAATTGCAAATGACTTAATCAAAGTATTCTCTCTTCTAGATTAGCAGCCCATAGGCTGGTTGGCAGCGGCTCGCCATTCTTCACGCTGCTCTGCTTTTCTTTTCAACTCACAATATGAGTGCAGTTCTTATCGACCATAACTGGTTTCATGTAGTCTAAACGGGGTTGTCTTCTGTGAATCTTCCCTTCAATTGTTCCTTCTTTATTCTCTTAACCAACCCATTGTGTCATAGTATATGCTCTATAAACTTAGCTCTTCTGCCTTTTAAATTTCGTATAAAGCTCTTCTTCTCCTGAGCTCTTCTAAAGATGTCCTCATTCGATATCTACTCTCTCCAGCTTATCTTGAATATTCTTCTGTAGCACCGGGTCGCAAATGCTTCGAGTCTTTTCTTGTCACTTTCTCCAACTGTTTAAGATTCACTCAAGTATAGGGCAACACTCCGCAAGTATGTCCTCACTAGATTATTCCTTAAGTTCAGGCTGATAGTGTTTGAAATGAAGAGGTTTTCTGTTTGTTGAAACCAATTTTAACCTGGTTAATTCTGCTTATAATTTCCTTGCTGCTACGTCCATCGCTTGTGATTTTACTTCCTAGATAGTTATATTCTTTAACTGCCTGGAGAACATTATTTCCAATAATTATTCTGACTAGATCTTCTTCCTTCCGACTACATACTAGGACTTTAGTCTTATGTTCATTTATTTTCATATTGAATTCATTCTTCATTACTTGATCCATTGTGTCGAGAATCTTTTTTAGATCTTTGTTGCTATCTGCAGTCACTGCTATGTCATCTGAAAACCTAAGCATGTCCATTTTTTCCCCGTGTATGTTTACTCCGAGATGGGTGTCTCCTCTTACGCTATCGATCGTTTCTTCGACGTACAAGTTAAACAAACATGGAGACAGATAACATAGAGTAGAAGAACAAGTCTTACTCCTTTCTCAAAATTCTCTTCCTCTTGATGGTTTCCACATCGAACTATGCCTGTCTCGTGCTGTTAATCAATATATAACTACTATAAATATAAGTGCAATTAAAGTAGGTTACATTGTGAACACAAAAAGCCGTGTGATAGACGAAAATAAGAATTCAAAAACATTTATAAACTAGCCAGAAGAAGAAGAAGAGGAAAGATGGTTTTCTGACAATGATATATTCTAGAAAAGACGCCAACTCACTCTTGTTTACAGGTTTGATCAAAGAACTTATAAGCAGAAGAGTGTTGTGTATTAGTGGAAGAAATATTCGTTAGTTAATCATTGTAACTATTACATCAAAGTAAAGAAGACTAATTGTAGTGAACAATAACAGTGTTGAAAAAGTAAAAAGAAAATTGTTAACAGTAACCAATACTGGCAACTTTGGTTGAAGAAGTTAATAAATGTAAGAATAAATGTGTGGAACAAGTGTTTCTCGCATAGAAAATAACTCTATTCCAAAGGCCGCATTTTTCATGCTCCTCAAGGTAGTCATAATTTCTAGGAAGAGCCAAAAAACGATTTTTAATTTAAGTAAAAAAATGTTGTAATTAATTTATATTTTTTGTTGTTATCTACCTAAGGCTTTTGAAATTGTAAGGTGTGTCTACTCCTACACCAGGATGGAAGAAGAAGACATTTTGTTAAGGATGGTGTGCATTTTGGTAAAGCACATATCATTTTTTAGTCACACTGTAATTTTCTTCTTATTCTTCTACGGCGTCACAGTTCGAAGTCGAAATTTACACTCCATATAATCATCCGCCTCCATTTCTCCCTGTCCTTGGCGATCGATGTCCATCGTTTTATTTTAAGTAAAGTATCAGCATCCTTCGCCACTGCATCAATCCAGCGATGCTTGGGTCTTCCTACTTCTACTCTCGATTTGACTAAACAGTACTTTCCTAGGTATTCGGTTGCCTTCCATCCTAATGATGTGTCCTGCCCATTGCAATCTATGCAGTCGGATGGTGGTGGCCAGATCACTGTCTTTAATATATCTCGTATAGTTCCTCATTGTGACGCATTCTCCATATCCCATTGACTTGGATTGTTCCATACATTCTCTTCAAAATTCGCCTTTCAAAGGTATTGACTATATTAGCGGCTTGTTTGTTTACAGTCCAAGTTTCGCTGCCATATGTTACCACCTTTCTGATCATAACTTTATATAATGTAACCCACATTGTAACTTAAGGTCACTTAAATGTGAAGGATGTTGTAGCTGATACTATTTCTGAAATATAACCAGCAAATGGATATTGAGTTCGTCTGTAACCAGTGGCGGCTCGTGGTTCTGACAGTTGGGAGTTCAATGTGTGAATGTTTCTTCTAAGATAAGAGCAATTGTCGCATTGCAAATAACACACGGGGAGGATGTCAACATGAAGACATAACTATTGACAACTTTTAGTAGGCTTACTGTTAAGTTGTGTTCATGCTGCTTGTTAATTATTCTAAAAATATGTAAATATAATTATTTCACTACCACCCGGAACACAGGCATTGTGTTCCGAGTCGTAGTGAAATAATTACATTTAGTTAAGAAACGAACACATCATGGACAACGAAATCGAAGAAAAAAATATGTAGTTAAAATAAAAGGATAGTTATATATTTCTCTTTGACATTTATAAAGTTAAGCGGCCTATCGAGTTATCTTGATTTATCTTTAATAGAGAGAGAGAGACACTTTTTTTTTAAATAGATTGAACACTATTTATTTTACGAAATGAATGAATTGAACACAAAAATAAGAACTACCTGAACACTTATCACACAAAAATATCAGCAAACACTTTGAAGGTTATACACGCTTATGTCAGCTTAACGTTACTATAATTATTTAATGACTAAATTAAACACACCTTATTTTTGGAATACAATTACTTCACTATTTGATTTGATTTTAAGACATTACCGCAGACATTTTTATTGCAATCTAAATGAAATAGAGAAATCTGACACAAAACTGTGTGTAAACGGACAAATCATATAGAGAATGGTGGTATTATGAAAATGTTAAAATTCCCAATCAGCGCGGTTCGGCACTCGTCGAAACTATTCGTCTCTATCACTAACATTTGGATTTAGCGAATGTTGTATGTAATTTTGCGTATACTGATTTCCCCCTCCAAAGCTGTCTACACAGTCCGGGAGGTGCTGAGAGAGCTGTTTTGCACCTCCAAGCAATAGTAGTGAGCAATTCGCCTATACGCGAATCCATTACTCTTCAGTCAACAAGATTAATCCCGCAAATCTTGTTATTAAAATGTGAAACTATTGTCTCAACAAATCCTTAAACTTATTTAAATTACTGTATTTAGGGCGGTTCACTGAACCACTGAACATTATGGACTAGCCGCCACTGTCTGCAACACAAGTCAGGCACCGTCTTTATTCTACCAATTCAGTTTCCTTCTGTGATTATGTTACGCGAAAAAATATTTAAACCTTTTCAAAGGAATCAGAGGTTGTCTCTGTGCAGTGCGGTGTTAATCAGTTATTCAACTCTCGTAACGTACTTTTAAAACGGGCGGTGCAATCGGTTGCTCTGTTTATAAACTCTGTTCCCGTCACCGGAATATCAACATGCAGGTGTACTCGAATCAAATGAAACCGTCGTTTTTACAGTGTGTCTTGTTATTTCTTTCATACTGTCCTTTTTACGAAAAGAGCAATATCTACACAAAAAAAATTGAATTTGAGTAAGACAACCGTATGGTACTTCTGAGACATACAAGTGCAAAGCTAAGACGCGACATATCTCGTAGTTTGCGTAATGAGCAGGTGAATAGTCGCCCAAGACGACAACGTTTGGGAGCGGCGAATTTAGAGAGAATGAGGTTAAATGTAGTTTACAGGTCTCGGAGGTATATATGGATAGTAGGGGGAAAATGACAGTTCTAACGCACAAAGGAATGCCGCCTTTCTTAAAAAACATAAAAAACGATAAAAAACAAGATCAAAGAGATGCCGCCGTTCCCGCGGTCCAAGATTTTTTCCCACGCTCTCCCCACCACCCTGGACCCGCAGTATCCGCGAATTTCCGCGAATATAATTTTTTATATGCAGCCTTTCGCGAGCCTAAATCACTTTCACTTTCTAATTTCCGCGAATATAATTTTTTATATGCCGCCTTTCGCGAGCCTAGATCACTTTCACTTTCTACTGGACCACAGCATCCGCGACTTTTTCGCTGATCTGTGTCAAGAGCCGCGACTTTTTCGCGTATCTGGACCACAGCATCCGCGAATATAATTTTTTATTTTTTTATATGCCGCCTTTCGCGAGCTTAGATCACTTTCACTTTCTATCACTTGATGCATTATAGTGTATATATTAAATATATGATCAGGGTTACCAACCTTGCATGTGTTCAAATTTGTTATAATGTATATTAAATCTATATGATCAGGTTTACCAACCTATGGTGGGGGGGGGTTCCGACTTGATGCATTATAGTGTATATATTAAATATATGATTAGGGTTACCAACCTTGCATGAGTTCAAATTTGTTGTGTGTTATAATGTATATTAAATCTATATGATCATGTTTACCAACCTATGTATGGGTTCAAACTTGATATGTGTGTGTATTATAGTGTATATTAAAATATATGATCAGGGTTACCAATCCTGCATTATTGTGTGTGTGTATAGAACAGATCTGCCAACATTTTTCTTCGGTGGGAAATTCAAATTATATTATAGTAAATTGTTGACGACGACTTCGACATCAACTCTCTCTCCCCTCCTCTCTCTTTGTCTCTAGACACAGTTGTCATCAGTTTTACATAAGCGTCGTGCTACTTATGGATTATTGTAATTAGCGATACTAAAATGTAATCACCAGGAAATATATATTTATCACCTACCTCGTGGCGTCCTTTTTTTGACACATGACAGTCATTGACTACGATTTAGAAATTAATATACTGCCAAGTCTGTGTGTGTGTGTGTGGTAAAGTGTTACGCACAAAAAAATCTCCTTGAAATAAGGTATTTTCAAAAGTTTTGTGTACACACACATTGTATAATAATTTTCGTAATTGTAAGATACAACCTGCAAATTATTAAAATGTCTCTCTCACACATTTCTGATTACTATACAAATAATTGGATGCATATTCGAAGATTTCCCTTATTCAATCGATTTGTTTGTGTGTACACGAACTTAAATACAGACGATTGTAATTTTAAAAATTCATTTTTTGCATTAAATATATATCGTAAACAATGAAATAATAATATTTCGTCATTGTAAGATTTTAATAAAACAATTATCAGTTTAAATAATAATTTTCATGATTGTAAGATACAACCTACAAATTATTAAAATGTCTCTCTCACACACATTTCTGATTACTATACAAATAATTGCATGCATATTCGGAGGTTTATAACGAAATAAATTAAAAAAAACCATAATTTGTTTTAAAAAATTAAATATATATATATATTTTACAACACTGTACACAAACTTAAAATATAGTTTACAAACCGCTATAATACAATTATTCAAAAAAATACATTTTACATTGATTAAATATATATATATCACAAACAAACATTGTTATATATAAAATAAATACAATATTAATAATAATGTTTTAAATGATTAAATATATATTTACAGCACTGTACACAAACTTAAAATATAGTTTACAAACCGTTATAATACAATTATTCAAAATACATTTTACATTGATTAAATATACATATATCACAAACAAACATTGTTATATAAAATAAATATTAATAATAATTTTTTGACATTGTAAGATTTTAAAATAATAATTTCACGGCTGTAGATACAGTTCACAAGGAAGTTTATCTGTAACATAACAATACAGTCGATATTAGAATCACTGATACGATAATATTCAATTATCACATGCACACACACACACAGTTAGTGGAAAGAATCAAATGTGTTAAGTAAGTAAACTTTTTCAAGTATATGTCATTTTTCATAAGTTAATGTACTTTCAAATAATTTCTAATCAAACCAAACCAAATATTATTCACTGGAAATTTGTAAATACTACTTAGAATCAATGATACATTTATCGCATAAAGGTAATGTACTTTCAAATAATTTCTAATCGAACCAATTATTATTCAACGAAACTAAATAGAATCAATGATACATTTATCATGTACATACAAATTCAATTATTAAAGTGTTAAGTACAGTGAGTTGAAACTACACACACACACACACACACACACACACACACACACACACACACACACACACACACACATCAATAAATTGTTTGTTAACACGATTGCTACTTACGACGTTAGGACTCAATCTCTACTTGTGTTGTTTGATTTCTCGTCCCTCGATACACTAAATGTAGTTCTTTAGGTTTGATATGTCTGAGCTCCTCATTCGTGAAGACACCTGCATACCTCTTGGGAAGATAGACACGATACTGACGGTCGCCATCCTCCAACGTAGCAAGCACAGAGTTCCCATATTTTGTGTCCACATTTGTTAAGACCATGATGGGATATTTTTTATTCACTGTCAATTCTGAACATCGTTTGTACTCGATAGCACTTACAGCATTAAACTTTACAAGAAACGACATTATTAGAAGACACTAGTGAACACGTCTGTATCAAACCAGAGAGAACCAAACAATGACAGAATATTCGACACAAAAGGACAGTATAATGTGATAGTGGTGGTGGTAACGTCGGTGTCCCACTTTCATTTGCATGTATGAACATGTCCCACAGACGAAATTAGAGACACCAAAAATATAACAATGTCATTAGGAAAGTCCATTTTCATAAGAAAATAGTCACTGCTTACAGCTATGCATGTATGTACATGTCCACAACAGAATGAGAGAGAGAGATATAAATGTCATCATTCGGGGTGACCTACTTTCTAAATTTGTTACATTAAAAATGTTTGTTTAAAGCAAAAATCATGAATCATCCATTCCCGAATAGCATGCACCTTATAGTTGGCACAACGGTCAGAAGAATTGAAATGTCTAAGACATTCTGTTCCATGAATTATATACGGTATGTTTTTAGGACAACCAAAGTCATCGAGATTGATGATATTATTGTGTATTATCTTTGATTGCAAAAAACGTTTTTTCTCAAAACCCTTCACAAACACATATTTATATATACGTGTATGTGATGTTAACAATGAAACAAGATTGTCGTATGGTGTCTCTCCTTCGCTCCATCTAAGTCTATGATAATTTGACGTTAACCAGTGGTTTGTCCTAACGTATTTGGGATTCGTAACGGATGTAGCAGGCGGTGTCAAAATCCAATGTCTACCAGCAAATCTCAGAACGTCCATGATTGACAGTTCCTTCACAATATATTTTCCGTTGTCGTCGAAAAAGCACTGGAAGTCGATTATAACCGCAGTGTTATCCATAATACTGTAAGACAAAGAAACCACACACATTACAAACTCTATATATGTATATATTATGTTTAAACATACAAATATCATTGAGATATTAGTATGTGAACTTACGTTTACAGACGTCTGGACTGAAGCACCGAGAGACATCAACTGACGAAAGAAACAAGTGTTGAGGGGGGTTACTATACATGGAGACGAATTTTTTTAGTAGGTGGGGAGGTGTCGTCGTCGTCGTTCTCCATGTTGATGCGTTGTCGTATCCGATAATGACCGTATGCAAGTGTATCATGACCATTGTCTAATATATAACGCTTATCATCATACGGTGACAACGCTTGCTTATTTACACGCATCGTGTACAGCGTATGATGATCGCTACGTAAACAAAGCGCACTGGTAGAAAACTGACAATGATCAGTGAGACACTTGCGATACATATCGTGTCGCAGACTCCTCTTAATTGCAACTCGAGGCACACCTTTACATACACGTTTTTGACACTCTTGGGTGGGATCTTCGTGGGCCACAAGGAACGAATAACATTTCGCACGGAGACCCACGATTTCTCTAATAGGACGACCACACGTTTCATCCTTGAACAGTCCGACAACCTTTTTGTTCTTAAGGCTATAACAAGGATGAGACGTAGGGTAATCCGATGTGTCAAAAACGTGTAGGTCCTTCTTCATGTCTGCATACAAGTCTGATGTTTGAATGCTATACATCAGACTGTCTGTATCTGTCATTAATAATTTAACGTTGCGGCCGTACTTGGCGACAGCATAACGATAATGAAAGTCGTACATTATCGTTTTGCTAACGTCAAGCACCGTGAAGCCGACATACACGGGACGGGAAAGAACAATGGATTTTTTACGGAGTGAGAGCCCCACCAGATCGTTCGTATAACGAATCATACGTTTTAGCCTAGGTGTGGAAACTAGTTTTTGAAGCCGTCGTTCATTCGAGACTAGTTCAAAGTCTATATGTTTCCGTACGTTCTCCAGCGACTTACCGTATACGGCGTTGTTCATCAGTTTGAAAAGGTCTTTTTCAAAGCTGTTGACGGCTGTTTGCCTCTTGCGGGTGTTGAAATCGATAAACGGTTTCAACCAAGCGCTTTGCTTAAAACACAACACCCTATGAGTCGCTTTCAGCTCTAAGCCAAGACTTAAATACAATTTCAAATTTCGATAATGGAGAACGTAATTTTGTTTGTCCTCCAAAGTTGTTAACAACTTCTCTACGGATGACCCTGATTCGTTATACGATGATCTGTATATACTCTCGTGTAAACGTTTGGAAAAGGGAGAAAGGATATCGGGTGTTACGCGCTGGCGCACAGGTGCAAGTGGGTAGTCGGAATGCAGGTCGTGTAAGGTATCGGGATAGTGTAGGTCGACTGCGAGGATGTACCCGATGTCGGAATCATCACTCACATTACGTACGTCCAAGGACTCGATTTCGTTACGATCGAGCCATCGGAAGTCTGCGTAAGGGAGCGGTTGCGACATGGCTGCACCGTATAAATTATTACAGTCTGTATACAGAATGAAGGAGGTCGGTTTCGATACATCGTACTGATCTGGAATCAGAGGATTGTTAGCGACTGCGTGACGGTTGGATATCATCGCGCAGCCTCCGCGGATCCCAGACTCAAAGAACAGATGCAGATTTATCTCTGTTAACAGCTCTAATTCGACCCCTGTCATTTTTAGCATCGCGTTCCAAGCGAGTCCGGGAAGCGAGTAAAAATGACACGGGTCCAAGCAGTAATCGAGTAAGGCCATGTCTCGGAAACTTTCAAAGACATCGGCCAGCAGCATTACGTCTGTCAACAAATACAAATCGTGGTAATCGCCAAACGTACGCAGATTGAATGCACTCCACACGTTTTGTGCGTGCTCGTAATCTGCGTCCGAAATAGCCGATTCCAACAACCGGTTATCAAAGTGTTCACGAGCGGGTAGGCTTGTTCCGTTGAACCGATCAATGCTGTCAACGTACTCGTAAGGGTATACTCCCTTGCGTACGAGCAGATTGGTCTGTTCGTCGAAACCCCGTCTAAGCATTTCCTCTCTGAGCAAAGGAAATTGGCTCCCGGACGTGGACAGATTGGTAACGAGTGTGTCCAGAGAGCGATTAAGAAATTGAAAAAAGTCTACGAAACGCAAGGGACCCAGGGAGAACGACACGTAACGCTCACTGGATGTTGCAATGCAGGATACGTGTTGGTCCTTATATTTTTCTAAACCCAGCATTAAATGGTGACAGTCGTAGCCACGAAGGTTGTGAAAGAAGACGGGGATATGACGAGGCATCTTGTAGCTTAGATTACAGCTATTGTGGGCTGCTCCCAAGAATTTCCCCGTAAGATGACAATGATTGCGTACCTTGTCATCGTCTGTCAAAGAGCGCTCACACAAATGACAAACGGTGGCGTTAGTGAATGCAACATTGTCATCATCGGACATAATTATTTGCACGTTATGTCGTACTACCTTCATCATATCCTCGGCGTCTTTCATCAACCACAAGAAGAAAGTGTCTACAACGTTTTCACCTCGATAAACTTTAGCCTCTCTCCAGAGTCTGTGTGTATGATCCACGATAGCATAGGAGAAACCTGACGGAATATGCATCGCTTCGTATGATGTGGACGATACAGGAGGAGAAGTTATTTTCTGACGGGCACCGTTGCTATCGACAGAGTAGAATTCACCTAACTCGTGCACTGTCGTCGGGACGTTGTTACCAGGTGAACACGATTGAAGCGGAGTGATGAGAGACTCGAAGTCGGCGTAGACGGTAAAGGGTACTTTAAGACAGTGCGCGTAATATTTAAATGACATAAACTTCTCCTCCTCTGTAGGCATTTTGGTTTTCTGCTCGCCGTGAGGTGTGCAGTAGGGGAGATGATCGGACAGACCATGTTCTGTGGAGAAACGATGCAGGCAGTAGTCGCAGTAAAATGATTGGCCGTCGTGTTTTGTAAGGGATGATAACAATCTACTCATGTTACTGATAAGACAGTAATGTTTTCGGCTATTTGTATCGGACAGAAGCAAAAGATTAACATGATGTATTCTGTCCTTATTGGGGGTAATTCTTAACGGATAAACCTCATTTTTTGATTCGTTTCTGATATCGTCGTCTATATCATAGCCGAAAACGTTTATAGAAATGTTGGGATTCTGTGTTTCAAATTTAGAAAGTGAGTTTATAGAAACAGGGTACTCGATACCGGACATATTTATTGTGTTTTTGAATAAGAGGTATTTTGAAACACGTTCTTTATCTCTTACTTGAGGGTGTATGTGAGCTAGTACGGACCATAGAAAACACATTTCATCTTGGGAGTTCTTGATGTTGACTACTGCCCTGGTGACTGCAAGTTTTGGCGGGGTTGGAAGGTAGGAGGATGCTGCTAGAGGCCTGTACCGTCCAACAACTAGTTCCAGCTTCAGTACAGCATCCACCGACCATCCGCTCCCGTCACGGGTAAAATTGGATATGCTATTCATGATTTTATCATAGGATTCATCGAGTAGACAGTTCAACTCGTCGTTGTCGTCCGTGAGCAACGTACGACAACGTCCGTGGAAGACAGCGTCTTTGGTTACCTCTTTTTCTTCGCCGCTGTCACCATCTAACGCAGTTTTAGTGAAACGTATCCTGCACGCAATATGCCATTTGATACTGCGTAAACGTGCTTGTTCTGCCAGAATATCCTTGCACAATAAAGGTCGCACCTCGGTCATTATCGGTACTATATCTTGATCTTCTTCTTCTTCTGTGTACACAGGCAGATAATTAAAAGTTGTGAGACATCCTCTAATACTACTGTTTCGCACGATATAAAATCGTGTCATATCTGAAACAATAGAAACACATGTATTAGCTAATAGGAATGATGAATAACACACACACACACACACACACACAAATTCATGTTTGATGTAAATAGATAGTACACGTTAGTAATAGGCTAGTTTATTGCAAACTGTGAAGATGGCAGCTACTCCTGATTTTAGCATTGAAAGTGAAAGAAGAAAATCGTTCAAGTATTGGGAAGTGACGTTTGTCAGTCCCGACGAGTTAGCGTTTGCCGGGTTTTACTACTATCCGCTAAATTATGATGTTTGTAGACATAGTATGTCATTCATAGACGATAGAGTTAAATGCTTTTGTTGCGGAATTGAATTAGTTCATTGGAGAGAAGGTGACATACCTATGGTGGAACATGAAAAATTTTCTCCGTCATGTCAATTTCTAAACGATGTCAAGAGACAATACATTGGGGAGAAGGTGACAAACCTATGTCAGAACATAAAAAATGTTCTCCGTCATATCAATTTCTAAACAACGTCAAGAGACTATCTTATACATGTTAATTCATATCAAACAAATTTGGTTTGCTGCATAATTATAGAGAGAGACAATTGGTATTTAAAAAAATTTTTACCTTGTTGAGGATGTCCCTGTTCCTGCTGATGTTCTGGATTCTGCTGAAGGTCAGACATGGTAATATTCAGACGTGAGAGTGAATACTGAAAAACAAAGAAACTGTTATAACGCTGGTATTATTTTAGTGTATCTTAAACGCTTTATATCTCACAAAGTAAATTAGCATATCAATTTGTAACATACAATTTGTAGCACAGTAGTGTTCAGCAACACGAACGATTGTGAAGTTCACCGGTTATATATTGTGATGGCAGCGGTATGCGAACATCTGCTCTCCGGTACCAGCGGTGGACACAGCGAGCCAATCAGACATCAGCAGCCACCGAGACGTAACCAACTTCGTGTTCGGAGCTAGCCAATCACCGATGCCAGTTAGTTAATAAAACCTGAGCCGACAGAAAATTTTGAAAGTTCCGCGTCAGCGATGGATTTCGCTGGGTCGGCAGCTGACTCTACAACCAGTGGGACTGCAGTACGCCGTGAACAGCAGGCGCAGCCGCCGAACATCTCAGCGCGGCACTACCAACATCGCCGTTCTCACAACTCGGTCCTTTTTAGGACCACCAAAAACACTAGAGTGTACGATTGGTGCCAGTTGTCATGCGGCAAGCCTTTTGTCCGATGAAACATTCCACAGTTGAAACCTGCTCTACAAAACGCTTCACACGAAGCGTTATGTTAAGAGAGAGAGAGAACGCGCATGTAAGTAGTTGACAACACACACGCACACATAGTTAATATTTGTTCATTATTTAATACAATGAAAAATGAAGTCAACGTTTTGACGATGAGTGAGAGAGAGAGAGAGAGAGAGCGGGCGTTGTAAGTACGTACACAGTTAATATTTGTCGAATATATATAAACTTTCTAAAATCATATACATGCGCGGTAATGATCACAGAGAGGAGAAACGGTTTGAACATAACGTTTGACAACGAGAGAGAGAGAGAGAGAGAGAGAGAGAGAGAGAGAGAGAGAGAGAGAGAGAGAGAGAGAGAGAGAGAGAGAGAGAGAGAGAGAGAGACAGACAGACAGACAGACAGACAGACAGACAGATATAGACAGTCGGACGGACGGACGTAACGAGTGTGTCCAGAGAGCGATTAAGAAATTGAAAAGAGTCTACGAAACACAAGGGACCCAGAGAGAACGACACGTAACGCTCACTGGATGTTGCAATGCAGGATACGTGCATGCATACAGCGAGAACGAAGAAGTCCCGCTACCGAGTGAAATCACTGGTCTCGACTCTGTTGTCGTATTCGATGATGTATCGTGTGAAAGACAAAACAATATTCGAAAGTATTTTGCTATGGGGAGACATAGCGGTGTGGACACATTCTATCTATATTGTCCGGTGACAATATATAGTGCATGCGTTGATGTGTGTGTGGGTGCAACTGTACTAAAAAAGCTGTTATGCGCATGCGTAAATAATACAAATGCATATATGTAGATGACTGAAAAGAGATGATATAAAAGTGGTTGCACTGTAGTACTGTATGAACTTTTGTTTATGAAACTACCGAAAAAAATACAATAAGAACGATATGAGGAAATATAAGTCTATACTACTAGCAACCAACGGACACAAACAAAAATATAAACACAATACACGAGTCTGTTCGCCGAAACCCTGTCTAAGAATTACATTATAAACTAGGAATTGCTTCCGACGTCTGCGAGCGAGAGAGGGAGAGAGAGAGAGAGGAGAAACGGTATGAAACCTTCCGCAGTTGAAACCTGCTCTACAAAACGCTTCACACGAAGCCTTATGTTAAGAGAGAGAGAGAACGCGCATGTAAGTAGTTGACAACACACACGCACACATAGTTAATATTTGTTAATTATTTAATACAATGAAAAATGAAGTCAACGTTTTGACGATGAGTGAGAGAGAGAGAGAGAGAGCGGGCGTTGTAAGTACGTACACAGTTAATATTTGTCGAATATATATAAACTTTCTAAAATCATATACATGCGCGGTAATGATCACAGAGAGGAGAAACGGTTTGAACATAACGTTTGACAACGAGAGAGAGAGAGAGACAGATAGACAGACGGACAGAGACAGACAGACAGACAGTTGGACGGATGGACGGACGGACAGAGAGATAAATAGAGAGAGAGAGAGAGAGAGCGGGCGTTGTAAGTACGTACACAGTTAATATTTGTCGAATATATATAAACTTTCTAAAATCATATACATGCGCGGTAATGACCGCAGAGAGGAGAAACGGTTTGAACATAACGTTTGACAACGAGAGAGAGAGAGAGAGAGAGAGAGAGAGAGAGAGAGAGAGAGAGAGAGAGAGAGAGAGAGACAGAGACAGAGACAGAGACAGACAGACAGAGACAGACAGACAGAGACAGACAGACAGACAGTCGGACGGATGGACGACGGACGGACAGAGAGATAAATAGAGAGAGAGAGAGAGCGGACGTTGTAAGTATGTACACAGTTAATATTTATCGAATATATATAAACTTTCTAAAATCAATCGATGATAACGACAACTTTCATGTCAAAGGAAAAATTTACGAGGGTACACCTGGTCTGTATGAACTTTTGTTTATGAAACTATCGAAAAAATACAATAAGAACGATATGAGGAAATACAGGCCCATACTACTAGCAACCAACAGACATATGATGAAATTAATTTCTATTTTTAATTTATTTGTGTGTGCGTATGTTTGACTGTAGTGCAGATTATAATTTACAAAGTTTTGATGAATACTATTTGAAAGGGGGGGAGCTCTCTAGTTGACATCTCCGCCGATGTAATGACTCTCAAACATAAAAATGTAAACATAAACAGACGGTGTTTGTTGACACGTAAACATTGCACACTTAAAATGTAAACATAAACATTCCGAGTTCGTTGACATGTAAACTGTTTTTCCTTTCGTGAGTAATCGTTCGTTAATAAGATATGAATTAGCTTAATCGATTAAATGGTTAGACTAGAATGGTAAATGTGAAGGTAAGAAGGTAAGTATGTAGGTTCGATTCCTGTTAATTCATATTTTTGTTAAAAATCTTTTTTATAAATATTGAGGAGAAGGGATAATAACATATTCTTTTATAATTATTAACAACGTTGTTTGGTATTTGTCATTGTAAAGTACAATCGGAAACCATGACGCCACTTAAATCGGTAATATTTTTTTTTAACATTATGGACAAAATGTTTAACGGATAACACAACACAGTTTCAATTGGATCAAGTTAAACGTTACTTATATGAATATGGATATCTTTATACGAAAGATAAAACGTCATTGCAATTAGTAAATGATTCAGATGTTTCCAATGCCCTCCTTATATTTCAAGAATATTACAAATTACCTGCTGACGGCAAATTAAATAATGAAACTCGAAATTTAATGTTAAAACGTAGGTGTGGTAATACCGATATTCTTTCTGATTATAGAAAGAAATCAGCTAGAAAAACCACGCTTTGTTGTGTTAGCGTTTCAGACAGCAAGAAAAAATGTACTGCCAGCACGCGCTGATGAATTCGATCACTGTAACGTGATCAATGCGAGACTGTTTCTAAACGACAAGTATTATCCTTACGATAATTTAAACTTGGATATTGGGAAAGACCGTTTCGCATTATTGTACAATATGTACACCAGTTTTCAAAGTTCGTATTACCACCGTTTAGACGGCAGCCCAGTACTGACACCGGAATTATTCAAATCAAAAGCCTCGCTGGTTGTTTTCGATTGTAGCAAGCAAGACGATACACTTAAGTCTTCAGCAGTTGATGTACGTTTAGAATTTGAATCGTCAATGAATTTTCCTAGACAGACAACCGCCTACTGTATGATACTACATGATTCGCTTGTAGAATATACACCATTGTCCAACACAGTACATAGACGTGTTTAAGTCTTATTTTATACATATTTTGTAAATACTAGTTTTAAATATATATATATTTTCATCATATTTGTGACATTATAATATTGGAGCTATGTGTGTGTATGTATTTTTAATTGTAAAACTAGTTTAGATATATTTTAATACTTGTAACAATATAATCTTGGAACTGTGTATGTTTTTTTTTAAATTGTAAATATTAGTTTAGATATATTTTCATACTTGTAACAATATAATCTTGGAGCTGTGTATGTATTTTTAATTGTAAAACTGTTTAATATAATCTTGGAGCTGTGTGTATGTATTTTAATAAATGTATATATATATTATATTATTATTTGTATAACCCACTCCATAATAATTTGATCATACACATACACGCGCACACACACATGTATTAAATTCAATAATGCGTTTGATAATGTTTTAATGCAAATAATTTTAGGAAAGTCTACATTCCGCATTCATAAGGAGATAGTCACTGCTTACAGCTATGTATGTCCACAACAGAATTAGAGAGAGATATAAATGTCATCCTACGCTGTGACCTACTTTCTAAATTTTTTACATTAAAAACGTTTGTTTAAAGCAATTTTTCAGAAAATTTGTAACAGACATAATAATTTGATCATACACACACACATGTATTAAATTCAATAACACGCTTGATAATGCAAATAATTTTTACGTTTAAATAAAAATCTGCACATACATTAAAATTAAAATTAAATAAAATCTGTACAACTTACCAAAAAACTAGTATGTGCGTTGTCTACACTGAAGGCGTACAAACAGTCTTTCAACTATTAAAAAAAAGATGTAGAGATTTAACGATGTATCAGCACACGTTGGTGAGAAATTGCCACTATAAAAATACAGTAAGAATATATTTTCAGAAATTGTAATTTGATCATACACACACGCGTACACACACACATGTATTAAATTCAATAAATAATGCACTTGATAATTTTTACGTTTAAATAAAATCTATACACTTACCAAAAGAAGATGTGTATACTGGAAGACACGTAAGACGTACAGTATCAGCCAAACTAGTATGTGCGTTGTCTACACTGAAGACGTACAAACAGTCTTTCAAAAGAACATGTGTATACTGGAAGACACGTAATACGTGCAGTATCAGGATGTACAAGTAGACAAATAAGAAATTGCCGCTAACTTACTTAGCGTATATATAGTGTACTCTGTAGTGGGGAAAGCACGTGTGTGTGTGTGTGTGTCCGTTTTTAGAGTAATTACTGTAAGCGGTGTTAATGCTTGACAGGTGTCAAATTAGAAAGTAGAGTTGTCCGTTTTTAGAGTAAATACTTTATAATCCTAATTACTGTCAGCACTGCTAATGACTAGCAGGTGTGAAATTAGAATGTAGGACGTCGTACACAAGGTTAATGACCTCTGGTTTAATTTAGCGAATAATAACTATATCTAATTCAGTATCGTTGTGTGTACGTGTACGTGTGTGTGTGTGTGTGTGTGTGTGTGTGTGTGTGTGTGTGTGTGTGTGTGTGTGTGTGTGTGTGTGTGTGCATAGACTTGTTTCGCTGTCAACGTACTCCGAATATGCATGCAATTATTTGTATAGTAATCAGAAATGTGTGTGAGAGAAACATTTTAATAATTTGTAGGTTGTATCTTACAATCATGAAAATTATTATTTAAACTGATAATTGTTTTATTAAAATCTTACAATGACGAAATATTATTATTTCATTGTTTACGATATATATTTAATGCAAAAAATGAATTTTTAAAATTACAATCGTCTGTATTTAAGTTCGTGTACACACATACAAATCGTTTGAATAAGGGAAATCTTCGAATATGCATCCAATTATTTGTATAGTAATCAGAAATGTGTGAGAGAGACATTTTAATAATTTGTAGGTTGTATCTTACAATTACGAAAATTATTATACAATGTGTGTGTACACAAAACTTTTGAAAATACCTTATTTCAAGGAGATTTTTTATGCGTAACACTTTACCACACACACACAGACTTGGCAGTATATTAATTTCTAAATCGTAGTCAATGACTGTCATGTGTCAAAAGAGGACGCCACGAGGTAGGTGATAAATATATATTTCCTGGTGATTACATTTTAGTATCGCTAATTACAATAATCCATAAGTAGCACGACGCTTATGTAAAACTGATGACAACTGTGTCTAGAGACAAAGAGAGAGGAGGGGAGAGAGAGTTGATATCGAAGTCGTCGTCAACAATTTACTATAATATAGTTTGAATTCCCCACCGAAGAAAAATGTTGGCAGATCTGTTCTATACACACACACAATAATGCAGGATTGGTAACCCTGATCATATATTTTAATATACACTATAATACACACACATATCAAGTTTGAACCCATACATAGGTTGGTAAACCTGATCATATAGATTTAATATACATTATAACACACAACAAATTTGAACTCATGCAAGGTTGGTAACCCTAATCATATATTTAATATATACACTATAATGCATCAAGTCGGAACCCCCCACCATAGGTTGGTAAACCTGATCATATAGATTTAATATACATTATAACAAATTTGAACTCATGCAAGGTTGGTACTCCTCGATCATATATTTAATATATACACTATAATGCATCAAGTGATAGAAAGTGAAAGTGATCTAAGCTCGCGAAAGGCGGCATATAAAAAAATAAAAAATTATATTCGCGGATGCTGTGGTCCAGATACGCGAAAAAGTCGCGGCTCTTGACACAGATCAGCGAAAAAGTCGCGGATGCTGTGGTCCAGTAGAAAGTGAAAGTGATCTAGGCTCGCGAAAGGCGGCATATAAAAAATTATATTCGCGGAAATTCGCGGATACTGCGGGTCCAGGGTGGTGGGGAGAGCGTGGGAAAAAATCTTGGACCGCAGGAACGGCGGCATCTCTTTGATCTTGTTTTTTATCGTTTTTTATGTTTTTTAAGAAAGGCGGCATTCCTTTGTGCGTTAGAACTGTCATTTTCCCCCTACTATGGATTAAAGTCATCTTGTCTGTAGTTCTCCTTTTTTCATCCTCACCAACACCATCACCCCTACACACTAAAAAGACATAAACTTGTAGATTTACCCTTCCGGTTCGACGAATAATGTGAACTGTGTCCTATCTGTATCGTAATGTCTGTGTTATCTGGTCTGTAATATCTGTATCTTTTGTGTTCATGTCAACATTAAGTGTTAATGTCAACCAGTATATCTACTTTATATGCCCACAGTGTTTAACATTTTGAATTTATTTTATCAAGCCAGCAGCAAGTGGAAGTGACTTGTCTTTATTTGTTTACATGTTTTTGCCATTTAGTCTTGCAATTTGTGCATCTGTTTAATCTGTTAACAAAAACAAGAAGACCTGTCAATGGTCAGCTCTTCATAATCATGTATGCCTTTTGTCAGTCAATTTGTTCAATGTTCGCTTAGTCGAACAGATTACAAAGCTGCAATAAAGTGAAAAAAAAACCTTTGTCGTGACGTGCACCACAATTGATCAGGACCACTTCAGAAGTTCCCTTGTTTGCTCTGCATTCTTGCTGTTTTCACTTTAACGTAGTGTTAATAGTCACGCCAAGATACAGGCAGGAACACGTGCATGTAATAACCAACAGCGCTACTATAAACACGCGCTCTATGAATACAATAAACATATAAACTACAAACACACCGACATAAAAGCCAACACGTGTAATTACAAGTTGGGAACCCACACGGAGTGTAATTAGCTATATGTACTGTATATGTACTGCCCCTCAGTTCATATGAATAGACAATTTGCACAGCACTGATTTAAACTTATTAAGCATGGTATTTAACGTGGGCGCTTCGCTTATAGCGGCAGCCATTACAGTTCTATTTATTACGCCATAATTTGGCTGTCAATAAAATAAGCGTTTGTTTATTTCAATCGTTTCTCACGTTGCACTGCACGCTTCTACACGCGACGGACGTAATACTGGTCCCGATTGTTGCAGTTATTCGGCATCCCTGCCGAATGTAACAACCGTTAATACTAATTTAAATAAAATAAGTTTAAATAATGGCGCGACTGATAATTATTCGTACATCGGTCAGTGTTTCACTGACGTCACGCCCCCTTCATTTTCTAACGAAGTCACGCCAAGATGTTCGGCAAGCTGATTTCAGTCGGCCATCTGACCGCACCGTGAGCAGAGTCGCCCGTCGTCGCCCAATCGACACTTTTGGTTGGGAGCCTCATTTACCAAGGTAATTATGATTTCTTGGCAACCATAAATCAATGCTAGTGACGAATTATATTCGTCAGTCACGCTTGTAAAAGAAAAACGTATTTTATGTAAAACGATGTAACTGGTTTTTAGCAGTTAGCTTCTCGAGTAAAAAAGTTTTCAGTCTGTCAGCTTAAAGAGAAAAAAGAAAGATGTGTAATGTTTAATGTCAGGGTTATTGAATTGAAGCTGTAATTTGTAATTATTATAACTATGAGTTTGTAAATTGCAATCACGTATTATGTGAGTCAATGTGCGCGTGCAGTAACCGTTAGCCTGTACTAAAGATTCTGGAACTTTCAGCGCATAGGTTGGTTCCACGAACGAGCCCACGTACTCCAGAATATTGATTTTCTTCAGCCTACTTTCAAGAGTACACACGACAGCACTCCGTGAGACCAGAGGAGAAACACGTGGCCGCAACTGGTTCACGCACGGCGTGACAGACGACAGCAGGCCGCTAGTGAACGCACCTCGGATTTTCAAGTAACATTATTAATCATTAAATACACCCATCAGGAGTTTCCAGTTTGTCACATTACTAGTTAAAGGAAAATGAACTAAATTTCTCACGTTGTGTGATGCGAACTTATATCTTTTGCAAGAACTTTGTAGTATAGGAAAGTGTTAAAAAATTTCATGAACAGATTATAGTATGTGCGCTACGTGCAACAAATTGTAAACTAGTATTGATTTATGTAGTTGTTGATTTTTTAGTAACCGATTTATTCAGTATTTAATTCATGCAGTTATTGGTATATGTAGTAATTGATTCATCAAGTATTTAATTTATGTAGCTGTTAATTTTTTAGTAACCGATTTATTGAGTATTTAATTCATGCAGTTATTGATATATGTAGTAATCGATTCATCAAGTATTTAATTTATGTAGTTGTTGATTTTTTAGTAACCGATTTATTCAGTATATTTAATTCATGCAGTTATTGATATATGTAGTAATCGATTCATCAAGTATTTAATTTATGTAGTTGTTGATTTTTAGTAACCGATTTATTCAGTATTTAATTTATTCAGTAATCGATCTTGGTTTCACTGGCTGACTCATAATTATATAAAAATTAGGAGGCTGATCTCATTGTGAAATAAATAGGTTCATGTTGACTCTGCTCACTATTTAGTGGTATTGACTTGTTTTTTAATCGCACCGCCCTCCTTTAGTATTTAAGTTAGACATTATGATTATTTTTGACGTATTTTGAGTCACGCACAACGTGACGTAAGTGGTATAGTGACTTGAGTGATATGATTATTTTAGATGTATTTTGTGTTACGTTAGTTTGGGCCCAGTGTTAAATAAGTAACGTGACACACGATGTAGTAACAATTAACTACTTAGTTCCGAATGGAAATAACGTGAATGAAAATGAAATACACTGCTAAGACTAATACTAACGTTTTTGAAAACACGAGTTTTTGTTTTTTGTTATTGTATAATTCTATTCTATGATAATTACTCACGGTATCCTAAAAATACCATTATTTCTAAACGTGTAAAGAAAACAAAGTTAATGGGCACCTGTAAATTAACAATTCAACAACCTAAAATTTTGAGGAACAATTCTAAAAAATAAAGGAACGCTTGTTTTATATTACATTCATATTTTCCCAGAATTATTCTTGTGACACTACAATTATAAATAATGAATAAGATTTGTTAATTTTTATAAGAATATATTATCTGTATATAATTATAACGTTTCGATATTATTTTAAGTGTCTACTTAAAATACACAAAACATAATTACTACATTTTTAAAACCGATTATTATTAACAGCAATTTAATGATTTCCAATTGTATTAATTACTTTTGTACTTCCTGAAGATGACACTCAATATACTAACGAAACATTTTAATTTAATGCAAAATTATATGCTGGTACAAAATTATCAAATATTATATATTTTTTAATATAGACGTGTATAATGTTCTCCAATCATATAAGGTTTCTAGTTGATATACAGTTCCAATCGTAATGAAAATGCAGTTTTTATGCATCGTGTCAAGATTTATTTAATCTCATATTCATACCTACAACATAAAATACCAAATAGTATATTTGTAATTGATTTTTCACAATTTCTATGATATTAATAGTCTTGTTTTGTGTGTGTGTGTGTGTGTGTGTGTGTGTGTGTGTGTGTGTGTGTGCAGTCAAGGAAAGCATTGCTTAGCTTAGTGAAATGGCTTTAAGGGCACTCAAATCTTCTAGCGATAGACAGCCTGCAGGCACGAAGATTAAAATTCACATTTCTGCTAGACTTACTTAAATTTTAAGACTTCAAATCCATTGTATATATCATGCCACTTTTAAATACTCACAGAGACAACTGCTCATTGGCCTTGTATTTAGTAATGTATTTAATTAACAGTTATGCTCACTGCCTTGTAAATACAGATTATATAAATAAATAAACTAAAAAACAATAAATAAATAAAATGTACCAAACTTACTATTATTCAACAGTAATTCGCCTGGAAGCACTTTGTGCAGCTGAATATCTTACTGTAAATAGGAAAATATTAATGTAAGAACTAGAGGCCACAGAAATAAAATATTAAAATAAATCTTGGGATCAATAAAATATGAAGAACAGTACAGAATACGCCACAATAATCAGCTATACAAATATGTTGAGAAAATCACTTGCGTAATTAGAAAAAGAAGAATTATTTTCTACAAACATATTCAAAGAATGAATCCTAACAGACTAACAGGAAAACGTTTTAACTATTTCTGAATGCCTAATACGTGGTTTAAATAAACAGAAAATGGCATAGGAGAACTGCAGATTACTCAAGAAGACATTAAAGAACGCTCACAACTAACAAAAAATTAAAAAATGTCAAAGGTTTTCAGGAAACCCCAAGAAAAGGACAGGTGCCATCTGAACTGACGAAAGGAGGGAGAGACATTTATCAAGAGCGAAGGAGAGATGGGAGAGGAGGATGACAGGGGAGAAGAAGGGAGGTGCCAGTTGAAGCAAACATTGTCCACAGTGGTTCATACGGTTAAAAAATAAATAAAATATTAAAAAAATTAAAAAAATTGTAAATTTTAATTAGAAGGAAAAGTAAGCTGTTTTTAATTTTTTGAAAAAACTTCTCACAACGAAAGATAAAACTAAAACCAACTTACCTAGCTCAGAACAACATAGCAGAGGATAAATGGAATCGAAACCATTTTACTTAACTCGCCATTTAATACATTACGTAATAAACAACATATTTTCTAACATCTAAGTATTGTATTGTATTGTTTAATGGTCAAAATTGTAAATTTTATTTTAATTTGTACCATTCTATGTACTGTACTCCCTCGCTCTGTATCCATCTACCATAATTTCGACGGTAACAACGTTCAACATATCAATATCGATTCCTGTCGACGGGAGGGGGGCACTAAGCGCTAGTACCAGTTAATGTTTATACAGAAAACAAAATCATGTGTCCGCAAACAGTGATAGTTATATCCAGGATAAATGTTAGTTGTGCGGTCAGGGAAACAAATCTGTTTACTACGTAATCAAACCGTATGTGAGTGTGAGGCTGTATTGGAAACGTAATTAGAGGTTATGTTTATTGCTGTAGAGCGTTAATGCTCGCAATAATTCAGGCAGTTTTGTTTACTGTCACTGTCGCACTAAACCGGGATTTGTAACTTAACCAATTGTCTATGTTATCGAGTGGGCGCGTATTACTGTCGCAGAAGTGGTTGTCACTAATGTACGAGGTTTGACCAAGAAGTTCGTGCAGTTCTTGTTTATTTTAAAAATTATACCTTCATTCATCGACGCTTATATTGACCCCTTTAAAGTAGTCTCACTCGAGTGTAACACGATTAAGCTAGCCGTTCTGCAGTTTTCGAAATATTTCAAAGCATGCACATTTTGGCACAGCCTTGATCTTGCTTAGCGATTTTCGTTTTACATGTTCAACGGTCACAAAACGTTATCCATTCGTGGAAGTTGTCTTCATTGGGAGGAGGAAAGATTGCGTAGGGACACGTCTGGTGAATACGGCAGTTGCCGTGTCATCATTATGACGTTTTCTGGCAAAATTCTTAACAAGCAATGACGTGCGTCCAGACCAATTATAGAGCTGCAATTTTCGTAAATAATTTTTCTGTAAATCTGCCCGATTTCTACAAATGCCTTCAAACAAATGGCGTAATATGTCCGAATAGTACTCTTTATTTACCACTGCGCCTAGTGATGGCATTCCGTGGAACACAAAAACATAATCATCTTCATTCGAGAACCACGATCTTCAACTCATTTACCGCTTCTATACCGCTTGTTCACTCACAGCAGTCTCGACAGAAGCCTTCTTAACATGTTTACTACGACAGACCAGTTTATCTCACAGTTTACACAAAACATAATTCATGATCTTCAATCTTGCATTGTAGAATAACAAAAAATCACTTAAGAACACTTTGTCAATCAGCTGTGAAGTCTAAACCATGCATCAAATAGGACTAAAATTTTAGACGATTATCAATAACATGTGTACCAACATCACATGAAAATAGTATTTTAATCGGCCACTTGTAGCGGTGGAAATTGCAAATTGCACGAACTTTTGATCAGACCTCGTACAATTATTTAAGCTCAGTAAACAAGGCTGCATCTAGCAATTAAATTTACTACAACTGACTACTGCAGTGAAAAATACAGTTATCATCTATTCTAGTAAAATAAACTATGTAAACGAGAGACAACTATATATGGGACACTGTAGAACGTACTGAGAGGGTAGGGTGAAAAGTTCCGGGCCTGACACAGTGATAATGCTACTGTGGTTATTATTTTGACCGAGGTATATGATTTTATCCTTTGTAGGTTTAGATTCGATAATTTGAAGTCATCGAGTTTTTGATTATTAGTGGCACAGTCCACCGTTGTAAGCGCCTTGGGCATCATTGGACAGGCTGAAAATTCGTGGTGTGATTACATTTTTTTAAAGCCTTAACTGCTACTGATGTAGCCTAAAAAAGAAGGTGGATTGAACTTTGGGGGGCGGGGGGTCTTCTCTATCGAATACAACGGTTAACTGCTAGGTTGATGAACGTCACAAGCACAACTGGCGACCCACGTGTTGGGCGCCACATATAAGTGACTACGCCATTAAAATTCCAAAAAAACCTATTTGGTAGACGGTAGAATAAATGTGAGTGAGATAGCTGAGACGGTTGGTATATCAACAGAATGTGTGCGCAATATCTCACACGACATATGTGTATGACAAAGCTGTGCGCTAGATTGGTGCCGCGTTTGCTGACACTTGACCAAAAACAGTGTTGAAAGCAAATTGTTGAAGATTTTTTGACATTCCAGAAGCACGCAATCCAACCAAAGTTTTGCGATTTTTCATAACCGTTGACGAGACTTGGACCCACCACAACACTACTGATAATAAACAACAGTCAAAACAATGGACTGTGAAAAGCTAGCCAGCTCCAAAGAAAGCAGAAAAAAAATTATTTCTACGCACCGGACAGTGTCCGCCGTGGCGCTTTAAGTTACTATCAATAAGTGTATTCCTTTAGATTTGCTTGTGAGTGAAAGCAAGTAGAGTTACAATGCGGAACAAAGAAAAGGATAATCAACCGAGAAATCGAATGCCTTTAGAAGTAGCAGCCCAAAAATTTACGGATAAAGGTCAGAAGAAGGAGGGGTCTCGGTCAGTTTTGACGAAACGATGTTTTTTTTAGTTCTCCTTAACCGTTCAACGCGCCCCGCACATTTATTTGATCACAAGAGACCGATTCCGCGCCAACTAGTAGAAACGTTTCTATTTCTAACTTCAATAAGGTTTCAATTCTGTAACTTTTTCATTTATGTGAGTAACCCTTCCTTCCAATGTTTCTGTCAGGTTAGGTTAGTTTAGGTTAAGTTGGATTAGGTTACGTTGGGTTAATAGTTGTTTTGATAGTTCATCTTCTTTTTTTCACAGCACTAAATTAATATAGATTATTAAACTTTCACTTGTGAAACTTACTTTGTTTCCTCCCGTACGCGTTTCGGCGTGATGTGCGCCTTCATCATCTGTGTGAGACAGACACGGCTGACGAAGACAGAGTCTGTCTCACACCGCTGACGAAGGGGCACATCACGCCGAAACGCGTACGGCAGGAAACAAAGTAAGTTTCACAAGTGACAGTTTAATAATCAATATTAAGTTGGGTTAATGTAGGTTAGATTAGATTGGGTCAGGTTAGGTTAGGTTAGGAATGAGTAGAATTGTAATTAAAAATTTGCGTATTACTATTTATAATTATTTAAGTTTTATTATAAAAATAATATATAAATTACTAATATGAAATTGATAGTAATGATCTGCATCACCTTACGACTGTATAAATTATACATTACAATATCACAGAGAAAGTTGATTGGTAAAAACAACTATTCCAAGCGTGAGCCTCCATCTCTTTACACACCTTTAATATCTGTGTCTCCAGCTAGCTGATAGGACAACGTTTTCGATCGAATGGGCAGGACGCAATTGACCGGGTTCAAATTTTTACCTCGGTCGCAACTGACCGTGTTTTGTAAGATTGGGTCGCAACTGAACGCGGTCCAGAAGGAGATTTGAAACAGAAAACTAAGAAGAAGAAGAAGAAGAAGAAGAAGAAGAAGAGATTTACTTATTTCCAGTAAACGCCGGTTAACGCTTCCCCCTTAAATCAAAATACTCTGATAAAAATAATTTTTAAAGTAGAAATAGAACTTTTATAATACTAAAGTAAAATTTAAAAGTATATTCAAATACTGGGCAACGTGTAAATAGCTCATTTTGGATGATGGACAATTAAGTTTCTCTAAGGAAAATCCGTAGGTATAAACTTTTCCTTAGATAGGTTGCGAGATCTGCATGTAAAACTAAGTAATCTGTGAAAGCCATATTGTATAGGCCGATGAAAGGAATCAAAACGTTTTGCTGTGTAACACAACACTTCGTAATACGCGAATAAAACTCGATAAAAGCGCGTGACGAGCGTCGATAAGCAGGTCCGTTATTTACCGCTTTCGTTCTGAAGTGAGGGCTGTTATTAACGACACAACAGATGATGGCTTATAATACCCCAATACGGTATCCTTAAGTAGGACAGACTAAAGGGTAGCTCAGCCGAGCTACTACTCACTTCGTCCGCTTGTTGTGTAGTAGCCGAGCATAAAAACATCGAACTAGTGGTTTGTATGCCTTAAGTCCTAAGTTATACACCACTCATGAGAATATATACAATCAGGGGCGGCGATTTGTACCCGCAGAGAAACTGCTCACTGTCTTCAGGGGCGCACTCTTAATGATTCTCTGTTCCCAGTTTTGTTAGTTTTATTAGCAGCCATCTTAACACCAACTTTGTAACTACTTATTGCCACACTGCTAAATACTTCGTTCTTGACGAGGCCTTTCGGTGTCTCCACCATGTTCAGGTCTTAAACGACCATTTTTTTCCACAGTTATCTAATTTCATTTGTAATTTTTCGTTTTTATTTTTTAACTTGCTATTCACATAATCTTCACCAAACACATGCAACATGTCTTCTACCTCAATAAACGAAAATATTTTGTATAATTCTAAATGTCTTTCGTATAATTCTTTGTTAAATGTATTCACTTTTCCATAAAGGTGCTTAATTTTTATTTTCAGCCACAATCTTTTACTTAATTTCTTAACCTTTTTCTCTACTTCCCAGCTGTTTTTTCATTCTAATTTCGGCGTATTTAGGTGTTATATTTTTGTGCATGCACTGTTTATTAAACCATGTATTACTAAGCGTTTTCCTTAATTAACTTTAATTTTTGAATACTTAAACACTAACCTTATTCATCTTCTTTCTATCTTCCACTTGCAACTCGCCTACATTTTCAGTTTTGTTAGTTTTATTAGTAACCATCTTAACACCAACTTTGTCACTACTTATTGCCACGCTGCTAAATACTTTGTTCTTGACGAGGCCTTTCAGGCTTGCACGGGTCTAAACATTTTTCTTACTAGCTTTCATTCGAATGTTATTGGGTACGGTTAGCCTTTTTGTGTGAGTACTCAGGTTTCACATGCATATGTTACAACTGGACTAATTATGCTTCTGTATTCCTTTTTATTTAATAGTTTTATTAGTGCTTTCGACTTTATTCATTTTAAGAATACGTAATCACATCGGTTAGCAATAAAGATTCTTGCCAGGATGTCATTGCTTGTGCTGTTAGTGTTATTCATTTGTGACCCTTGGTAGGAAAATTTACTTTTGTTTTCAATTTCACGACTTTCATATTTTAGAGGTTGTATATTACGTGGTGATCTTGTTATTTCAAGATATTTAGTTTTATCATCATTTATTTTACACCATTAATTTAGTTTTGTCTACGCCATCATTATAGGCAAAATTTTGTATGGTTTTTGTAGGCGATATGTCCTATAATTTCCTGCTTGTCGCTACGATGAGGTGAGACGTTGTAGTACAAGACATTTTCACGCGGACCATACCTTGCGTTAGTTAACAAATTAAGTTGTACGAGAGACCGAATTGTCGTCCAATCATTACTAAATGCACTTGGAAACCTGATTCAATAGAGTCATAAATAACACTACCAATAATTAATAGATCTTAGTTATAAAAAATAAAAAAGTTTCTTAGGTCGGTGAAAGACTGTGTTGGGAGGGGTAGGACACAAAAACAACCATTAGACAGGAATTAATCATTCAATCGGTTGCACTATAGGCAAAAATGTATAAAGAAATATAAAAAAAAACACATGTCCAAAATGGAGAAAGAAAGGCTTGCAAAGCAGGCCTTGATGTAGCACCCGTTAAATAGAAGAAGTGTGGGAAGTCAGAAGATTCGATGGTGTTGACAAAACAGGCAGAATCCCCTACTCCTGGAAGCGCAGAAGAAGAGGAAGTTTGCAAGATGGTAAAACAGTACCAGTTATTTACTAAAATGGTTTCAGCTAGCATGCTTTTTTCAGCAAGTAAATGGAAACCAGCTTTCCAAATTTTTTGGAATTATTTCTACAAAGTTTACTTTGTCAGATCAGTTTCTAACTTTAAGTGTATCAGTGATCGATACCGGTGTATGGCATCCAAGCCGGGCAGATGATATCCAAGTATCCATTAAATGGCTTTTGTTCTACAGACTCGAAATAATTGTATTCTTAACGTACCGCGAATAGTGATCATGAAACAGAGGTACTTGATATAATTATAAAGAACGGAAAGACGCGTGTGTTCAACCAAAAGAAAAGAGTAGTTCTTCTTCTTACATCTACCCTCTTCTACCTACTGGGTTTCGAGGTTTTTGAGAGAGCTCTCCATCTCGTCCTATCCAGTGCAAAGGCCCGGCACGGGCCCGTACTGTTCCTCTGCCTCCTACACCCTTCTTAGGGTTATGCTCCCATTTCGTTTTGCGCCGTCCTATTCCTCTTCTGACTTCTGGTTTTCCTCCCATGCTCGTCTCGGGCACCTTTCCTCATTCATCCTACAGACGTGGTCAAACCAACGAGCTTTTAATTCCATAATTTAAAGAGAATATCTTCATATTTGACGACCATCATAAATATACGACAGTCTAACTGATCGTCGTAGGTACAGTGGAAACAAATTACAAGACACCAATTAAGTCACAAATCACCAGCTTTAATTTTCACAGTTAAACAGTTCGTAATTAACAACACAGTCTCTTACAACAAATCAAATAAAAATTGTTCACACGCAATAAAATGTCAAATAATGTAAAACACAATTGTATTAAATTTATACCGCCCGATCACAAAACTTCACTAATAACCACTTGAACGCACACAGT
This sequence comes from Magicicada septendecula, assembly GCA_034769895.1. Taxonomy (NCBI): domain Eukaryota; kingdom Metazoa; phylum Arthropoda; class Insecta; order Hemiptera; family Cicadidae; genus Magicicada; species Magicicada septendecula. The sequence continues at coordinate 561,772,689 of CM068369.1, forward strand.
AATATCGCCTGATAATAACTGAAACTAAGGCCGCTGACGCCTTGTATTCATACAACGCTCACAGACCAGAACATTCCAAACTACGCGTTATCTCTAAACTACGATGTAATTAATTGCGGCTTGGACATAATCCGCGCGGCTGGCGGCTTCCAGAAAAGTTTCGCGAGCGCATGTTGAAATCACGTACGCCACAAAATTTAGCCGTATTCCACTGGATTCACCTGGAAAATTCATAAACACGTAGATTGTTCTGTAATGTTGTAACACAGCCCCCTCCTTACGCCTGTTCGCCCCGAACTGGCAAACCGTCTCTGAAGTAGTACTTAGCCAGGCGATCTTGGTGGACGACCTTGAACTTTCGCTGTCCTTCCTGTTGAATCCGGTAAACAACATCTTTGGTTCATTTTTTTACAGTCTAGGGTCCTTCCCAGTTAGTCTGAAGCTTAGGTGAGCGACCACGACGGCGCTTTGGGTTGAACAACCATACCTGATCTCCTTCTTGGAAACCTACATTATTGTTGCGAATGTCGTACCGAGTTTTCATTTTAACACTGGCAATCTTCAGCCGTCCTCTTATCAAGCGATCGATTTTCACGCAGTTGGTTTTCTAATTGCGAGGAATAGTTCTGTGGCTCTTGGGGCTGAGTCTCAGGTGATCTGAACATCAAGTCCCCAGGAAGACGAATCTCCCGCCCAAATACCAATTTTGCTGGAGTCATGCCGGTTGTGTCGTGTACTGATGACCTATACGCCATGAGAAATAGTGGTATACGTTTATCCCAGTCTGTTTGGTTCTCGTCAACAACCTTCGAAAGATGCTGCTCAAGTGTCCTATTGAATCTCTCAACCAACCCTTCCGATTGAGGATGCAGAGGCTTTGTCCTGGTCTTTCGTATTCCGAGTAGACGGCATAAATCTTTAAACACTCCTGATTCGAAAATCTCCCTTGCTCCGTATAAATTTCCATAGAGGTTCCATAATGGCAACAGAAGTTGTGAGCTAACTCCTTTGCCACAGTAGTAACCTCCTGATATGGAATTGCGTAGGCAACCACCCACTTAGTAAAGTAGTCACCTACAATCATGATGTACCGGTTTCCATCGTCAGTAACTGGGAATGGTCCAGCGATGTCTATACCAATTCTGTCGAAAGGCAGTCCAACGTTATACTGTCTCATTTTCCCCTGCTTCTGGCTTGTGGGCCCTTGCTTGCAGCAGATATTTCACACGTCTGAACCCATTCCTCTACGTCGTGGCGAAGATGAAGCCAATAGAATCGCTTCCGTATTTTGTCAAGGGTTTTGTTAACGCCAAGATGGCATCCAGATGTTCCATCATGCACCCTCTTGAAAACAGGCTGCACTTTACATCGGGGAACTATAAACTGCATGACCACGTCTCGTCCATCTGCACTTTCCCAAGCCCTTTTCAGCAATCCGTTTTCTAAGATAAGAGATTCCCATTGTGACCAGTAGCCCTTCAGCACTTCGGAACCATGGCAGATATCTTGCCAATCCAGGCGGCGACCTTCCTCTTTTTCTGTCAAGATTGGTCCAATGTCTTCATCAGTCATCTGTTCTTGTCGACAGTCTTGTGTCGTCCAGCCGCCTGCCAGGAAATCTACAGTGATGTCTTGAATATGTTCGCTTGAGTTTTGTTCTTCCTTTCTGTGGCAATGTCGGCAGTCTTACGGGCACAGTCTTCGTGATAAGCCATCTGCATTACCATGGAGGCGCCCCTGCCGATGTTGTACCTTGAAGTTGTACTCTAGCAGACGTTCGAGCCACCTTGCCGACTGTCCTTCCGGATTTTTAAATCTCAAGAGCCATGCAAGCGCGGCATGGTCGGCACGTAGTGAAAACTCTCTCCCTTAGAGGTATTTATGGAAGTGCTCTAAAGTTCTGAAAATTGCCAACAACTCTCTCCTTGTAACACAATAATTTCTCTCTGGTTTAGAACGCGTCTTGCTGTAATACTCTATTACTCGTTCTTCACCGTTCTGCACTTGAGCCAAAACTGCTCCTAGACCAGTATTCCTTGCGTCTTGTGTCTATGATGTACTTCCTTTCGGAAGCTGGAAAAGCGAGAATTGTCTGCGAACATAATGCAATCTTGAAAGTCCTGAATGCTTGGTTGGTCACACTCTCTAGACTACTGGAAGTTTCGTTTATTTTCCGTTAATTCATGTAGAGGTTTAGCAATAGTAGCGAAGGCTTTCACAAAACGTCTGTAATATGAGGATAACCCCAGGAAACTCCGAACTTTGTGTTTACTCTTCGGTATTAGTCAGTCTCTTAGAGTTTCTACTTTATTAGGATCCATGCTAACACCCGCTGCAGAAACCAGATGGCCCAGATACTGTAGGGGAGACCGGCGCACGTTGGCCATAGGGGCACGTTGGCCCAACGGCTTTAGTTCCCCTAGCAGCCATCAGAATGCTCCGCGAATCATACTGAACGTTGCCTGACCTGTCGCCCCCCCCCTCCGCGACTGCCAGTTTGTTTACTGTGATCTGTCAGGAGTGGTACCAGTTATTCGATTTTGTTGTATTTCTAGTAATTTTTCTTTAGTTGGATTAAATTGTTATATTTCTCTGCAAACACTGATCAAGGAAATAGGTAAGTAGTGTATTTAAAGCTCAATAAGTAAGGATACTTTTAGTGTAATAACTGAACTGAATGTTGTGTAGGTTTTTCTAAAACTGTAAAACTATTTCAAACATGGCGATGGGGCAGGTCGGCCCACAAGCATCGGGGTACGTTGGCCTGGCGGGCCAACGTGCCCCGGTGCTTTTTGTTACAAAATTAGTTATTTTGATAATAGCACTCTTTAATGCTAGTGCGTTTTGAAACACATTTAATTTATATTTAAATTACAAATATCAGGATTGATGTTTAAATATAGAAAACGACAACTAACTTATATCTTTGTCTACATGTATTTAATTTTTTTCAGTTACCATGGTTCGCAACTATAAAAGAAAAACTGAAAGAGGGCTTGTTTCAAAAGAAACTATGATGTTGGCTGTTATTGAAGTGAAGCGGTATAAAAGGTCCGTGAGGAGTGTAAGTGAAGAATTCGGAATTCCTAGAAAAACATTAGGAAGATACTGTGATAAATTTGAAGGTACGCCTACACTTGCTGAAGAGTCTGTAGTTACCGAAGTGCCCCAAGAAGTGCCTACAATAGTGGCACAAGTTACCAAAGTTCCTATAGAAATGCCTACAGAAAAGCAAAGTGTTTTAGTTACCAAAGTGTCAGTGGAAGTGCATAGGCCTACAGTTACCGAAGAGTCATCAGTTACAGAAGTGTCTTCAGTTACCGAAGTGCTTTCAGTTACCGAAGTGCCTTTAGTCACCAAAGTGTCTTCAGTTACCGAAGAATCTTCAGTTGTTACCGAAGGGTCTTCAGTTACCGAACTGTCCAAAGAAGTAGCAACAGTCCCCGCAGAGCCCATGGAAGTAGGCCTCCCAACAGTTGGAACTTCGATGGCAACTGTAAGCCCTTCGCTTAGGCCTACTAGATCTCCCGGAGTCTTCCACACATTTGGCTACGCAAAACGGTTTCAGGTAGGCCTAAATAAAAAATAACACTGTTATTAAATACTTTCAGTTCTTTATGTTATTATTTATTACGGTTTAAGCCTTCAAATAATTGACAGTAAAGTACAAAATAAACAGAATTTTTATAGGGTTTAAAATGTAAAGTAGCTGGATATAAAACTAAATTAAAAACAAAATGTAGGCATAATGAAATTTAGTTGTACGCGAGTAACTAATTCGAACTGTTTATTCTGTCCAGGTGTTTGAGGCGGAGCAAGAAAACTTGTTGGAAAACTACCTGATGAAGGCAAGCGACATCTATTTTGGTCTGTCACCCAAAGAAGTCCGGCGATTTGCTTACACGTACGCTGTTGCATGTAACAGGACCATTCCTAACTCGTGGACTGAATTTGAAATGGCTGGCCCAGATTGGTTTACAGGGTTTTTAAAAAGGCACCCAAAATTGTCCATTCGTACCCCTCAAGCCACAAGTTTAGCCCGTTGCACCAGTTTTAGTAAACACAATACAGGTTTATTTTTTGACAATCTGAAGAATGTCTTATCTAGACTAAAGGTCACAGCAAAAGATATTTGGAATATTGATGAGACAGGTGTTACGACGGTTCAGAAACCCGACAGAATTGTCGCACGTCGAGGTTTCCGACAAATAGACGTGTGACCTCAGCAGAACGTGGTTCCTTAGTTACAACGGCATTGGCAGTGAGTGCAATCGGGAACAGTGTACCCCCTTTCTTTGTTTTTCCTAGGGTTAACTACAAAGAACATTTCGTTCGAGATGGCCCTGCTGGATGTTCTGGCGATGCTCATCCATCAGGATGGATGACGGAAAATGGTTTTTTGAAATATATAAAACATTTTGTTGGACACGTCCATAGCTCTAAAGAAAACCCGTGCCCTGTGTTAATAGATAACCATAGTTCCCATTTGTCATCAGATGTTTTAGACTATTGCAAAGAAAATGGAATCACACTGTTATCTTTTCCGGCACATTGCAGCCATAAGCTGCAACCCTTGGACCGAAGTGTTTACGGCCCTTTTAAGAAGTACGTGAATTCTGCCTGTGACAGTTGGGCGACAACAAACAGACGTCCAATGACAATTTACGATATACCTGGTATCGTGAAAACTGCCCTCCCACACGCAGTCAACCCGGTAAACATAACAGCAGGTTTCCAGGTTACTGGAATATGTCCTTTTAATAAATATATTTTTACCGACACTGATTTCATGCCTTCGTATTTGACTGATAGACCAGATCCTTCAAATATGCCAAACCATTCAAGTGTTCTTTCAGAAGAAAATACCAACCAGATTTCATCAGTTGTCATCCCAGCAACCCCTTCTACTTCTTCGGAAATAGGCCTACAGCAAACCTTCCCATCACCAGAGGAAGCAAGACCATTTCAGGAGGCAGAACCCAGGAAAGGAAAGAATTCAAATAAAAGGAAAAGAACATCTGCCATACTGACAGACACTCCTGCAAAAGAAGCATTACAGCTTGAACAAAGAGCAGCAAAAGAAAGAAATATGATCAAAACTGAAAAAGGAATAGGCCTACAAAAGAAAAATGAGAAGAAAAAATCATCAAGAAAGAGAAAAAAATAACAAAGAAAAGCTATCTGTTGCGAAGAATTTGTTTTGTGACCACCCGGAACAGCCTGGTGGTAGTGGTCAGAAGCGCCGAAAAAGGACTACTAAAAAAGCAACAAAAGTGGAAGACGACGATGAGGATGACGAAGATGAGGATAATTTATGCTTAAGTTGGTTGAAGGCGTTCAATAAAAGTACGCCTGGGGCGGAATGGATCCAGTGCACCAGTTGCAAACGTTGGGCACATGTGCAGTGTGTCAAAGGAGAAATAAAAGGGTTGTTTTTTGAATGCATTCATTGCAGTGACCCTTTAGTAATGGAAGACAGTGATTAAAACTTTATGCATTAAGCCAAACATAATCTTATTTTCTTCAATGTAAAGAGTTTTTGTTTTAAAAATTATATATAAGAGTTTTTCAACAAATTGACTTTTATTTAGCTCCTAAGACAACAACAAAAAGGTAAAGTGCTAGGTGGGCCATCGTGCCCCACTAGCTGGGCCAACCTACCCCGTGCATGAGGGTTACCACGTGCAAAGCCCATAAATTATATTAATAGAGCCTTCAGTTGTGCAAATTTAACAAACATAGAATTTTTTATTTGTAAGAAAAGATATTGGAAATTGTTAAAAATTATTACCACGGTAAAAAAACAAAAACTATTTTTTCTAAAAATAAAACAAAAAAAACTGGGCCAACTTGCCCTGGTCTCCCCTACTTCCTTCTGGAATAGAGAACACTTCTTCGGGCTCAGATTCACTTGGGCACTGTGAATTCTAGTTAGAACCTCCTTAAGTTTTTTCAAATGGTCTTTGAAAGTCTTCCCGATGACTATGACACCATCTAAATAAACGAGGCAAGTTTTTAATGTCAGGCCTCGGAGTACCAGGTCTATTAATCTTTCAAATGTTGCCGGTGCATTACAGAGTCAAAATGGCATGACGTTAAATTAGAATAAGCAATTTGTGGTTGATAAAGCGGTCTTTTCCTTCTCTTCTTGATGAAGACCCACTTGCCAATATCCACTCTTCAGGTCCAACGTGGAAAACCACTGTGCTCCTGACAGCGTGTCGAGTGTATCGTCAACGCGACGTAATGGATTGCAGTCTTTCTTTGTAACGTCATTCTACGCAGAAACGCAATCCACCATCCTTCTTTGCTACCAGCACTGCAGGGGAAGACCAAGCACTTGACGAAGGTTCGATTACTCCCTCTGTCAACATGTCCTGTACTAACCGAGACATCGCCTCTTGTTTAGATAATGGAGGCCTTCGAGGAGGTTGGCGTATCGGTGTTGTGTCCCCGGTATTGATGCAATATTGTACAAGAGAGGTTCTCCCCAGTGACTGTCCTCGAACTGCAAAAGAATCTTTGAATTCATGTAAAAACTGTCTGAGTTCTTTTATCTCACCACTTCAGAGGTCGTTAGAAGATCTGTTCAATAATTCCTGCAGTTCCTCTGGTAATTTGGAATTATCCGAAGCACTGGGTCTTCGTTACGTCATTCCGGCTACCCAGGCCACAGGAGTCAATTTGCCTAGGAGCGTATTGCTTTGTAAAGTGACAGCTTGATTCAAAATATTCGCCACTCTAATAGGTACATTTCAGGTTTCGTCAGGTTTTATTAAACTTCTGGCAATTAATGTGCTCGGAGTGCTGACTACCTGGGGTTCGAATATAGAGCACTGGTTGCCCCTAGTATCTACCTCGGTTCTAACCATGATGATCTTTTCGGAGTTTGGCGGATCGGTTACGGCCACTTAGTTTATCAGGTGCATCGATCTTTCTGATGTAGTCATTGTGGAGAGCATTACCTCTTCTCCTCCGATTCTCAAGACATTGTTTTTGAAGTCGACTCTAAATCCGTATGCGTTCGTAACGTCCACGCCAAGAACTGCTTCATCCACAATGTCTGCAACAAGTACCTGATGGTTAAACTCAAACTGACCGAGGCGTAGGTGTATCTCCACTTTTCCAAACACTTTTACAGGCTGTCGAGTAGTTGTTCGCAAGCTGCAAGAGCACCAGATTGGCTTGAGATCTTTCACCACGTCGGGCCGCACAATGGAAACTGTTGCGCCTGTGTCAACTGTAATCAAGGTTGGCCTTCCTTGAACGAATCCGGTAACCACCAAGCTCCCGGTGTTTTTCTGAAGTGTAGAATTTCCGTATTGTCTACGGGCTTCGTTCCTCCAGTTAGTCAGCACACGCCCCGTTGTACCGACTACTGCTCGTTTCCCTGCTGCTGAACTCTAACCCGACAATCCCGTTGTAAATGTCCAGGGTTCCCATATCGATAACACTTCGGTCTTCCATCCTTTCTTATTTTATACTGTGGCGCCGACCGTCGAGTCTCTGTTCCTTGTTCTTCTTTCTCATCGTCTGTGCCGTCGCGATCTTTTAGCGCGCAATTTATGACTTGTCCAACCAGTCGCTGATTTGGCGGCCTCAAATTGCAAAGCATGTACCACGGCGTCCGCACTGTTCTGGTGTCTTGCGTTTGTAACACTTCCTGTAGTTCGTTATCTCGGACACCGGTAGTAAATGTCTGCATCGCAAAACTCGTTCGAAAATCTTCTGGCGCTTCAGGGTAGGCCAGTCTAACTAGTCTGTCGATACTTGCTTCAAAGTCTTGAAGGCTCTCCCCGGAATGCTGTCGCCTTGCTCTCAACTGGGTGCAGTACACATCTCGCAAATTTGTATCACCATACTGTAATTCCAGAGCGTTTATCAATTCAGCATACGTGTTTTCGCTGTCAGGTGGCACTTTCTGTAGTAATTCTTCTGCAGGTTCTTTTAACGCAAGAACGAGTGAAACAGCCTTGTCTATCGCTGTCCAATTATTTGGGCATGGAGCAGCTTTAAATTGGCGTAAATACTGTAACGTACCAAAATTGCAGTTACATATAAATGATATCCAATACCTAGAATAAGAATCTACGATGTACATATCTAAGTCAAAATGATCAAAAAACCTCAAAAGTATCAAAACCAATCGTGTATCCATGGATAAATAATGTCAAAGTAAGTCAACACAGTAGAATGAAGAATTATAATTGAAGGCATCATCAATATGATAAGAAGAGGAAAAAATATAAACCAAACAATTACGTTAGCAACCAAGACCCAATAGATCATACAAGTGAGGGAACATATAGTATAATTGAAACGACACATCATATAAATGAGACAACATATCATATAAGTGAAACAACTTATCACACAAATGAGGGAAAATACCCTATAAGTGAAAAAACATATATATAAGAAGAAGAAGAAACCTGTACATAAGAAGAAGAAGAAATCTGAATACAAGAAGAGGAAAAGTATATATAATTAAGAAGAAGAAAAATGTATAATAAACCATGAAAAATCTTTAACAAGGATGTGACAATAACTTTACCAGTGTGAGGAAGACACTACGACAAGGAAGATAATTTTAGATGGAACAAATACCCAACTAATAAGAAGTTAATAATGCATGTATGCAGAAGGCCAAATAAGTGAATTATAATACCCCCAACAAGGAAGAACATGAAGAAGAAAAGGGTGAACAAGAACAAAGTGTCGACAAACTAATAAGCAGCCACAAACAATAATAGTGAGTGACTTATATAAGTGCATCGATTAATAATAAATATCACAATCCCAAACTAAACAACACAACCAATAAAAGTGCAATGTTTATGGGAGATGAAGATAACAAAAATAGATAGTAAACCCCAAATAAACAACACAAACAATTAGTGTGTGATTTATGAAATGAGAATATAATAAAATAAGAACCTAAAAAGACCACAAATATACTGATAATAAAGAGAGAAATAATTGCTCAATAATGACCGAAATTGAATATAAGATCCTTAATAAGATATATGTTTACATATCAAGAGAATAAAGGGTAAAACCAATATATAATGTAATTATTAATGCATTGAGAATAAGACAACCTGTTATAGAAGGACAAAACAGTTTACCCAAACCCAAATATAAACATATAATATGTATGACAATAATGAGTAAGAATTAAATAATAATGTGTAAACAAATAGTATATAATGTAAATAAAATAGAGAAAATATTGTAATAGATAATAGTAATAACTTATCATAGTAAAAATATAATAATTAAGCAAGAAAATGAACAAATCCAGATAAGCATTGTTATGAATTCAGTAGGAGACACATAACCTCAACTGAACTGAATCTGCAACACAAAACCACAAATAACAATTAGAAAAATGCAGACAAAAGTAATTATTCAAATCAACAACCAAACTAGGATAAATGAGTAACATAATGAACCCAGTATGAATTGAGAAACACAATTATATAATATATATTGTTTAAACAAACCATAGCCAGATTAACAAAACACATGGTGACTATCAGAGTTACACAAAATACTCACTTAAACTTAATAAAGGAGAGGAAAATAGTTTGAGAGTAGTAACTAGAGTACTCAATACCTCTATGAGAAATTGAATATGGTATAGAAAATTGCAATATGAGAATATTGCATGTTAGAATAACTCTAACATGCAATGAATACATAAATTTATATGAAAATAATAATAAACAAATATACATGACCAACGGGACTGGATGTAAATAGCAATCCTACTGAAATTTATGAATGTTTAACACAGCAGGAAGTATTATACACACAAGACAAACAGTATACAAGGTCTAAGTACACCTTAATGGATAAAAATACATCCGTTAAGCACAAATAATAATAAAATATGTGTATCAATATGACAGAACTATGACATGGTGTATTAAAGCCATACAATGTAAACAAACGAAGCACCATAAATGGGAGCAAAGCTTTACCAAAGGTGTATGAATATTTAAGGTAGAACATAAACACCAAAGAAGTGTATTATTATGAGATATGTATTAGAGTTAGTAAATATAAATGCAAGGACATATAGGGCTTACACGCCTGAAAAACATTTAACAGAATTGTACATATTTTAGTATTTAAAAGTAGTTATTAAAAGAAAAGGACTCTAAATGTCTACAATGAGTGTTAGAATTAACGTATATTATAATAAAGTGGAAAAACTTAAGTATACTTGAGAACCACAAAAGGTGCATTATCGAAACGTTATTTAGGTTAATTATGGACGGATTTATAGCTTGAGTTGACTCTAAATAAAGAGCCAAGCATCCGCAAAATAGTGATACCATTAATTTCTTAATCCGAAATGTAATAAGAAAGTTGTAAACAATAATACGTTTTCCTTCAATTCCAAAAAGGATTGATCGCGTCATCGCCATAATCTCAAACCCAAAGGACCGATGCTAAGAAATAAAATTTCTTAATTTTTAAGGCATATGGGAACGAGATTAACAGATTTTCAACCAATAGGAAGAGCTGATTTGATTAGACGCCGACAGCAACTTCGAAGGAACAGTACTACTAGCTTTTCGACCATCAGAGTGAACGGAACGAGTTTTCGTCGGGAGCAAGATTTTAAAAATGTGCGCCCCCCCCTCCAGTATAAACAAGTAAATCTAACCTCACTAAAGTGCATAACCTATAGCGAGTGAAGTGCAACGAGTGATGTGAAATAATAATCCAATCATTGCCAGTGTATAATATCGGCAACGATCCGTGGGAAATTAAGGGAGTACCTAGTATTAACGATATTTTAATGAAAACTAATATTTACCAAATAGTAAATGTTTACGTTGGTACTACTTTAGTCAAGTACAGTTGTACATGGCTAAACTAATTAAAAAATTGTTAATTAACCAGTATTTGAACAAAAGTTCTCCATTTTATTAATTTCAATAAAATATTATTGATTTTTCGAAGAAGATGACAAATGAATTTAATATTATAACGAATATCGAAGTAAACAAGGTTGAATATAGATGCTTACTTGACTATAACTAATACGATGTCAAATCATTTATAAAATAACAACAGAGAACAATCATTACAGTTAATAAACAATGTACTTACCATGGATAAATATTATGTATAGTTTTAAGATTTTAATGCCATCAATTAAAATATTTTATTAACTCACTTTGAGTAAAAGGCAATCTAACCTATATGTTACGAAAGTTGTAACAGTCATACTGAGTTATGCTTTAAAATTATACACACTTGAATATACTCAGTTAAAATGAGTTTATGAATTAATTATAATATATTTTATTATTAATAACCATCCAAGTAATATTATTCTGACACACTGTATTTGCAATCATGTCATACACTCCATAACATGGCTGGCGAGTTGACACCAGGTGGAACAAATACGATAATTTTCAAAATCATAATTAAACTTGTTTTCTTGATTTGTAATAACTCTCTATAATGTATTATTGTTATATTTCAGCATTTTTGTATCCTGTATCATGTTAACTAAAAGAACACACGACTTTTGGTAATTGGAAACTAAACCTAACCAAACAAGGTTAACACCATACAATATAAAATAATCAGTGTTACCAACCCTGAGCTTTAAGAATCTCAATAACTAGCAAACTTATTTTTTGATGTTTATTAATTGTTTTAAAGGATTCTAATTTGAAATTAACTTATTTTTAATAAAATACAAATTTTCTTATCTCCGAATCACTCTTTCATTTCAAAATAGGCAATAACTAAAATATTAACAGAGCAATTATTTTCTAAAGTGCCAGTACGGCGAACGAGCGGCCAATATTTGAACTTCAAAACAGTATCAAATATACAAAGTCATTTTATTTACTGTGCATACACAAATACACCTGTGACATATTTTATAAACTGTGTTGTGACATTTCAGTGTATTACAGGGCCAATTTTGGAAGACTGACTACACTCATCAGTGGTAAGTGAAAGGTAAATCTAACAGTGCTTCAAGAGAATTTAAACATAAACCTTTTAAACAAATTTTGAACAAACTAACTAATAATAATAATTAAACAACCGTTGATTCAATTAATTTTATTACAACGTGACGAACCCAAAGCGGGGCTTGAGATAAAACATTCAATAGGCAAATTTAGTTTTATTACAACGTGGCGCCCAACGTCTGAGCAGCGAGTTAGGTCGATAATACCTAACTAAATAAATAAATACCGAATATTTTAAACCTAATTCGGACAGCAGTTACATTACAAGGGTACAAAGATGCATAAGAGAGCGACTTCCAAGAGGCGAGCGGCGGAACCCGAAAAAGAAACTAGGATGGAGGAGAAGGAAGCGACATCAGCTGAAGATGTGGAAGAAATTTTAACCACAGTGGAAGATAGACAACCATAACAGGTGGAGGAAATCCAGCAACCAGAAAACCAACCGGAAGTAAAACAACCTGAGATGCCCACACAAACATGGGACGCAGACTTCCAGGAATGGATGAAGAAGATGATGGAAGAAAATAGAAAAAGTATGGAGTCGTTGAAGGAAGACAGCCGATCGTTGAATAAGAAAATAGATGAGAATAGCCAAGCCACAAAGGAGGAATTAAGTAAGAAAATAGACGAGACCAATAAGAAGACTGAGGAATCAATAAACAAGAAAATGGAAGATAGCCAGAAAAAGATGGAAGACACTTTAGACCAAACTAATAAGAAGATGGATACGGCCAGAAAAAGACGGAAGAATTATTAATGAAAAATATAGAATTAATCAAGGAAAATTTATCTGAAGAATTGGGGAATAAGGTCGGAGAAACCAATAAGAAAATCGATGAATTGAACGAACAAATCGACATGAAAATCGAAGCAATACAATTCGATAACCAAAAAATATGGCAACAGATGGCCGATGATAGCAGGAGGACAGAAGAAATCGCAAGGACAACCATCGAGACAATAAACAAGAAGATGGAAGAAAATAAGAAAGCAACGGAGGAAAAGATGGAGACGACATTGACGTAAATCAGAAAGGAGATTTCCGAAATACACCAAGAATGCGAACAAAATAAACAAGAAATCACGCAAACTAAAGCAGACATCAACGACAGAATAAATACTATTGAAGAAATCCGAATGAGACAGCTAGGAGCAGTTGAACTTAGACAAGCAGACCTGGCACTAACACACACAACCTTAGGAGAGAAATGTGAAGCAATAAACACAACAGTAAATGCAATAAAGGACCAGGTGAACAGTGACAAAGAACGGCTGACCGAACAACAGCAGAGGGAGTTCAACAATCTCGGAGATGAGATAAATAACATTAGAACATATCCAGTTACGATGACAGGAATACCACACATAGACGGCCGGGAGAGCATCGATTTCAGGACATACAAGATGAATCCAATAGAATTCCTGGAAAGGGTCGACGAGACGTTAACTAGAAATAGAGAAAATCGATGGACGGTCATCAAGGGAATGCTGGATGAATACTTCAAAAATGTCTACGATAACTGGTGGACGGTGACCAGGCACAAAGTGCAAAGCTACGCAGCATTCAAAGTGGCTTTTAAAACAACGTACTGGTCCGAGTCAACACAACATATTGTCCGGGACAACATCAGTAACGGAAAATATGATTACAGTACTGGACAATCAATGACAGCATACTTTTTAGGAAAGATATGCCTGGCCAGAAATTTTGAGCCAATAATACCAGAAGGGTGCTTAGTGACCAAATTGGCGTATCACTTTCACGAAGGGGTATCACAAGGGAGGTTAAATGGACAGATAAAAACAATCCAATCCGCACTCCTGTCCATCCACTTCCATCCGCACTCCTGTGCAATCCAATTCTTGTCCGCACTCCTGGAAAACCACGAACAAGAACGATACTACCAAAGAAATCGACAGAGGCCAGGACCATATTATGACCGGAGTGGACCCGGTAATAGTAACCACAATAATAACAATGATAGGCCCAACTACAGGGGGAATTTTAACAACCCAAACTGATTTAATAATGACCAGAATCCGCGGCCAGGTAATAATGGTAATAATACTAATAACAATGGTCGTGACAATAATAACCCCAGGACAAATAACTACAACGGTAATAATAATAATTACCGGCCAAATAATAATAACAACTACTACAGACCTAATAATAATTACTACCAGCCTAATAACAATAATAGTGGCAATTACCGGCCAAACAATGGAAACAACAACGGTAACAACAATTACCGAAGAGTATATTATGCCCATGCTAGTCGTGATAACAATGGGAGACCATGTTACCAAGGTCGTCGAAGTAGCCAGGGACATAACAGCAGAAGTAGCAGCGACGGTGAGAGACCTGAGTCCGGGTATAATACCAACAGGAGCCGTAGCAGCGAAGATACTCAACGGGGACTAGACCATGGAGAGGACTATCACGCTGGAAACAGGCCGGAACCACGGGAGCAAAACGCACCCAACTCTACAGACAGGAACACTGAAGATGGTGACATGCATTTAAATGGACAACGGCAGTGAAAACCGTAAGATCACCCTCACTGAATCGATCTATTGGGTCTAACGTAGTGAACAACAACAAGAAACCAATTATAATCATTCAAAATAATTATCTGAAGAACATTAGGAAGGAATTATTAGAAGAAAGGGACAATAATGTCGACGATACCATTAACAATGAAATAGCATATGTAACAGTACACGTCAGTGGAATACATGCGACTGCAATGATTGACACTGGAGCAAACGTCTCGTTGATAGATAAAGTCGAACTAAAACGAATACAGGCTGAGAACAAGACCGTAATACCAACATTACCAATCAACAACATAGTATTAATTGGAGCAACAGGTCGACAAAACAAGACCATACGGAACCAAGTTCAGCTAGAAATCTCCAGCAATGATGAAACTATCCCCATGATCTTTTTGGTAGCAAGCGGGCTACATTTTAATTTATTGATTAGCTGCGACATATTGAGGAGATATGCGGCCGTAATTGACATGAGCAGAGCCAAGGTATCTCTGAGCTCAGGTGATATTAGATGGACGGCGGAATTAATTGGAAGCCGAGAAGCCCATCCCGACCGTGTAATATATTATATTAGAGAAGATCATGACCAGAGGGGACAAATATCAACTAGTGGAAAGATTCACCAAGACAAGGGAGACACCTTATGGGTAGAGAAACTAAATCAAATCAAAAAGTTCCAATCAGCCAGGGTCGACAGAAATTTAACGGATGACCAAATTGCAAAATTAATAAACATCTATAACCAATATAGACACGTATTTTCAGACACACCAGGGAAGGTGAAGAATTTCCAATGTGAAATAAAATTTAAAGACCAAGCCGAGTTTAAAAGGAAGTCATAACCTATAGCTTTTTCTTTAAAAGAAGCAGTACGTCTGGAAATACAACGCCTAATGGAAGATGATATAATTGAATTGAGTAACTCCCCATACACAAATCCAATTGTGGCGGACCTAAAAAGAATGGTGCGGTAAGAATCTGCCTAGACGCCAGGGAGATTAATAAAACAATCATCAATGACAAGACATCGGCTGGAGAAATCGATGAAATACTCAAGAAATTTCATGGAATAAAATATATCAGTGTATGGGACACCGTATGTGGGTATTGGCAGGTGGAATTACACCCCAATAGCAGAAAATATATGGCCTTTATATTTGAAGGGCGTAACTATCAATTCAAAAGGTTACCCTTCGGCCTAGTAAATTCCGTAGCCGTATTTGTCAAATGTATGGATGAGATTTTAGGACAAAATACACTACAATTCACAACAGTGTATGTCGATGATTTGCTCATTACCTCCAACAATTGGGAGGAACACTGCACCAGGTTGGAACAAGTATTGAGGAAATTAGATGAAAATAACATCACCCTCAAATTAGAAAAGTCCAAACTCATAGCTGATGAGGTACAATTTCTTGGATTTAATTTATCTGAAACAGCCATAACGCCGTCCCAAGAAAAAATGGAAGCTATACAGCGTTTTCCCACACCCAAGAACAAGAAACAACTACAATCGTTTCTTGGCATTTGTAACTACTATAGGAAATGTCAATGTAATTACTCTGAACTAACTTCGAAATTCGCACAACAACTTTCATCCAAAGATAAGTGGAGATGGGGACCCGAACAGGACACCACATTCCAAATGATAAAGGAGAAATTTCTAAGCACTGTGATGTTACACCGCCCAAACTTTAATAAAGCCTTTTTTATGAACTGTGACGCAAGCGATGTAAGTCTGGGATCCATATTATACCAGGAAGATAGGAAGGCAATCATCTAGTAATCAGTTTTGCCAGTAGGACACTTAATAAATGTGAACGCAATTACCACACAACGGAGAAGGAACTCCTCAGCATAGTGTTCGCGTGTGACAAATTCCGAACATACATTCTAGGATACCAACTGACAGTAAGAACGGATCACAAGTCAATCTCATTTTTGAAGAACTGCCGATTAAAACATGGAAGGCTAACAAGGTGGACTCTAACACTTCAAGAATACAACATACAATGGGAATATGTTCCTGGAAAAAGCAATATCGCAGCAGATGCATTATCCAGAGTGAACATACAAGACCAAACATTCGATGGAGAGAAGGAGACCATCGCCAAGATATATCACATTTTAAAGGACAAAACAGAGTTAGCAAATATATTCACAGGCCTTAAACAACATCAACAAAATGATCCCAAAATCAAGAACATATTACAAAGATTAGCAGAACAAGATGACAAAATTACCCCATATTATTGGATATATGACAATTTACTGTTCATAAAAACAAGACAATCAAATAACCAGTGGAAGATCCTAATACCAAAAAACACAGAGAAAGAAATCACAATAGACTACCACATAAGATATGGACACATGGGAGCCATCAAGGTGGTTAAAGCACTAGAAGAGCATGTGTATTTCAAATACATGAATCGCAGAGTAAGAAAATATATAAAACACTGCCATCTATGCCAACTGGTAAAATGCAATAATGAGAAAAAAGAGGGAGTCATGATACCTATTACCTCTGCCGAGAAACTAGAGAAAGTGTTTGTGGATATTTGTGGACCATTCCCGCGTAGTGGCGGAAGACATCAGTATAAATTCATAATAATAATTTTTGACCACTACACCAAATTTACCAAGCTCTACGCTATAAATAGAGCCACTACAAACAAACTATTGGAAGTAATCATTCTAAAATACATCCCAAAAGTTGGAAAACCTCAGTCCATAATCACGGACCACGGGACACAGTTCAGAGGCAGAAAATGGAAAGATACATTATTGAACCATGGTGTAAAAACATACAAAACCTCTATATACAGCAATCCTGCTGAAAGAGTCCTAAGAGAGGTGGGAAGAATATTGAGGACATATTGCTATAATCAACAACGGAGATGGGAAGAGTATTTATCCCCAGCAGAAGATTTTATCAATTTAGCATGTCATCAATCGACAAACGAAACACCCTACACAGCTATGTTTGAAAAGAGACCACCCAGAGAAATAACCGAGATGGTTAATTTTCCGCAAGGAAATGAATATGAATTTAACCAATTAAAATTCTATAATAATGCAGTGGAGCGAGCAGAAAAGCTCAGAGTTAAATACAAAAAATTGCAACCTAAAATAATCACATACAAAGTGGGAGATAAAGTATTATTGAGAAACAGAGAGCTCCCAAGCGCCATCGAAGGAATTGCAAAGAAATTATTACTGCTTTACACGGGCCCATATACTATAACAAAAGATGAATAATACCTACGAAATACAAGACCCTATGACAAGAAGAATCAAGGGAAATTATAATCAAATCTCACTGAAGAAATATATTGAAGATTAACTAACCTGAAAAGCCAGAATATTATGGTGAAAAATGCTAAATGATGATATTAATTGTGAAAGTAATAATTATGAATATAAAAAGGAGTGTTGACAAGCTACTAATATAATAATATAATAATGTGTACACAAAGAAATAGTGTATAATATGATGAATAATGTGTTTTAATATCTTACCCGTACTATATAAAGAAAAAATGAGAAATACGAGAAAGACACCTAACAACTTGGCATAAACTGAAAATTTCCTAGAGCCAGTCAGCAAGTAAATAACATCTTACCCGTACTACATAAAAAATGGAAAATACGAGAAAGACACTTTCCAACTTGGCATAAATTAAAAATTTCCTAGAGCCAGTCAACCAGTAATTAACATCTTACCCATACTACATAAAGAATGAAAATACGAGACGGACAATTAACAACTAGGCAAAAATTAAAAATTTCCAAGAGCCAGTCAACAAGTAAATAACATCTTACCCGTACTTAAAGAAAAAGAGTAGACCTACGATGAGATTACAAGAGAAGCAGGAAGACAAAAGTAAATGAATATTATTATAAAATGGATATACAATATACGAGGCATGAAACAAAACCAAACGAGAGCCTATGAAGTGAAATATGACACAGATATGTGGGTAAAGAAGATACAGAAGAATATAAAGTGATATAAAGCGGACTACCAAAGAAAAGATTAATTGATACCGAAGAAAAATGAAAATACAATACTAAAGAAGAGAATCATGAGAAGATACCAATGAAGAACTGTAAACGGAGTTATCCTAGAGAAATATATGAAGATTAAGTTAAGATGAATCAAGAAGAGAAGAATATAATTATGTATAAACCGCAAATGCGTGATGTAATCCCAAGAATGTTTATTATTAGTCGGAAGATTGACTACTTTTATTTTATGACATGAATTGACTGAAGAATTATACCAGCAATCATTTGTATTCTGAACAGAAATGACTTACCTCTGAATTTATTTGATGTTAGTATGGCCAGCAGAGAATGAAGGTCAAGCGAACCACTCTGAGCTGCCCAAGCTAAAAATGTTAGCGAATTAGGGAATTAAATAGTCTAGGGAAGACCAATGCAAAGGAAAAAATATAATATATGATTCATAAAAGAGAATGTAAGGATATAAGAAGAACAGAAGATTCAATATCAAGGAGAGTACAACAATTGATAAATCCTTCATTAAGTTAGTATAGAGATTCAGAATTAATCAATTCTTATAGGAAGGCATATGTAACGTACCAAAATTGTAGTTACATATAAATGATATCCAATACCTAGAATAAGAATCTACCATGTACATATCTAAGTCAAAATGATCAAAAAACCTCAAAAGTATCAAAACCAATCGTGTATCCATGGATAAATAATGTCAAAGTAAGTCAACACAGTAAAAGGAAGAATTATAATTGAAGGCATCATCAATATGATAAGAAGAGGAAAAAATATAAACCAAACAATTACGTTAGCAACCAAGACCCAACAGATCATACAAGTGAGGGAACATATAGTATAATTGAAACGACACATCATATAAATGAGACAACATATCATATAAGTGAAACAACTTATCACACAAGTGAGGGAAAATACCCTATAAGTGAAAAAACATATATATAAGAAGAAGAAGAAACCTGTACATATGAAGAAGAAGAAATCTGAATACAAGAAGAGGAAAGTATATATAATTAAAAAGAAGAAAAATATATAATAAACCATGAAAAATCTTTAACAAGGATGTGACAATAACTTTACCAGTGTGAGGAAGACACAACGACAAGGAAGATAATTTTAGATGGAAGAAATACCAAACTAATAAGAAGTTAATAATGCATGTATGCAGAAGGCCAAATAAGTGACTTATAATACCCCCAACAAGGAAGAACATGAAGAAGAAAAGGGTGAACAAGAACA
Organism: Magicicada septendecula; assembly: GCA_034769895.1. Lineage (NCBI taxonomy): Eukaryota > Metazoa > Arthropoda > Insecta > Hemiptera > Cicadidae > Magicicada > Magicicada septendecula. Next base: position 561,792,539 of record CM068369.1, read on the forward strand.
AAGTGTCGACAAACTAATAAGCAGCCACAAACAATAATAGTGAGTGACTTATATAAGTGCATCGATTAATAATAAATATCACAATCCCAAACTAAACAACACAACCAATAAAAGTGCAATGTTTATGGGAGATGAAGATAACAAAAATAGATAGTAAACCCCAAATAAACAACACAAACAATTAGTGTGTGATTTATGAAATGAGAATATAATAAAATAATAACCTAAAAAGACCACAAATGTACTGATAATAAAGAGAGAAATAATTGCTCAATAATGACCGAAATTGAATATAAGATCCTTAATAAGATATATGTTTACATATCAAGAGAATAAAGGGTAAAACCAATATATAATGTAATTATTAATGCATTGAGAATAAGACAACCTGTTATAGAAGGACAAAACAGTTTACCCAAACCCAAATATAAACACATAATATATATGACAATAATGAGTAAGAATTAAATAATAATGTGTAAACAAATAGTATATAATGTAAATAAAATAGAGAAAATATTGTAATAGATAATAGTAATAACTTATCATAGTAAAAATGTAATAATTAAGCAAGAAAATGAACAAATCCAGATAAGCATTGTTATGAATTCAGTAGGAGACATAACCTCAACTGAACTGAATCTGCAACGCAAAACCACAAATAACAATTAGAAAAATGCAGACAAAAGTAATTATTCAAATCAACAACCAAACTAGGATAAATGAGTAACATAATGAACCCAGTATGAATTGAGAAACACAATTATATAATCTATATTGTTTAAACAAACCATAGCCAGATTAACAAAACACATGGTGACTATCAGAGTTACACAAAATACTCACTTAAACTTAATAAAGGAGAGGAAAATAGTTTGACAGTAGTAACTAGAGTACTCAATACCTCTATGAGAACCTCTAACATACAATGAATACATAAATTTATATGAAAATAATAATAAACAAATATACATGACCAATGGGACTGGATGTAAATAGCAATCCGACTGAAATTTATGAATGTTTAACACAGCAGGAAGTATTATACACACAAGACAAACAGTATACAAGGTCTAAGTATACCTTAATGGATAAAAATATATCCTTTAAGCACAAATAATAATAAAATAAGTGTATCAATATGACAGAATTATGACATGGTGTATTAAAACCATACAATGTAAATAAACGAAGCACCATAAATGGGAACAAAGCTTTACCAAAGGTGTATGAATATTTAAGGTAGAACATAAACACCAAAGAAGTGTATTATTATGAGATATGTATTAGAGTTAGTAAATATAAATGCAAGGACATATAGGGCTTACACGCCTGAAAAGCATTTAACAGAATTGTACATATTTTATTATTTAAAAGTAGTTATTAAGAGAAAAGGACTCTAAATGTCTACAATGAGTGTTAGAATTAACGTATATTATAATAAAGTGGAAAAACTTAAGTATACTTGAGAACCACAAAAGGTGCATTATCGAAAAGTTATTTAGGTTAATTATGGACGGATTTATAGCTTGAGTTGACTCTAAATAAAGAGCCAAGCATCCGCAAAATAGTGATACAATTAATTTCTTAATCCGAAATGTAATAAGAAAGTTGTAAACAATAATACGTTTTCCTTCAATTCCAAAAAGGATTGATCGCGTCATCGCCATAATCTCAAACCCAAAGGACCGATGCTAAGAAATAAAATTTCTTAATTTTTAAGGCATATGTGAATGAGATTAACAGATTTTTAACCAATAGGCAGAGCTGATTTGATTAGACGCCGACAGCAACTTCGAAGGAACAGTACTACTAGCTTTTTGACCATCAGAGTGAACGGAACGAGTTTTCGTCGGGAACAAGATTTTAAAAATGTGCGCCCCCCCCTCCAGTATAAACAAGTAAATCTAACCTCACTAAAGTGCATAACCTATAGCGAGTGAAGTGCAACGAGTGATGTGAAATAATAATCCAATCATTGCCAGTGTATAATATCGGCAACGATCCGTGGGAAATTAAGGGAGTACCTAGTATTAACGATATTTTAATGAAAACTAATATTTACCAAATAGTAAATGTTTACGTTGGTACTACTTTAGTCAAGTACAGTTGTACATGGCTAAACTAATTAAAAAATACACCTGTGACATATTTTATAAACTGTGTTGTGACATTTCAGTGTATTACAGGGCCAATTTTGGAAGACTGACTACACTCATCAGTGGTAAGTGAAAGGTAAATCTAACAGTGCTTCAAGAGAATTTAAACATAAACCTTTTAAACAAATTTTGAACAAACTAACTAATAATAATAATTAAACAACCGTTGATTCAATTAATTTTATTACAACGTGACGAACCCAAAGCGGGGCTTGAGATAAAACATTCAATAGGCAAATTTAGTTTTATTACAACGTGGCGCCCAACGTCTGAGCAGCGAGTTAGGTCGATAATACCTAACTAAATAAATAAATACCGAATATTTTAAACCTAATTCGGACAGCAGTTACATTACAAGGGTACAAAGATGCATAAGAGAGCGACTTCCAAGAGGCGAGCGGCGGAACCCGAAAAAAAAACTAGGATGGTGGAGAAGGAAGCGACATCAGCTGAAGATGTGGAAGAAATTTTAACCACAGTGGAAGATAGACAACCATAACAGGTGGAGGAAATCCAGCAACCAGAAAACCAACCGGAAGTAAAACAACCTGAGATGCCCACACAAACATGGGACGCAGACTTCCAGGAATGGATGAAGAAGATGATGGAAGAAAATAGAAAAAGTATGGAGTCGTTGAAGGAAGACAGCCGATCGTTGAATAAGAAAATAGATGAGAATAGCCAAGCCACAAAGGAGGAATTAAGTAAGAAAATAGACGAGACCAATAAGAAGACTGAGGAATCAATAAACAAGAAAATGGAAGATAGCCAGAAAAAGATGGAAGACACTTTAGACCAAACTAATAAGAAGATGGATACGGCCAGAAAAAGACGGAAGAATTATTAATGAAAAATATAGAATTAATCAAGGAAAATTTATCTGAAGAATTGGGGAATAAGGTCGGAGAAACCAATAAGAAAATCGATGAATTGAACGAACAAATCGACAAGAAAATCGAAGCAATACAATTCGATAACCAAAAAATATGGCAACAGATGGCCGATGATAGCAGGAGGACAGAAGAAATCGCAAGGACAACCATCGAGACAATAAACAAGAAGATGGAAGAAAATAAGAAAGCAACGGAGGAAAAGATGGAGACGACATTGACGTAAATCAGAAAGGAGATTTCCGAAATACACCAAGAATGCGAACAAAATAAACAAGAAATCACGCAAACTAAAGCAGACATCAACGACAGAATAAATACTATTGAAGAAATCCGAATGAGACAGCTAGGAGCAGTTGAACTTAGACAAGCAGACCTGGCACTAACACACACAACCTTAGGAGAGAAATGTGAAGCAATAAACACAACAGTAAATGCAATAAAGGACCAGGTGAACAGTGACAAAGAACGGCTGACCGAACAACAGCAGAGGGAGTTCAACAATCTCGGAGATGAGATAAATAACATTAGAACATATCCAGTTACGATGACAGGAATACCACACATAGACGGCCGGGAGAGCATCGATTTCAGGACATACAAGATGAATCCAATAGAATTCCTGGAAAGGGTCGACGAGACGTTAACTAGAAATAGAGAAAATCGATGGACGGTCATCAAGGGAATGCTGGATGAATACTTCAAAAATGTCTACGATAACTGGTGGACGGTGACCAGGCACAAAGTGCAAAGCTACGCAGCATTCAAAGTGGCTTTTAAAACAACGTACTGGTCCGAGTCAACACAACATATTGTCCGGGACAACATCAGTAACGGAAAATATGATTACAGTACTGGACAATCAATGACAGCATACTTTTTAGGAAAGATATGCCTGGCCAGAAATTTTGAGCCAATAATACCAGAAGGGTGCTTAGTGACCAAATTGGCGTATCACTTTCACGAAGGGGTATCACAAGGGAGGTTAAATGGACAGATAAAAACAATCCAATCCGCACTCCTGTCCATCCACTTCCATCCGCACTCCTGTGCAATCCAATTCTTGTCCGCACTCCTGGAAAACCACGAACAAGAACGATACTACCAAAGAAATCGACAGAGGCCAGGACCATATTATGACCGGAGTGGACCCGGTAATAGTAACCACAATAATAACAATGATAGGCCCAACTACAGGGGGAATTTTAACAACCCAAACTGATTTAATAATGACCAGAATCCGCGGCCAGGTAATAATGGTAATAATACTAATAACAATGGTCGTGACAATAATAACCCCAGGACAAATAACTACAACGGTAATAATAATAATTACCGGCCAAATAATAATAACAACTACTACAGACCTAATAATAATTACTACCGGCCTAATAACAATAATAGTGGCAATTACCGGCCAAACAATGGAAACAACAACGGTAACAACAATTACCGAAGAGTATATTATGCCCATGCTAGTCGTGATAACAATGGGAGACCATGTTACCAAGGTCGTCGAAGTAGCCAGGGACATAACAGCAGAAGTAGCAGCGACGGTGAGAGACCTGAGTCCGGGTATAATACCAACAGGAGCCGTAGCAGCGAAGATACTCAACGGGGACTAGACCATGGAGAGGACTATCACGCTGGAAACAGGCCGGAACCACGGGAGCAAAACGCACCCAACTCTACAGACAGGAACACTGAAGATGGTGACATGCATTTAAATGGACAACGGCAGTGAAAACCGTAAGATCACCCTCACTGAATCGATCTATTGGGTCTAACGTAGTGAACAACAACAAGAAACCAATTATAATCATTCAAAATAATTATCTGAAGAACATTAGAAAGGAATTATTAGAAGAAAGGGACAATAATGTCGACGATACCATTAACAATGAAATAGCATATGTAACAGTACACGTCAGTGGAATACATGCGACTGCAATGATTGACACTGGAGCAAACGTCTCGTTGATAGATAAAGTCGAACTAAAACGAATACAGGCTGAGAACAAGACCGTAATACCAACATTACCAATCAACAACATAGTATTAATTGGAGCAACAGGTCGACAAAACAAGACCATACGGAACCAAGTTCAGCTAGAAATCTCCAGCAATGATGAAACTATCCCCATGATCTTTTTGGTAGCAAGCGGGCTACATTTTAATTTATTGATTAGCTGCGACATATTGAGGAGATATGCGGCCGTAATTGACATGAGCAGAGCCAAGGTATCTCTGAGCTCAGGTGATATTAGATGGACGGCGGAATTAATTGGAAGCCGAGAAGCCCATCCCGACCGTGTAATATATTATATTAGAGAAGATCATGACCAGAGGGGACAAATATCAACTAGTGGAAAGATTCACCAAGACAAGGGAGACACCTTATGGGTAGAGAAACTAAATCAAATCAAAAAGTTCCAATCAGCCAGGGTCGACAGAAATTTAACTGATGACCAAATTGCAAAATTAATAAACATCTATAACCAATATAGACACGTATTTTCAGACACACCAGGGAAGGTGAAGAATTTCCAATGTGAAATAAAATTTAAAGACCAAGCCGAGTTTAAAAGGAAGTCATAACCTATAGCTTTTTCTTTAAAAGAAGCAGTACGTCTGGAAATACAACGCCTAATGGAAGATGATATAATTGAATTGAGTAACTCCCCATACACAAATCCAATTGTGGCGGACCTAAAAAGAATGGTGCGGTAAGAATCTGCCTAGACGCCAGGGAGATTAATAAAACAATCATCAATGACAAGATATCGCCTGGAGAAATCGATGAAATACTCAAGAAATTTCATGGAATAAAATATATCAGTGTATGGGACACCGTATGTGGGTATTGGCAGGTGGAATTACACCCCAATAGCAGAAAATATATGGCCTTTATATTTGAAGGGCGTAACTATCAATTCAAAAGGTTACCCTTCGGCCTAGTAAATTCCGTAGCCGTATTTGTCAAATGTATGGATGAGATTTTAGGACAAAATACACTACAATTCACAACAGTGTATGTCGATGATTTGCTCATTACCTCCAACAATTGGGAGGAACACTGCACCAGGTTGGAACAAGTATTGAGGAAATTAGATGAAAATAACATCACCCTCAAATTAGAAAAGTCCAAACTCATAGCTGATGAGGTACAATTTCTTGGATTTAATTTATCTGAAACAGCCATAACGCCGTCCCAAGAAAAAATGGAAGCTATACAGCGTTTTCCCACACCCAAGAACAAGAAACAACTACAATCGTTTCTTGGCATTTGTAACTACTATAGGAAATGTCAATGTAATTACTCTGAACTAACTTCGAAATTCGCACAACAACTTTCATCCAAAGATAAGTGGGGATGGGGACCCGAACAGGACACCACATTCCAAATGATAAAGGAGAAATTTCTAAGCACTGTGATGTTACACCGCCCAAACTTTAATAAAGCCTTTTTTATGAACTGTGACGCAAGCGATGTAAGTCTGGGATCCATATTATACCAGGAAGATAGGAAGGCAATCATCTAGTAATCAGTTTTGCCAGTAGGACACTTAATAAATGTGAACGCAATTACCACACAACGGAGAAGGAACTCCTCAGCATAGTGTTCGCGTGTGACAAATTCCGAACATACATTCTAGGATACCAACTGACAGTAAGAACGGATCACAAGTCAATCTCATTTTTGAAGAACTGCCGATTAAAACATGGAAGGCTAACAAGGTGGACTCTAACACTTCAAGAATACAACATACAATGGGAATATGTTCCTGGAAAAAGCAATATCGCAGCAGATGCATTATTCAGAGTGAACATACAAGACCAAACATTCGATGGAGAGAAGGAGACCATCGCCAAGATATATCACATTTTAAAGGACAAAACAGAGTTAGCAAATATATTCACAGGCCTTAAACAACATCAACAAAATGATCCCAAAATCAAGAACATATTACAAAGATTAGCAGAACAAGATGACAAAATTACCCCATATTATTGGATATATGACAATTTACTGTTCATAAAAACAAGACAATCAAATAACCAGTGGAAGATCCTAATACCAAAAAACACAGAGAAAGAAATCACAATAGACTACCACATAAGATATGGACACATGGGAGCCATCAAGGTGGTTAAAGCACTAGAAGAGCATGTGTATTTCAAATACATGAATCGCAGAGTAAGAAAATATATAAAACACTGCCATCTATGCCAACTGGTAAAATGCAATAATGAGAAAAAAGAGGGAGTCATGATACCTATTACCTCTGCCGAGAAACTAGAGAAAGTGTTTGTGGATATTTGTGGACCATTCCCGCGTAGTGGCGGAAGACATCAGTATAAATTCATAATAATAATTTTTGACCACTACACCAAATTTACCAAGCTCTACGCTATAAATAGAGCCACTACAAACAAACTATTGGAAGTAATCATTCTAAAATACATCCCAAAAGTTGGAAAACCTCAGTCCATAATCACGGACCACGGGACACAGTTCAGAGGCAGAAAATGGAAAGATACATTATTGAACCATGGTGTAAAAACATACAAAACCTCTATATACAGCAATCCTGCTGAAAGAGTCCTAAGAGAGGTGGGAAGAATATTGAGGACATATTGCTATAATCAACAACGGAGATGGGAAGAGTATTTATCCCCAGCAGAAGATTTTATCAATTTAGCATGTCATCAATCGACAAACGAAACACCCTACTCAGCTATGTTTGAAAAGAGACCACCCAGAGAAATAACCGAGATGGTTAATTTTCCGCAAGGAAATGAATATGAATTTAACCAATTAAAATTCTATAATAATGCAGTGGAGCGAGCAGAAAAGCTCAGAGTTAAATACAAAAAATTGCAACCTAAAATAATCACATACAAAGTGGGAGATAAAGTATTATTGAGAAACAGAGAGCTCCCAAGCGCCATCGAAGGAATTGCAAAGAAATTATTACTGCTTTACACGGGCCCATATACTATAACAAAAGATGAATAATACCTACGAAATACAAGACCCTATGACAAGAAGAATCAAGGGAAATTATAATCAAATCTCACTGAAGAAATATATTGAAGATTAACTAACCTGAAAAGCCAGAATATTATGGTGAAAAATGCTAAATGATGATATTAATTGTGAAAGTAATAATTATGAATATAAAAAGGAGTGTTGACAAGCTACTAATATAATAATATAATAATGTGTACACAAAGAAATAGTGTATAATATGATGAATAATGTGTTTTAATATCTTACCCGTACTATATAAAGAAAAAATGAGAAATACGAGAAAGACACCTAACAACTTGGCATAAACTGAAAATTTCCTAGAGCCAGTCAGCAAGTAAATAACATCTTACCCGTACTACATAAAAAATGGAAAATACGAGAAAGACACTTTCCAACTTGGCATAAATTAAAAATTTCCTAGAGCCAGTCAACCAGTAATTAACATCTTACCCATACTACATAAAGAATGAAAATACGAGACGGACAATTAACAACTAGGCAAAAATTAAAAATTTCCAAGAGCCAGTCAACAAGTAAATAACATCTTACCCGTACTTAAAGAAAAAGAGTAGACCTACGATGAGATTACAAGAGAAGCAGGAAGACAAAAGTAAATGAATATTATTATAAAATGGATATACAATATACGAGGCATGAAACAAAACCAAACGAGAGCCTATGAAGTGAAATATGACACAGATATGTGGGTAAAGAAGATACAGAAGAATATAAAGTGATATAAAGCGGACTACCAAAGAAAAGATTAATTGATACCGAAGAAAAATGAAAATACAATACTAAAGAAGAGAATCATGAGAAGATACCAATGAAGAACTGTAAACGGAGTTATCCTAGAGAAATATATGAAGATTAAGTTAAGATGAATCAAGAAGAGAAGAATATAATTATGTATAAACCGCAAATGCGTGATGTAATCCCAAGAATGTTTATTATTAGTCGGAAGATTGACTACTTTTATTTTATGACATGAATTGACTGAAGAATTATACCAGCAATCATTTGTATTCTGAACAGAAATGACTTACCTCTGAATTTATTTGATGTTAGTATGGCCAGCAGAGAATGAAGGTCAAGCGAACCACTCTGAGCTGCCCAAGCTAAAAATGTTAGCGAATTAGGGAATTAAATAGTCTAGGGAAGACCAATGCAAAGGAAAAAATATAATATATGATTCATAAAAGAGAATGTAAGGATATAAGAAGAACAGAAGATTCAATATCAAGGAGAGTACAACAATTGATAAATCCTTCATTAAGTTAGTATAGAGATTCAGAATTAATCAATTCTTATAGGAAGGCATATGTAACGTACCAAAATTGTAGTTACATATAAATGATATCCAATACCTAGAATAAGAATCTACCATGTACATATCTAAGTCAAAATGATCAAAAAACCTCAAAAGTATCAAAACCAATCGTGTATCCATGGATAAATAATGTCAAAGTAAGTCAACACAGTAAAAGGAAGAATTATAATTGAAGGCATCATCAATATGATAAGAAGAGGAAAAAATATAAACCAAACAATTACGTTAGCAACCAAGACCCAACAGATCATACAAGTGAGGGAACATATAGTATAATTGAAACGACACATCATATAAATGAGACAACATATCATATAAGTGAAACAACTTATCACACAAGTGAGGGAAAATACCCTATAAGTGAAAAAACATATATATAAGAAGAAGAAGAAACCTGTACATATGAAGAAGAAGAAATCTGAATACAAGAAGAGGAAAGTATATATAATTAAAAAGAAGAAAAATATATAATAAACCATGAAAAATCTTTAACAAGGATGTGACAATAACTTTACCAGTGTGAGGAAGACACAACGACAAGGAAGATAATTTTAGATGGAAGAAATACCAAACTAATAAGAAGTTAATAATGCATGTATGCAGAAGGCCAAATAAGTGACTTATAATACCCCCAACAAGGAAGAACATGAAGAAGAAAAGGGTGAACAAGAACAAAGTGTCGACAAACTAATAAGCAGCCACAAACAATAATAGTGAGTGACTTATATAAGTGCATCGATTAATAATAAATATCACAATCCCAAACTAAACAACACAACCAATAAAAGTGCAATGTTTATGGGAGATGAAGATAACAAAAATAGATAGTAAACCCCAAATAAACAACACAAACAATTAGTGTGTGATTTATGAAATGAGAATATAATAAAATAATAACCTAAAAAGACCACAAATGTACTGATAATAAAGAGAGAAATAATTGCTCAATAATGACCGAAATTGAATATAAGATCCTTAATAAGATATATGTTTACATATCAAGAGAATAAAGGGTAAAACCAATATATAATGTAATTATTAATGCATTGAGAATAACACAACCTGTTATAGAAGGACAAAACAGTTTACCCAAACCCAAATATAAACACATAATATATATGACAATAATGAGTAAGAAATAAATAATAATGTGTAAACAAATAGTATATAATGTAAATAAAATAGAGAAAATATTGTAATAGATAATAGTAATAACTTATCATAGTAAAAATGTAATAATTAAGCAAGAAAATGAACAAATCCAGATAAGCATTGTTATGAATTCAGTAGGAGACATAACCTCAACTGAACTGAATCTGCAACACAAAACCACAAATAACAATTAGAAAAATGCAGACAAAAGTAATTATTCAAATCAACAACCAAACTAGGATAAATGAGTAACATAATGAACCCAGTATGAATTGAGAAACACAATTATATAATCTATATTGTTTAAACAAACCATAGCCAGATTAACAAAACACATGGTGACTATCAGAGTTACACAAAATACTCACTTAAACTTAATAAAGGAGAGGAAAATAGTTTGACAGTAGTAACTAGAGTACTCAATACCTCTATGAGAACCTCTAACATACAATGAATACATAAATTTATATGAAAATAATAATAAACAAATATACATGACCAATGGGACTGGATGTAAATAGCAATCCTACTGAAATTTATGAATGTTTAACACAGCAGGAAGTATTATACACACAAGACAAACAGTATACAAGGTCTAAGTATACCTTAATGGATAAAAATATATCCTTTAAGCACAAATAATAATAAAATAAGTGTATCAATATGACAGAATTATGACATGGTGTATTAAAACCATACAATGTAAATAAACGAAGCACCATAAATGGGAACAAAGCTTTACCAAAGGTGTATGAATATTTAAGGTAGAACATAAACACCAAAGAAGTGTATTATTATGAGATATGTATTAGAGTTAGTAAATATAAATGCAAGGACATATAGGGCTTACACGCCTGAAAAGCATTTAACAGAATTGTACATATTTTATTATTTAAAAGTAGTTATTAAGAGAAAAGGACTCTAAATGTCTACAATGAGTGTTAGAATTAACGTATATTATAATAAAGTGGAAAAACTTAAGTATACTTGAGAACCACAAAAGGTGCATTATCGAAAAGTTATTTAGGTTAATTATGGACGGATTTATAGCTTGAGTTGACTCTAAATAAAGAGCCAAGCATCCGCAAAATAGTGATACAATTAATTTCTTAATCCGAAATGTAATAAGAAAGTTGTAAACAATAATACGTTTTCCTTCAATTCCAAAAAGGATTGATCGCGTCATCGCCATAATCTCAAACCCAAAGGACCGATGCTAAGAAATAAAATTTCTTAATTTTTAAGGCATATGTGAATGAGATTAACAGATTTTTAACCAATAGGCAGAGCTGATTTGATTAGACGCCGACAGCAACTTCGAAGGAACAGTACTACTAGCTTTTTGACCATCAGAGTGAACGGAACGAGTTTTCGTCGGGAACAAGATTTTAAAAATGTGCGCCCCCCCCTCCAGTATAAACAAGTAAATCTAACCTCACTAAAGTGCATAACCTATAGCGAGTGAAGTGCAACGAGTGATGTGAAATAATAATCCAATCATTGCCAGTGTATAATATCGGCAACGATCCGTGGGAAATTAAGGGAGTACCTAGTATTAACGATATTTTAATGAAAACTAATATTTACCAAATAGTAAATGTTTACGTTGGTACTACTTTAGTCAAGTACAGTTGTACATGGCTAAACTAATTAAAAAATTGTTAATTAACCAGTATTTGAACAAAAGTTCTCCATTTTATTAATTTCAATAAAATATTATTGATTTTCGAAGAAGATGACAAATGAATTTAATATTATAACGAATATCGAAGTAAACAAGGTTGAATATAGATGCTTACTTGACTATAACTAATACGATGTCAAATCATTTATAAAATAACAACAGAGAACAATCATTACAGTTCATAAACAATGTACTTACCATGGATAAATATTATGTATAGTTTTAAGATTTTAATGCCATCAATTAAAATATTTTATTAACTCACTTTGAGTAAAAGGCAATCTAACCTATATGTTACGAAAGTTGTAACAGTCATACTGAGTTATGCTTTAAAATTATACACACTTGAATATACTCAGTTAAAATGAGTTTATGAATTAATTATAATATATTTTATTATTAATAACCATCCAAGTAATATAATCTGACACACTGTATTTGCAATCGTGTCATACACTCCATAACATGGCTGGCGAGTTGACACCAGGTGGAACAAATACGATAATTTTCAATATCATAATTAAACTTGTTTTCTTGATTTGTAATAACTCTCTATAACGTATTATTGTTATATTTCAGTATTTTTGTATCCTGTATCATGTTAACTAAAAGAACACACGACTTTTGGTAATTGTAAACTAAACCTAACCAAACAAGGTTAACACCATACAATATAAAATAATCAGTGTTACCAACCCTGAGGTTTAAGAATCTCAATAACTAGCAAACTTGTTTTTTGATGTTTATTAATTGTTTTAAAGGATTCTAATTTGAAATTAACTTATTGTTAATAAAATACAAATTTTCTTATCTCCGAATCAGTCTTTCATTTCAAAATAGGCAATAACTAAAATATTAACAGTGCAATTATTTTCTAAAGTGGCAGTACGGCGAACGAGCGGCCAATATTTGAACTTCAAAACAGTATCAAATATACAAAGTCATTTTATTTACTGTGCATACACAAATACACCTGTGACATATTTTATAAACTGTGTTGTGACATTTCAGTGTATTATAGGGCCTATTTTGGAATACTGACTACACTCAACAGTGGTAAGTGAAAGGTAAATCTAACAGTGCTTCATGAGAATTTAAACATAAACCATTTAAACAAATTTTGAACAAACTAACTAATAATAATAATTAAACAACCGTTGATTCATTTAGTTTTATTACAACGTGACGAACCCAAAGCGGGGCTTGAGATAAAACATTCAATAGGCAAATTTAGTTTTATTACAATACGTCGCCCAGTGCGTGCTTCCATCAAAGGTTGGGCCATGATATGAACTGTCCCAACCGCAGGCAAGGTGACTTTCTCTATTAACTTATTTTCTGTGTCTTTCTCTGTTTTTATCATTAGTACAGTCTGTTCAGAAATTTTTTTTTGGTTGTATTTTCATTAACTGCCCAACTTCACTTTTAATTTGTTCTCTTATGTTTGCCATTGAGTTTTCTACTGCACATATTTTTGTTGACATAGCTTCTTCCACACTCGGTACAGATTTTTCTACTTCAGCTTTTTTATTTGACATGGATTCTTCTACGTAAGATATTCTGGTAATTTGGTTGTTAAACTCACCTCGTAATTCACCTGTGTCCCCACTTAGGAGACCCAATTCTGCGGTAGTATGTTCTTGCATTTGCTTTTGCTCTTGAATTAACACTTTGATGTCTTCTGTTTCGCGTTTCCGTTCCTCTGCCTGTCGTCCTTCCAAATCGAGCAACAGTGCTTTTTGTCTTTCTTCTGTTTCCAGCAATAGATTTTCCTGTCTCTCTTCTGCTTTCTCATCCTGTCGTGTGTCTACTTCTTCTCTTTCCTGTCTTCGTTCTTCTTTTTGTCGTATTTCTACTTCTTCCGCCTCCTATCGGCGTCGTTCCTCTGTCTGCAACAGCAGCGCCTGGGAATTTTCCATCATCTGACTGGCATCCATTGTTTACCGATTAATTACGAATTACACTCGTTTTGTACAAAGTGTCCACTGTTTCCACTGTTAACGGTTCCATCCCAGTTTTGACACCACTGTTATGACAGTCTAACTGATTGTTGTAGGTACACTGGTAACAAAGTACAAGACACCAATTAAGTCACTAATCACCAGCTTTAATTTTCACAGTTAAACAGTTCGTAATTAACAACACAGTCTCTTACAACAATAAAATAAAAATTATTCACACAAAATAAAATAGCAATAAAATGTCAACTAATATAAAACACAATTGTATTACAATTATACCGCCCGATTATAAAACACAACACTTCTCTAATAACCACTTGAACGCACAGAGTAATATCGCCCGATAATAACTGAAAACTAAGTATTTATTTATACAACGCTCACAGACCAGAACATTCCAAACTACGACGTAATTAATTCCGGCCTGGACACAGTCCGCGCGGCTGGCGGCTTCCAGAAAAGTCCCGCGAGCGCATGTTGAAATCACGTACGCCACAACATTTAGCCGTATTCCACTGGATTCATCTGGAACATTCGATAAACACGTAGATTGTTCTGTAACGTCATAGCAATAACTTGCTACTTGTGTCACTTCTAAAGGCCGTAGTTAACAGGAGATTAAGAAGAAATTCATCATCCGACCTGTAAGGATTACGAGGCGGCTTACCTGTAGTTGTAGATTTCTTAAGTTTGTATCATGGTCAGTAAGTGAGGTTATGAATTCTGTTTGATTATGAGTAAATACATTAAAGGAAACGTAAGATACTGTTACGTAATACGGAAAGTTCTAAAAGTATCTTGGCTATCCCAGCAGAGCCCAGTTGTAATGTGTGTGTATGCGTACCATATTGCTGCTGCTTTCAGATGAAAGACAATTACGTGACACTTGTCATGCATCAACCATCGCGCGGTCAGCAGACTGAGTTCAATGGCACTGTTTCTCGTGGATTCGAGACCGCCTGTTTGTATAACACGTCATAAAAATGACAGATTATTCTGGAATCTCAGCGGGGTACAAAAATATAAGCATTCAGCGACGCTTAGTTTCAGTTTTCGTCGGCGATTATCTTCATATTCTTCCGGATGTTAACGTTTCTTACCCTATCACTACTAGTTTTCTTCATAATTCTTATCAGGAATGTCACTCCATTGCTTGTATTCTCTTTTTATCTCTGTGATTCAGAGTTGATGACTCGCAACCGTATGTTGGGGCATATACAGATTTGTATACGGCCAGTTTGGTTTTCTGCGACACTTCGCTTTTCTCCAGAAACTGTTTTTATATCACCGTAAAGCTTGCTTGCAGCTGAGATCCTCATGTCTGACTCTAACTGAATTCTTCCATCCTCACTGAAAACGGCACCTAAATATTTGAATGTAGCCACTTTTTCATCTTCCTTATTGTTAATTACTATTCTGTGTTGTCTTGCTTGGCTACTAATTGTCGTTGTCTTTGCCTTGGTGGGACTAACAATCAAATTCTTCTTCTTAATCCTTTATATTTATGTTGTACTGCGGATTCTGATCAGTGCTGGCAATCAAAACGAAACAAAAATGGATTGTTATGGTTGCCAATATACTTATATGAAATGAGCTAGTTAGGTACAAAACTGAATACTGAACTGCATTGCATACAGATACGATAAACTTTAATAATTACAGAACAGAACATTGTTATGTCTGCTGACTGTACAAGCGTATACAGTGTAATACGGAGAACGCTTGAAATAAACACAAGTTATTTTATTGACCGCAAAATTATGCGACAATAAATAGAACTACTGTAATGGCCGCCTACATGTGTACAACATAAACAGGATGCTAAATATGTGTTTAAATCAGTGTTTTGCAAATTGCCTATACAAATACGAACTCAGTGGGGGCAGCAAATAATTACCCTGATTACACTTTGTGTGCTCTCCGCTAGAATTACAAGTGTTGGCTTTTATGTTGATGTCTATGTATATTCTATTTGTGGAGCACGTGTATAATAACGCAGTTGATATACGCACATGTTTCTGGCTGTATCTTCGCGTAGTGATTAATACTATGTTGAAATACAAACAGCACATGAAACAGAGGGATCTGTGCATACGATGTTCAACCTCGCATAACCTATACTATTCCCGTTCTTAGTTCAATGCTGATGTAAACAACCCACGTGACAAATCTGAAACGCTATTGTTCAGGGGCGTTGAGACTGTTCACACAGTGGTGTATTACGAGCATGGGCAGAATGTCTGTATAGACAGGTAAGAGTTATCTTTCTACTTAAATCGGGCAACGTCGTTTTAAGACTTGCTCCTTATCACTGTATTCAGAACACTACTAAATTAAGTTGAAAGGTATGTTACCCGTCGCAACACAACATATATATTCTGCCTGATATAAAACAATTAATAGATAAATTGGTAAATGAACGACGGCGGAAAAGTGGCGTGTTTGTGTCGAGCATATACTTAATCAAGGAAGAAAAGGTAAGCTCCGGTAACTGGCCTACATTACCGACCGATTGTGGACAATCATATCAATAACATGCTGACTCAACTGATGACACTAGTTTCGAAGGGAAGGGAAGGGACTAAATTACTCTCTGACAGTAACTGATAATATACAGTACACTGGTAATTATCATATCTTCTATTGTCGTTTTAAATAAACTTAAATTTTTATTTTATTAAGAATTTTTTACGGTTAATAAAACAAAAAACCTAAAATGTGGTCTCGAAATGTATACCTTAAAAACTGAGTAATAGTAGGCGGTGAAGGTCAAGACCTACTAGACCTAGGAACAAAAGTGATAAAAAATATTAAAAACTTCAAGCATATGGGTGTAACAATGACATCGGATGGTGACAGAAGCCAAGAAATAAAAGTAAGTATAGGACAAGCTAAGACAGCAACAAAAGAATTAAACAGTCTGCTTTGGTTTCCACGAATAACAAAGAACAATCAAATCAGAATATATAAAACTATAGTTGAAAGTATAGGTCTATATGGAGCAGAACTGTGGGAAATTAATAAAAGAAATAATTCCATAATAAGATCTATGGAGATGGATTACTGACGGAGGTGCTATAGACTGACAAAACTAGATATAGTGAGAAATGTAGAGATAAGATAAGCGATGGGAATCGACACTGACATTATAGAAACAATAGAAGCAAGAAGATTGAATTGGTTTGGACACCTAAAAAGAATGTCGGATGAGAGATGTCCAAGGAAGATGTGGGAATGGACTCGCCCTCTAGAAGAAAAAAAGGAAGACCTAAACGTTCATGGAAAATGGACGCCGGAGATGGAATGCAAGAGGGCTTACAGAAAAGGGCTGTTTAGACTGGCGCCAGTGGAAGCTAGGATGCAAGAGGTGGCGCCAGCGTTAAAAAATAAAACAAACTCATTAACTGATGTTATAAATTATTTCACTGTCGGTCTGACACAGTCACACAAATTTTTCTTTGGTCAGAACAAATTATTACAATTTACCTGAGTTTATACAGTATCAATATTATATGTAGCCTGTCTGTACTCCTTTCGTCAGAGTGACACGCCTCTAATTCAAGCAGCAAATAGCGTTTCAGATGTGCCACGCCTGTTTGTTTACATCACGATTAAACTAAGAACGGAAATAGTATATAGCCATGTGACGTTGTAATTTAAAGATTAAATTACCCGGCCGTATTCGTGGCGACAATGCCGAATGTATATCAGTATGAAGGGTTACGCGCGGCCAAGGCCACAGCTTGAATATATCGCTCGACCTTGACCGTTATGTAGCGGTAGTTATGACTGCGTGATCTAGTTCGCCGCACTTCGTCAACTGGTTTGTTCAATTTTCAGCCCTCGTGGTGGGACGGGAGGAACGGACATTCTGCCTCATTTCTACTTTTGCACTCAAACGGTACACTGGTCTGGCGGCGTTATAAATTGAGATTCATCCTTTGAAATGAGTTGGTGATCAGTTAAAGAGCTTCAGATGAGCCACAAGTGTTGCATTAATATTAATTAACTAAGGGCTTGCGTGGGTATTATATAATGATATATGTATGTATTTTTTGTGTGTGATCTTTTTGTGTGTTGCGTCTTGGATAGTTGTGTTGCCGACTTGTCTTTGCGTGTATGAAAATTAAATAGAAGATGCCGTTAGAATTATATTCAAATGTAAAGTAATAAATATTTGAAGTTAAATGTAATTTTAATTCGGAAAGTTGATAATTTTAAAAATTGTGAGGAGTAATATTTCTATTAACACTTAGTTTTCGGAATAGAATTGTGACAGTGTGTGTCTGTGATCTGTGTTTACTGGGGCGAGAAAGAATTGTGTGAGGGTATTTTTTCCTGACAGATAAAATGTTTTCCAGCGTTCCCGCCTACCCGGGAGGAGAAAGGGACAACGAAGATGGAAACAGACCATCAGTCTTCAACTGCAGTATATCGCAGCAGGACCCCAACACCGTCAGACCTCCAGAAATCCCCACACTGCCAACCTAAAACGACTACTCTAAGAATGATATGAAGCACCAGGATTTTGGATACACCAGTTGTTGCACCATAGTCAACATCATCCCGCATTCTGAGTAACACTAAATCTTCTAAACACAGGTGGGACTATTCCTTATATTTTAATCCACAAACACAGCACTTATTGGATTTAAAACATGAAATGAAAGACATCTTCATAAACAGTAACTTCAGATGTTCAATAACTAATTGTCTGTTGTAGCATGTCGGGTGAACATATAGTGACTAGTGTAATTAACTGAGTTAAAGAATCTACCTGTTTAAGAATGTCAATTACTATGCTGTATTTTATAGAACACCATTTGCCTTTTGTTGTGATTAGTTAGCTAGCAAAATCTAAAACTGTTAGTTGGCCAGTTTATTTCAACTGTTTCTTATGAAGATAAAATGTCGTTAACAAGTAATACTTAACGCATTGATAAATAACTATGGGGTAGTTATTTCCTAAATTTTCTTGTGTGAACAGGTCCTTATCATGGGTTGTTACAGAATTTGAGCCAGAATAAGTCTTGTAGTATTAGAGCTTAAATTGTTTTTGGGGGGCAACTGGTGTGTATAAGAGATAGTGATAGTATCAAGATGTATATATTGTAATATAAATTTAAATTGAGTGGGTATAATAAAATAAATAAAAGGTTGATGTATGTAGATTGTGCTCACCTGTAAGCCCCACTGGTTGGGCTAGCCAATTTTGTAATATAAATGTAAATTACAAAATATACAAATATAAAAATATGTGTAGTTGTATGAGAATTGTACTCTCACTATTGTGTGTAGTAATATAGATGATGTCTTCTAGTCTTCATTCGGCTCTCTCTGCTGGTCTTCACTTTGGTAATATATAATTGTAATTGTAATGGTGTTCTGGTATAATATTACCCAGATTGACTTTTATGGTGCGTAGGTGTAGTAATGACGTTCCGCTCCGGGAGACGTCGATTTGGTAATGTTCCTAAATAATGCTGTTATCAAATGTTCTTGGTGTATGTTGTTGTTGTAGCAATTTGAAATGTGATATAATTTTATAATTCTGAAATAATTGTTTTCGAGGTGTTTATATTCTTAAAATTTAGTAATAAATTGAGATTATTGATTGTAATTATAAATAGTATGGTATGGTGTGTCTTCTAGTAATGATCTTCCCTTCGTTAAATTTATTAAAAAGACAATCCACTTTGAATTAGGCGCGAACAGCTCTCTTCTTCTTCCTCTTGAAAGGTTGTAATTCGCATATATTGCCTTTAAAGGTTGTCGAGTTTTCTTTATTAATTAATGGTTATATTCCTTTATTAAAGAAATCAAATTCAATTCACTAGATAACAAGCGTTTATTCAACAAAATAATGAATTTGCTTAATTGAAAACAATGTTATAATGCCGTATCGACTCACTCAGGTCCGGTCGATCTATGACTTTTATATTGGTATTATACACATATAGGTTCTTTTAACGGTTATTTATAAAAAAGCCAGAGAAGGTCAGGGTCAGAAAGTATAACATTTACAATTCTAAAAATGTATTAAAATTAAACAATATAATGATAGTTATTAATAATAAAAGTTTATATATAATTTTTATTCACCCCAGTTCAGCAAACAGTTGTCGAGTTGAGATGCGAGATTGGGTCAAAATGGCCGCCTGGCGCATGCGCGGAGTTCACCTTCTAACACTGACAAGAGTATTTATGGAATAAATATGTCCCTTCTTCGGTTAAATCTTCTTCGCAATCGTATATTATCTTCTGGTGTATAGTTTAATGTCACTGGAGTAAGATGGAAAAGTCACTGGGTGTAAAAATGTTGTTAAATAAGTAGATCAATTGGTGTTTATGTGTGTCCGTTTAACCTCGAATATTCACTTGGTATTTGGTGTGATTCCAGTGTTATTTCGTTTAAATAGTGATATGTGATGCTGTTTATAGGTGTTATGTAGTTCATAGGGCAACTTCGCCACTTCACAATGATTAGAATAGTTTAAAATTTAATTTTTACACAAAAACTGATTCCGAACTTTAGTTATACGTAATCGCCATTAAGGTTGGGTTTTATAAAATATTCACGTCAAGTGTGCTCTTCAATGTATAATAATGAACTGCGTGGATTTCCTTCGTCATCCGAAACGTCTTAGCCAATTTAATATTAAAAAGACATTGTTTAAAATTGCCATAACTTCCGACACACTTTAATTTCGTGCACTATGCTTATAAAGTAAATTCGTTATTACTTAACTGTTTGAAATATAAAATACATATTCGTTTTCACTATTCTATTCTACTTATTTTGATAGTAATTAAGTTAGTATTACAAAGTTTTATCTGAAAATTATTTCTTATAATTTTTTGGGAGGTAGGCCTAAAATTATACTTCCCTGTCTTCTATGTAAATAATAGCCATTTTAACTAATATAATTATTATTCTATGAAATCTGAAATTTGTATAATTATCAATTCTCACTTATTTTATTGCAATTTAGTATATTAATGATGGTTTTTTCATATAATTCAGTTGTATATGATTCCCCTTCTGATAAAGTTAGTGAACCTATTTCAGTTTCAAATGGTATTTCATTATACAAATAAATAATTTTACTCATAGAATGACCATATCTTTAGAAAGCCTTATTTACATAGTATTTAATATGTTGGGTGTATCTTGCCTAAATATTGTCAGTTTGACTGGTTTATAAGATTAGGTTTATTAATTATTCTGCATTTTAACTTTATTATATTGCCTAGATTTGAATTGTGGCTATTTGCAGAATGTTTTACTAATGTAATTATTTTATTTCCTTCTCTGACTTCTGACTCTGATATATTTGATTAAAAATTAGTTCTCTGATCTGGCATAACAGTAATTATAGATTATACAATTAAAATATAACACCCAGATATATAAAACTGGTGTTCTTAATAACATTGTTTTGGTATATCACCTAATAACATAATAAAAAGTATTTCTACCACATTGGAATGTTATCTAATTTTAGATAATGCATTCCTAAATTAACATGAACAATAAAATAACAATTATAATACTAGTATTTCTTATGACTAACCCTTACTTATCTAAATGCTATATTTAATTAGAACCCCACATTTGGATCCATATATAATTGTTAATACCTTCTACTACTCCATCATAAACAGTTAGTTCTGTAATTCCCCATTTTATAAGATTTATGCCCCCTCTTAAAGTATAACCCGGGCTATCTAAGTTATATTCCATTCTATGGAATGTTCATACAGTTTTAGTAGCTTTTTATTAGTAAAATTACTACTTCATTATCAAAGTAGGCACTGTTCACAAAACTTAAAGTTTGTTACTTTGTACTGCTACTCATGCACCTTTCTTAAAGTTTATTAGTTATAATTTGATCACTTACACCTTTCCATGGTAAATTATTACTATATTTACTAGTCTTTTTCTAGTTTTTAATATGAAATATTCAACCATGGGGGAACTGTGAAGATTTGTTTATGCACATTACACAATAACTTTTTGAATGCACTAATATTTACTACAGCTAACACTTTTAGTTTTTTGTCAGTTTTACAGTGATATGGTTTTTTAATGTGTTATACTTTCTTTTTTGGGCATTCATTGATTTTGGGGTTTTTTGGGGGTTCTTTCCCTATGGGGTTTTTGTTTTATATGGGTCGTCTTAATTATTCTTCTTTCTTCTTGAGTTTGGTTATTCTTCCTTCTTCTGTAGTTTTGGATTATCCTTCCTTCTTCCTTCTTCTGTAGTTCTTATTTTTATTATTCTTCTTTCTTCTTTGAGTTTGGTTCTTCTTTATTCTTCCTTCTTCCTTCTTCAGTAGTAGTAGTTTTAATTAGTCTTCCTTCTTCTTTCTTCAGTAGATTTAGTTTGTTCTTCTTTCTTCAGTAATAGTAGTTTTAATTATTCTTCTTTCTTCTGTCTTCTGTATCTTTGATTGTTCTTCTTTCTTCAGTAATAGTAGTTTTAATTATTCTTCTTTCTTCTGTCTTCTGTATCTTTGATTGTTCTTCTTTCTTCAGTAATAGTAGTTTTAATTATTCTTCTTTCTTCTGTCTTCTGTATCTTTGATTGTTCTTCTTTCTTCAGTAATAGTAGTTTTAATTATTCTTCTTTCTTCTGTCTTCTGTATCTTTGATTGTTCTTCTTTCTTCATTCTTCAGTAGTAGTAGTTTTAACTAGTTCTTCTTTCTTCATTAGATTTAGTTTGTTCTTCTTTCTTCTTTGAGTTTTAATTGTTCTTCCTTCTTCTTTAGCTTTGATTGTTCTTCCTTCTTCAGTAATAGTAGTTTTAATTATTCTTCTTTCTTCTGTCTTCTGTATCTTTGATTGTTCTTCTTTCTTCATTCTTCAGTAGTAGTAGTTTTAACTAGTTCTTCTTTCTTCATTAGATTTAGTTTGTTCTTCTTTCTTCTTTGAGTTTTAATTGTTCTTCCTTCTTCTTTAGCTTTGATTGTTCTTCCTTCTTCAGTAATAGTAGTTTT
The DNA here is from genome assembly GCA_034769895.1 of Magicicada septendecula. Taxonomy (NCBI): domain Eukaryota; kingdom Metazoa; phylum Arthropoda; class Insecta; order Hemiptera; family Cicadidae; genus Magicicada; species Magicicada septendecula. The sequence continues at coordinate 561,815,751 of CM068369.1, forward strand.
AATTATTCTTCTTTCTTCTGTCTTCTGTATCTTTGATTGTTCTTCTTTCTTCTCTAGTTCTGTAGTAGTAGTTTTAATTAGTTCTTCTTTCTTCATTCTTCAGTAGTAATAGTTTTAATTATTCTTCTTTCTTCTTTAGTTTTAATTAGTTTCGTTTCTTCTGTCTTCAGTAGCTTTGATTGTTCTTCTTTCTTCATTCTTCAGTAGTAGTAGTTTTAATTAGTTCTTCTTTCTTCAGTAATAGTAGTTTTAATTATTCTTCTTTCTTCTGTCTTCTGTATCTTTGATCGTTCTTCTGTCTTCATACTTCAGTAGTAGTAGTTTTAATTAGTCTTCTTTCTTCTGTCTTCTGTAGTGGTAGTTTTGACTATTCTTCCTTCTTCTGTAGTTTTTCGCCGTGTATGCCTTCGTTTCTTCTGGTCTGGTTTCTTTGACGGGGTATATTAATTGCCTGCTTCTATCTTACCTGGGTAATTTTGTTATTATCATTTTTAGTCTTCTGGGTTTTTAAATTTGTATTATATTATATTATTTGCAGAATTTTTCTTTATTTAACCTTTCTTGTGAATATATTTAGTAAATAGTGCATTTTAAACGATTCTCATTTAGATACTCCATATATTAGAGCTTCATTAATGATCATTGAGTAATGTATTTGTGTGGATTATCTGTCATGCTACAGATTGCTCTCTTCCAGAAGTGATTAGTTCAGATCATACTTAGTTTGTCTGAAGTAATTGCTTATGACATTATATTATAAATTATATTTCTTTACTTCCTTCACATTTCTAAAATTTTTTCTCCTATATTTTTGAGCTTATCTATATTTCATTATTAACTGGATTCTTACTGATAGTAATAGTCATCTGAGGTTCGTTATTTTTTATTTTTCCATTTTCTTCTTAACTCGTTTCTTTATCCTTGGGATATTTATTCCCTAACATTCCCTAACACGTTAGCTGGGGCAGTGTCCAGAGGGGCTCTGTAGGCATCTCACTCTGCTGGCCATACTACGTCATTTATTGATTACAGAGGTAAATCATCTCTGACCAATACATAATAATACTGCTGGACTTATCTCAGACAGTCATTAATAAAATTATATAAGAATAGTCCACCTTATGACTATAAAAAAAAATTAAATATCTTTGGATATTTCACTTCGTATACGAACAGATCTATTTATATCTCTATCTTAGTGAATCTCTATCTCAGTTATTTTTCTCAATGGTTAGCTCTGCTGGCATTTTATTTCTCCTTGTGATTGGAAGCTGGTATAATATAATCATCACTTATTATTCAGTGTAAAGTTTTTAATTCTCTGTCATTTTTTGACTGTTATCACAATCTCCTTCTGGTCATTGGTAGCATATATTTTGTATTATATTTTTGTTCCTTTCTTAATTCTTGTGAATCGTTCCACTAGTATTATGTTTTTTCAATTACTCTTTTAATTGTCCTTCTAATAACTGACATTTATTGTATGTTCATCTTTTTCATATGGATTTATTTATATATAGTTTTTCCTTTCTTTTTCAAAATTTTATTTTGCTCTTGCTTTTTATCCAAATGCACTCTTTATTATTAATGTCATATGTTTAATATCTCTGTTTATTTGACATAAAATTCTCATTAATTTCACTTCATAATAAGTTTATTCATTTAAATGGTATCAGTGGTTTGTATTGCCATTTCTTTATTCTGGAAAGTTTTTCAGAATTGATCCCATATATAATTGTTTGTAATGTGTTATCCAAATTCTTTTTCTCCTTGTTCATTTCTAAAAGTTGTTTTTAAAATAAGGTAGTAAATTGTTTTTACTTGGGTTTTTGAATTTTGATGATTTAATTCAAAATTCATTTTCTCTTTGATTCATAAATTGTTTTCTAAATAATAGGTAGTAAGTAGTCATTACTTCATTTTTGAATTTTTACTTACTTCTTCTATACCTTCCATTATTCATAATATTTTTTCATGGATGCCTGGTTATATACTCCCTTTATCCGGTCTGAATCGATCTCCTTTATCTCATAGGTATTGTTATTTTTCACATTGGATATTATATATGGTCCTGTGTATAATAGTAATAATTTTTTCGTTATTCCTTCCAGTGTGCTGGGAAGTTCACGATTTCTTAACAAAATTTTTTCTCCCTTCCCATATATTATTACTTTGCCACTGGCCTTTTGATATTTATTCTGCCGTTTTAACTGGTCTTCTGCCACCTTGTTGAAGAATTTAGCTTTATCAAATCTGTACACATGGCTACTGGGGAACTCGAGGATATCTGTGATCTCTCGTGGGGGTGGTTTCTCGTACATAGCAGAATATGGGGTTATCCCTATAGCTGGATGGTAAGCTAAGTTGAGGAATTCCTCCGTGGCTTCTAAATAGTCTTGCCATCTTTTTTGTTGATGGTGACAATAAGTCCTGAGGATCCTCCCCACTTCTCGCAACACCCGCTCTGCCGGATTACTGCTCGGATGGTAGACCGAGGTTTTGTATGTACGAATGCCCATTGACAATAACGTATCCCTCCAAATTACCCCTTTAAACTGAGTTCCATGATCAGTAATGATCGAAGATGGTTTCCCCAGGTGTGGGATATATTGTTCAGTTAGTATCCCCAGAATTTTCCTGGTAGTCGCTCGGTTATAGGGTATAGCTTAATGTATTTGGTGAAGTGGTCCATTATGATGGTTAGGTACCGATATCGGTGTCGACCTCCACTACGGGGAAATGGTCCGCAGATATCGAGGAACACCTTCTCCAATTTCGCTTTGGAAGTGATTGGGATCATCACACCTTCCTTCTTCTCATTATTAGTTTTTACCAGCTGGCAGATCTTACAACTCTTTATATACATTCGGACCTTTCTATTGATGTTTTTTATATAGCAGCTCTCCTCCAGAGCTTTTATTACCTTGAGGGCGCCCATATGCCCGTAACGTATATGGTAATTCACTATCAATTCCTTTTCGATCTGTGTCGGGACCACTACCTTCCAGATCTCTTCCTTCAAAGATGGTTTAATGAACAGTATTTGTTTATTCATCTGGTAATATATAGTAACGGTTTCATCTCCCTCTTCTAGCCGAAGTCTGAGGTTTCTCAATTTTGGGTCCGCTTGTTGGTGGGTACTCATGTTGGTTAATATTGTTGTTAAATCGGCTCTGGTGCTAAGAAGATGATATATTTTCAGCACGCTTTCTTTCTCCCCTTCGAAAGTTTGTTCTTCCACATTGACCCGGGATAATACGTCCGCTACTATATTTTTCTTACCAGGGATGTACTCCCATTGTAGATGGTATTCTTGAAGGGCAAGTATCCACCTCGTTAGTCTGCCATGGTTCAGTTTGTAGCTTTTTAAGAATGAAATAGATTTATGGTCAGTGCGGACAGTCACAGGGTATCCCAAAATGTAAGTGCGGAACTTACCGCAAGCGAATACCACACTCAGTAATTCTTTTTCCGTTACCGTGTAATTCCTTTCGCAGTGGTTCAAGGATCTGCTTGCGAAGCTAATTACTTGAGGTTGACCCTTCTCGTCCTCCTGATACAGTGTTGTTCCCAGGCTGATGTTGCTGGCATCGCAGTTCATGAAGAACGGTAACTTAAAGTTTGGGTGGCGAAGTATTATCGTATCCAGAAATTTGTCCTTAATTTGTTGGAAAATCCCCTCTTGTTCCTTACACCATACCCATTTGTTTTTAGATGATAATTGAGGTTGGAACCTCGCGGTCAACTCAGAATATTGTTCCTGGAACTTTCTATAATAATTGCAGAGTCCCAGGAATGACTGCAATTGCTTCCTGTTTGTGGGTGCCGGGAATGTCTGGATGGCTTCTACCTTTTCTGCCGACGGTGAGATTCCTTGATCGTTTAAGTTAAATCCGAGGAATTGCACTTCTCGGGCGATAAATTTGGATTTTTCCAACTTCAGTGTGACGTTACTGGCAGATAACTTCTCAAGCACATGCTCCACACGGTAACAGTGTTCCTCCCACGTTTCAGATGTTATAAGGAGGTCGTCAACGTACACTGTTGTAAACTGAAGGGCTTCTTGTCCCAATATCTGGTCCATGCAGGTCACAAAGATGGCAACTGAGTTTACCAATCCGAAGGGCAATCTTTTGAATTGGTAATTGCGCCCTTCGAATATGAAAGCCAGATATTGGCGACTCCGTGGGTGCAACTCTACCTGCCAGTATCCGCACACCGTATCCCAAGTGCTGAAGTATTGGGTACCATGGAAGCGTTTCAAGATCTCCTCAATCTCACCGGGCGAGGTTCTATCGTTAACGATTTTCTTGTTAATTTCCCGTGCATCCAAACAAAGCCGGACTTCGCCGTTTTTCTTGGGAATTGCGACAATAGGGCTGGTGTATGGGGATTGGCTATGTTCTATTATATCATTATTAATCATACGATTGATTTCCGCTCTTACTGCCTCTTTTCGAGAATGTGCAATAGGGTAGGACTTCCTATTAAATTCTACTGTATCCCGGAATTGAAGGGTACATTGATAGTTTCTAACCTTGCCTGGCTCATCGGAAAATACTGAGCGGTACTTCTCATAAATTTGTATCAATTGATTCGCTTGAGTATTGGGTAATTTTTCTCTATTAATTCCGCTTCGGAAATCTCTTATCTCCTGTATTTTCTGATACCATAAATCTTCGTCGGTAGTTTCATATACTATATTATTGGAAATAGTGTTAGTATTTGTATGATTTATACTACGTATTTGCTGGTGGATACTGCTGGGAAGTGTTATTTCACTACCGACTAAATCGGCTGTCCAGGTTATATCTCCGGTAAAGAGTGATACCTTCTCCATTCGTAAATCAATAATAGCCGAGTTCCTTCTCAGTACATCACATCCCACTAATATGTTGAAAGGTAATCCTGCTGCAATTAAGAAGACCATGTTCATAGCTATACCCTTACTAACGACATTCAACGATACTTGTTTTCTAATTGTCTTGTTTTGGCGACCAGTGGCACCGATTAATGCAATGTTATTTATAGGTAAGGTTGGCAATAACTTACCACAATTTCCTTGGATTCTCTCCAATTCTGTTGTATTAATTATGGATACATTCGCACCGGTATCAATCATTAGTTGTGCGAATGTTCCTTCGACTTCTGCATTAATGTATATTATTTCATTATTTATTATAGGGAGGCGGGCGTTGTCCTCCTCCAGTAATTCATTTCTAATATTTTTCAAGTAATTACATCGAATGATTGTAATTTTATTGGGATTATTTACTATCGGCAATTCATTTACATACCCAGGCGATAGAAGCAGCAAAAGGTCCTTATTGTTTATTACTGCCTCCTCCCGTTTAAATTCTCCTCATCTTGGTTATTGGAAGGACCAATAGAGGCATCAGTAGGGAAACCTTGAGTTGGTTCCAGCCTTTCCGTTCTCGGTTCGTAGGTTTGTTCTCTATTTGTACGCCGCTCCGGGTCTTCCAGGCTAGTACTTCGCCTCGGCAGATTATAACTAGAGTGGTCCCGTTCTCGGCTGCGGTTTAGATCTTCGTACTCGCGTACTCTGCTCCACCGTTGCTGGTTATACCGGCGGTGGTTGTTTCCTTCCGCCCGTATAAAATTTACCCGGGGTCGGGAGAACCTATTGTTGTTGTTATTCTGATTAGGGTAACCCCTATTGTTATTGTCAAATCGCTCGGTGTGATTTGCAGGATTGTTGTTTCTTGGTCTATTCATATAATTATTCGGGTAATAATTACCTCGATTTCCGGAGAACCCGTTATTATTTCTGTTATTATTTGGGTTTATATTTCCATGGTTATTATTGTTGTTGTTACCATTCGTGGGATGTTGATTATGGTAGTTCGGGTTATATCTATTTCCTTGGTACCCACTGTTGACCGGTTGACTATTATTGTTTGATGACGGATTGTTTCGAACTTCCGGCCGCTCGTTCCTTCTTCGGCTCTGCCTGTAGTATTCTTCATTCTCATAGTTCCCCAATAGCTCCGTCATCGCCTGTATGGTCTTTATCTGACTACCTCTTCGAGCTCTTATGACCTCCTCGTCGTAATGATAAGAGAGCTTGTTCACCAGGCATTCCTCTGGTATGGCTGGTTCCAGGTGCTTGGCCAGGCACACCTTCCCAAGAAAGTACGCAGTCATGGTACTGCCAAACTGAGTTCTATATCGGCCATTGCAGATGTTGTCCCTTATTAAATTCTGGGTGGTCTCTGACCAATACTTAGACTTAAACAAACTTTTGAACTGTGGATAATCGGTTATTTCGCTCCTGTTCGCCATCCACCAATTATCTGTCATATCACGGAACGATTCGTCTAATAGTTCACGATTATTGGACCATCGATTACTTTTATGTTTGGCCATATATTCTTCGATACGGGCCAAGAACTCCATTGGCTTCCTTTTATACTGGCGAAAGTTAAGCCATTCTCTGTTCTCGTTTATTGGGATATTAGTAAAGCTGGTTGGTCGGCTCCGAATTGCTTCCATGTCCTCCTGGTTCTGTCTCACTTGACCAGTGATGTTAGTCATTGCTTCCTCCATTCCGTCGCATCTTTCGGTAATTCGAGTTCGTACCTTGCTGAGTTCTTCCTGGCTTTCCCTTCGGTTTTCTTCCGCCTTCTTGCGAGTAGACTCTTCAAGATTTGTGACCTTTGTGTTCACCACTTCCTTGAACTCTTGTACCTCCACTTCCGTCATTCGACATCTTCCATCAACTTCTCTTATCTGTTGATTTATAGTTATGGTTTCGTCTTCCAGCCTTTTGGTCATAGATTTCTTGTTTTCCATGAGTTCCTTGTTCATTTCTTTTCTTAATAGCTCCATTCGTTCGTCTAATTTGTCGAGATTCTCCTGGTTCACTTCCCGTAATTCTTCCCGTAACAGTTGGTTATCTTCTCTTAACTCTTCCCTTAATTGTTGATGATCACTTTCGATTTTCTTATTGGTTTCTTCCATCTTTTCTTCCAAATTCTTCTTATTTTCTTCCATTTTCTTTTCCACCTTTTTACTGGTTTCCTCAATTCTCTTATTGGTCCTTTCAATTTTACGGCCCAATTCTTCCTTTGTTTCTTGGTTGTCCTTCTTCAATTCTTCCCTTAAAGATTGGTTATCATTCTTCAAATCTTCTAATCTTTTATTATTTTCTTCTGTAGTAGAATCCATTTTCTTACTTAATTCTTCCTTGGTTGCTTGGTTGTCCTTCTTCAAGTTTTCTTCCATCTTCTTGCTGTTTTCTTCCATCTTCTTATTTAAATCTTGACTCAACTTCTCACTGGTTGATTTGAATTCCCGGAGGATCATTTCCATCATTTTGTTCGTTGTACCTTCTTCTGTAGTCCTAGACTTATCCACTTCCTTGTCTTGGACATGTACGTCCCCTGTTTGAGTGGGTACTTCTGGTTGTTTCTCTGGTGGTGTTGGTTGTTTATGTTCCACCCGTCCTAATATTCTTTCCACGTCCTCCACTGGGGTCGCCTCCTTATCCTCCATATCGAGTTCTTTCTCGGCCTCCGCCGCTCTCTTCTTTGATGTGGCACGACGCATTATTTTCCCTGATTCCCTGGCTGGGTAACCGCTGCCAAGCTGAATTAGGAATTGGGTAAGTAATTACAGTAATTTCAACCCCTAATTACAGCCCTTTAGTTGGACGCCAATTTTGTAATATAAATTTAAATTGAGTGGGTATAATAAAATAAATAAAAGGTTGATGTATGTAGATTGTGCTCACCTGTAAGCCCCACTGGTTGGGCTAGCCAATTTTGTAATATAAATGTAAATTACAAAATATACAAATATAAAAATATGTGTAGTTGTATGAGAATTGTACTCTCACTATTGTGTGTAGTAATATAGATGATGTCTTCTAGTCTTCATTCGGCTCTCTCTGCTGGTCTTCACTTTGGTAATATATAATTGTAATTGTAATGGTGTTCTGGTATAATATTACCCAGATTGACTTTTATGGTGCGTAGGTGTAGTAATGACGTTCCGCTCCGGGAGACGTCGATTTGGTAATGTTCCTAAATAATGCTGTTATCAAATGTTCTTGGTGTATGTTGTTGTTGTAGCAATTTGAAATGTGATATAATTTTATAATTCTGAAATAATTGTTTTCGAGGTGTTTATATTCTTAAAATTTAGTAATAAATTGAGATTATTGATTGTAATTATAAATAGTATGGTATGGTGTGTCTTCTAGTAATGATCTTCCCTTCGTTAAATTTATTAAAAAGACAATCCACTTTGAATTAGGCGCGAACAGCTCTCTTCTTCTTCCTCTTGAAAGGTTGTAATTCGCATATATTGCCTTTAAAGGTTGTCGAGTTTTCTTTATTAATTAATGGTTATATTCCTTTATTAAAGAAATCAAATTCAATTCACTAGATAACAAGCGTTTATTCAACAAAATAATGAATTTGCTTAATTGAAAACAATGTTATAATGCCGTATCGACTCACTCAGGTCCGGTCGATCTATGACTTTTATATTGGTATTATACACATATAGGTTCTTTTAACGGTTATTTATAAAAAAGCCAGAGAAGGTCAGGGTCAGAAAGTATAACATTTACAATTCTAAAAATGTATTAAAATTAAACAATATAATGATAGTTATTAATAATAAAAGTTTATATATAATTTTTATTCACCCCAGTTCAGCAAACAGTTGTCGAGTTGAGATGCGAGATTGGGTCAAAATGGCCGCCTGGCGCATGCGCGGAGTTCACCTTCTAACACTGACAAGAGTATTTATGGAATAAATATGTCCCTTCTGCGGTTAAATCTTCTTCGCAATCGTATATTATCTTCTGGTGTATAGTTTAATGTCACTGGAGTAAGATGGAAAAGTCACTGGGTGTAAAAATGTTGTTAAATAAGTAGATCAATTGGTGTTTATGTGTGTCCGTTTAACCTCGAATATTCACTTGGTATTTGGTGTGATTCCAGTGTTATTTCGTTTAAATAGTGATATGTGATGCTGTTTATAGGTGTTATGTAGTTCATAGGGCAACTTCGCCACTTCACAATGATTAGAATAGTTTAAAATTTAATTTTTACACAAAAACTGATTCCGAACTTTAGTTATACGTAATCGCCATTAAGGTTGGGTTTTATAAAATATTCACGTCAAGTGTGCTCTTCAATGTATAATAATGAACTGCGTGGATTTCCTTCGTCATCCGAAACGTCTTAGCCAATTTAATATTAAAAAGACATTGTTTAAAATTGCCATAACTTCCGACACACTTTAATTTCGTGCACTATGCTTATAAAGTAAATTCGTTATTACTTAACTGTTTGAAATATAAAATACATATTCGTTTTCACTATTCTATTCTACTTATTTTGATAGTAATTAAGTTAGTATTACAAAGTTTTATCTGAAAATTATTTCTTATAATTTTTTGGGAGGTAGGCCTAAAATTATACTTCCCTGTCTTCTATGTAAATAATAGCCATTTTAACTAATATAATTATTATTCTATGAAATCTGAAATTTGTATAATTATCAATTCTCACTTATTTTATTGCAATTTAGTATATTAATGATGGTTTTTTCATATAATTCAGTTGTATATGATTCCCCTTCTGATAAAGTTAGTGAACCTATTTCAGTTTCAAATGGTATTTCATTATACAAATAAATAATTTTACTCATAGAATGACCATATCTTTAGAAAGCCTTATTTACATAGTATTTAATATGTTGGGTGTATCTTGCCTAAATATTGTCAGTTTGACTGGTTTATAAGATTAGGTTTATTAATTATTCTGCATTTTAACTTTATTATATTGCCTAGATTTGAATTGTGGCTATTTGCAGAATGTTTTACTAATGTAATTATTTTATTTCCTTCTCTGACTTCTGACTCTGATATATTTGATTAAAAATTAGTTCTCTGATCTGGCATAACAGTAATTATAGATTATACAATTAAAATATAACACCCAGATATATAAAACTGGTGTTCTTAATAACATTGTTTTGGTATATCACCTAATAACATAATAAAAAGTATTTCTACCACATTGGAATGTTATCTAATTTTAGATAATGCATTCCTAAATTAACATGAACAATAAAATAACAATTATAATACTAGTATTTCTTATGACTAACCCTTACTTATCTAAATGCTATATTTAATTAGAACCCCACATTTGGATCCATATATAATTGTTAATACCTTCTACTACTCCATCATAAACAGTTAGTTCTGTAATTCCCCATTTTATAAGATTTATGCCCCCTCTTAAAGTATAACCCGGGCTATCTAAGTTATATTCCATTCTATGGAATGTTCATACAGTTTTAGTAGCTTTTTATTAGTAAAATTACTACTTCATTATCAAAGTAGGCACTGTTCACAAAACTTAAAGTTTGTTACTTTGTACTGCTACTCATGCACCTTTCTTAAAGTTTATTAGTTATAATTTGATCACTTACACCTTTCCATGGTAAATTATTACTATATTTACTAGTCTTTTTCTAGTTTTTAATATGAAATATTCAACCATGGGGGAACTGTGAAGATTTGTTTATGCACATTACACAATAACTTTTTGAATGCACTAATATTTACTACAGCTAACACTTTTAGTTTTTTGTCAGTTTTACAGTGATATGGTTTTTTAATGTGTTATACTTTCTTTTTTGGGCATTCATTGATTTTGGGGTTTTTTGGGGGTTCTTTCCCTATGGGGTTTTTGTTTTATATGGGTCGTCTTAATTATTCTTCTTTCTTCTTGAGTTTGGTTATTCTTCCTTCTTCTGTAGTTTTGGATTATCCTTCCTTCTTCCTTCTTCTGTAGTTCTTATTTTTATTATTCTTCTTTCTTCTTTGAGTTTGGTTCTTCTTTATTCTTCCTTCTTCCTTCTTCAGTAGTAGTAGTTTTAATTAGTCTTCCTTCTTCTTTCTTCAGTAGATTTAGTTTGTTCTTCTTTCTTCAGTAATAGTAGTTTTAATTATTCTTCTTTCTTCTGTCTTCTGTATCTTTGATTGTTCTTCTTTCTTCAGTAATAGTAGTTTTAATTATTCTTCTTTCTTCTGTCTTCTGTATCTTTGATTGTTCTTCTTTCTTCAGTAATAGTAGTTTTAATTATTCTTCTTTCTTCTGTCTTCTGTATCTTTGATTGTTCTTCTTTCTTCAGTAATAGTAGTTTTAATTATTCTTCTTTCTTCTGTCTTCTGTATCTTTGATTGTTCTTCTTTCTTCATTCTTCAGTAGTAGTAGTTTTAACTAGTTCTTCTTTCTTCATTAGATTTAGTTTGTTCTTCTTTCTTCTTTGAGTTTTAATTGTTCTTCCTTCTTCTTTAGCTTTGATTGTTCTTCCTTCTTCAGTAATAGTAGTTTTAATTATTCTTCTTTCTTCTGTCTTCTGTATCTTTGATTGTTCTTCTTTCTTCATTCTTCAGTAGTAGTAGTTTTAACTAGTTCTTCTTTCTTCATTAGATTTAGTTTGTTCTTCTTTCTTCTTTGAGTTTTAATTGTTCTTCCTTCTTCTTTAGCTTTGATTGTTCTTCCTTCTTCAGTAATAGTAGTTTTAATTATTCTTCTTTCTTCTGTCTTCTGTATCTTTGATTGTTCTTCTTTCTTCTCTAGTTCTGTAGTAGTAGTTTTAATTAGTTCTTCTTTCTTCATTCTTCAGTAGTAATAGTTTTAATTATTCTTCTTTCTTCTTTAGTTTTAATTAGTTTCGTTTCTTCTGTCTTCAGTAGCTTTGATTGTTCTTCTTTCTTCATTCTTCAGTAGTAGTTGTTTTAATTAGTTCTTCTTTCTTCAGTAATAGTAGTTTTAATTATTCTTCTTTCTTCTGTCTTCTGTATCTTTGAGCGTTCTTCTGTCTTCATACTTCAGTAGTAGTAGTTTTAATTAGTCTTCTTTCTTCTGTCTTCTGTAGTGGTAGTTTTGACTATTCTTCCTTCTTCTGTAGTTTTTCGCCGTGTATGCCTTCGTTTCTTCTGGTCTGGTTTCTTTGACGGGGTATATTAATTGCCTGCTTCTATCTTACCTGGGTAATTTTGTTATTATCATTTTTAGTCTTCTGGGTTTTTAAATTTGTATTATATTATATTATTTGCAGAATTTTTCTTTATTTAACCTTTCTTGTGAATATATTTAGTAAATAGTGCATTTTAAACGATTCTCATTTAGATACTCCATATATTAGAGCTTCATTAATGATCATTGAGTAATGTATTTGTGTGGATTATCTGTCATGCTACAATATATATATATATATATATATATATATATATATATATGTATATGTATTGATCCTGTGATGCATAATTTATTTTAAAAGGAAAAGAGAAATATTTTATTTGCAAATATAAATCGGCATATTACATGTTCTTGTTAGGCATGATGTATTATTGTTTGAGTGTCAGTTTAATTCATAATGTATCTACATATCCAATATTTAGTAATTGTTTATTAGAACGTATTTAGAAAAGGTCGTATGAATAAAGGTTAATACATAGTGATGTCGGCTTATGTGAGGGCAATGCACTTAAATGTGTTTGAATAATTTGTTGTTGGTTAATTATGTAATGGTTCAAAAAACTAATTCTTTGTTAATATTGCCAATTGTTATTATCAATATTTGAGAGATACACGTTTATTAGCGAACGTTGAAAATATAGCCGTGCATATTTTAATAAAGATGTTATCATTATAAGAAAGGAACACTAATAAAAGCTGTTATCGTAATGCAAATGTTTTATTGTAAGTCCTGTCACACTGGGCTCAGCGCATCATTTTCTATCTAGACCACGCGTCTAGTTTTAAAGAATAAGTAACGACCCCTGGAAAAAAATCTTTTACAAAACTTTAATAAAA
>CM068369.1:561833619-561953619 GCA_034769895.1 Magicicada septendecula
AATAACAACATCAACTATTAAGAGTTCCGCACTAATTATAACACAGCAATCACTTGAACCGCACTCTTCAATCTTTCCAGCTGTAACTAACTTCTAAACTGGCCGTAGACACTTGTATATGTCCTCCAGAAGTTCCAAAATAACTTTCAATTATTTTGGCAGCATGCCGGCATAATTTGCATAGTTAAGAGTACCTACTCGAACCGTCTGGAGGAGTGGTTCCCAAAGTTGGAACCGCGACAATGTTTCAGGGGATCCACAGGCACTTTTAAGAAAAATTAGAGTGTACCGTAATTTTCTGTGATTTTTATGCTCTAAATTCTAAATTTTAGTATCTTAAAACAATTAGTAGAAGATTTAAGTATTTGAGGGGTGGTTCAAACTAATTGTAGTTGTGAAAGTAATTTCAAGCTAATTGCTTGAATTATGTCTTTAAATCATGTCGTGTAGCAGATCTGTTTGTCAGCCGAGCTGACTAGAACTCTCTCTTACAAGAAGAAGACACATTGGCAGAACTTTCAACTGATATTTTATTAAAATTCCAATTTTTGGAATTACAGCTAGCTGACTTCTGGTTATGTGTAATAACTGGCTATCCTGAACTCTCAAAAAAGCTTTGAATCGTTTAAATGTGTTTTCCTCTACATATGTGTGTGAAACCGCACTCTCCCTGCTCACGTACGTGAAGTCGAAGTTAAGAAATAAACTTGATGTCGAGAGTGACTTAATATTGAAATTATCAGACATTAAGCCCAATATTGCGGAGCTAATTGGTCAAAAGTAGCTTTATTGTTCACATTAAATGTTTGATATCAATAATATTATAATTTTGGAAGTTAAGAGAATTTTGATTTTAATTAAAATCTAAGAGCTTCTATCATCTTTACTGTTTGTTTTATTTCAGACGGGGTCCGTGAATTTTTAAATTATTTGGGGGGGGGGGGGCGGTCCGCGGACTCAAAACTTTGGGAACCAGTGGCCTGGATTATACTTAAGTACTCGGCCTTAACAGAGACACTGCACCTGCTTGCCTAGCCGAGAAACGTGTAGAACGTTTATGTAACTGCACCTACCGACTACGTAACTGCACCTGCCGACTACGTAACTGCACCTGCCGACTACGTAACTGCACCTACCGACTATGTAACTGCACCTACCGACTACGTAACTGCACCTCCCGACTACGTAACTGCACCTACCGACTACGTAACAGCCCCTACCGTCTACGTAACTGCACCTGCCGACTTTTCGAGAGAGTTACTTATTTGTCGTAGCGCTAGGCTACATTAGTTTAGGTGACACGTAATTTGACTTGTAAATTGACCTTAATACAAAAGCTTAGAACTGTTGTATATGATTTATAACTATGCAGTAACGGTACTTTGTTTTGATCCAATCACCTATCCGCCTACCTGAATATTTTCGATCGCTCCCCGTGATCATACAATACCTCCACCCCTCCTCCGAAAATCACACACATTAAATCACTCAGTTCAAATCTAACCCCAGTTATGTTAGTTTTATTAGCAGCCATCTTAACACAAACTTTGTCACAACTTATTGCTACACTGCTAAATACTTTGTTCTTGACGAGGCCTTTCGGTGTCTCCACCATTTTCAGGTCTTCAACGACATGTCACTACTTATTGCTACACTGTTAAATATTTCGTTCTTGACGAGGCCTTTCGGCGTCTCCGCCATCTTCAGGTCTTAAACGACAAAGGCCCGAAGATGTGGAGACACTGAAAAGCGTCGTCAAGAACGAAGTATTTAGCAGTGTAGCAATAAGTAGCGACAAAGTTGGTGTCAAATATAACTTCTAAAGCGGCAGTAACTGGTGAAAGTATTTTCGCAAAAATAAGAAAGTATCTCTATAAATATACGAAGTGTTTGCTTATTAAATTCAAATACGCATCAATTCGTTTCCATAATACGTGTCTTAAGTCATCAGGTAGCAGATGATCTCCACACTTTGGACTTAACCTTCATCTTCAGTGTATTGTGTGTGTTACAGTTTATGGGACACACGGTGTAGCCAAAACGTGACGTCATCTATAATTTTCCTTTTCTTTTTCTTTCAATAACAAACGTTTTCCTGCAATACCAAAGTTTAATGCAGGGGAGTTTCGTAGCACCTCGTAGCACCGACTTTATTCAGAATTCATATTAACGCACCCTTAAGGGCACTTGTAACGACAGAGTGCAGATTGGCCGAAAAATCGATTTTTGTTTTTATCATTGTCTTAAAAATGTCTTTAATTTTTCTGAGTAATCTGATCCAAATATATCATTAACATCATAATCATCACCTCCTTTTGCAAGGATTAAACCAAGAATGTTTGTTCAGATCTCAAAGAGGCAAAGCCTAGAACTGGTCACTCTAGACCTTCCTTGGACGCCTTTCTTCCTTAGCCTTCCTTGACGTCTCACACATCTTCGTCACTTCGGCTTATAGTTCTAAAGTTGTTTGGAGATGCGGCAGTCATCAATTCAGCAAAGATGTTCCCACCAATCCATCTGATACTAGGCAATCCTGTCGAGTATACTCATAATATTCAGTCCCTGCCGTATATCTGTGTTACCAAATTTATGTAAATAATAATTATATCTAATAATAATTTATTTTTATAATTTGAAAAACATTGAAATCGTAGGAAAAGAAGTTCTGTCAAACTGCTGATAACATTAACATTCTTACAAATCTGTAGCTCCCTTATAACAAATTTTAGGGACATACGGTTTTTACCATTGGAAAGGAATTTCAATAAATATATTAACTACCAATGTCTGTAATGTTGTCATAAAACCAAAATTTGCTGATATGAGTCATCCTAATTTGTTAAAAAAATGTCTTCATGGTAAGACAGAATGCAAATAGTCCCTGAACTATTTGGTTGGGATTAAATTGCCAAAAATATATTTGTTGTTCTAGATACTTTGGTTTTAGTTGTACATGATATTTTTAGTTAGACCTTGGTTTGGTCTTAGTTTTGGTTTTAGTTAGACCTTGAACAAAAGTAGTGACATTGTAAGTGTTAAGTCGTACAAAAATTAGGGATCAAACTAGAATAAAATATGGTTAACGTAATTAAAAACTTGGCATCCAACTAATCTGTGTGGCAGACACAGCAGCAGGCGAATTAATGGAAAAGGATAGACAGTCAATTAGAAATGTGAAGAAAAAGTTTAGAGGACCGAATGGACATAATTGAAGACCCTTAGTATGGAGTTGGGCAATTTTAAATCAGGTAAAATAGTAAAAATCTATTTTAAAACTTTAAATACGTTTTTCTGAAAATCTATTTTTAATAGATTATTTCCGATTATTTCAGAAACTACGTGAACAATCAGCTGGATTTTGTGGCTATTGGATTAAGAGAGATATAACTAGATAGTACTGGAAATATACAGTTTCACTGAAAAATAAAAAGGTAAAAAATATTATGTATATTATCCAGACCAAAACATAAAAAATTATAGAAAATCAGGAAATTGAGATATCTTTATAAATTGTTGTAGCGTTTGTAGTGTAGGCCTATAATGTGTTTTTTGTGTGCTGTAAGAAGGTTCCGTCCTGAACTTTGCGAGACACCTTATAATTAGTAAGCTTATCTCTGGACACCTTATCATTAGTAAGCTTATCTCTGCAAACTATCTCCGTCAATTTTGATCACGAGTCTACTTAAAGTCCTCTTAGCAGTAACAATACACTCGCCATGGAAGAATATATTTGTAAACGGTTTAGAGAGGCAAATGAGTCTTCCATGTTTGAATTGTATTAATTAACAAAAAGACAGTGTTTTCGTCAAAAAAGGAGTGCCCAATTCAAATGTAGATACGCGGAAATTTATGTCGTAGTGTATACTTTGTTGGTAAACGAATTACAATAGCTCAAGCGAAAGAAGTTGAAGAATATCGTGTACAAAAGTTATATCTAGTAAACTTATAAATCATAATACTTACAAACAATGTAAGTTTTTTTTTCAGTGTACCGATTCCGCCAACTACACTGCCACACATGATATTTATAACTTTTTCTTCTTCCTCTCGCTCTACACCCTCTAGGAGATATGGCTTCCTCAACAATCCCTTCTGTTCTCACCAACAGCTTTTCATCTTCCGATTTCCATGGTTCGCAGGCCCTTCTCAACACACTCCATCCACCTCTTTCTCGGTGTGCCTCTGCGTCTAAAATCCAAGGCTTTCCAGTCTGTGATAGCTCTCATATTTCTGGTCTTCTCCATTCTATAAATATATCCCTGCCATCTAATTCTCCGTGACTTAATAAACTTTACTTTGTTTTAGCTGTTTTTTAATGTATAAAGTTCAAGATTCACGAGGATCCGCTAAAGCCATCTTGTTGCACTACTGGCCCAAAAATTCGCCGAAGTATTTTTCCTCTCAAATCGTTTAAGAACTTTTTCATCGTTCTTTCGCACGGTCCTTGTCTCAAAGCCGGTAAGTCACTATTGGTCTTATAAAGATTTTATAAACTTTCAGTTAGAATTATGACCTTAGGATCTTAGAGCACAAAAGTCATTAACTACCTTAATCAATTTTTTAGAAATTAACTTTGCTCATAAAGTAGTCTTAAATTTTCTACCCGTTAGCGGCAGAGTAGCAGCGTTAACGGTAGCACCTGTGAAAGCTTGAAGTACAGACTTGGGGTGGGAAATGAACGATAAGCAGACAACGTGTACACTTGGACGAATATCATCAGACCGTCTGCATTGTTCCATGTCCGTCTTGAACGGTCGAGTTTATATTGATTGTCCATTACACAGCTAACTTTCCGTTACTAGTGACAACAGTGTCCGGTATTAAATCTCCAGTTGAGTAAACTCTCTCTCTCTCTCTCTCTCTCTCTCTCTCTCTCTCTTTCTCTCTCTCTCTCTCTCTCTCTCTCTCTCTCTCTCTCTCTCTCTCTCTCTCTCTCTCTCTCTCTCTCTCTCTCTCTCTCTCTGTCTCTCTCTCTCTCTCTCTGTCTCTCTCTCTCTCTGTCTCTCAGTCTCCCGCCGAATGAAATCATATTACACAGTAGAATAATAGAATATCTTCTGGAAGCTAATTGCAAACGACGCGTCCGCCTATTATGGGGTAAAAATGTGTTGAGTATAACGTTTGGAAGATCGGATTTGGGGTGTAGAGGATCAGTGAAGATGTAGCAGAAGCTATGTTGTGGAGGGTAGTCTATTGGTTTGTCACGCCACGCGGCTTGGATTCGACACTCGTACTCCGCCCGAATACAAGTCTCCAATCAGCCACAGGGTATACTATGCTTGTTTGAGGATTATGGACGCAGTGCTGACCACGGGAAGCCTCTGATCGGGGGGGGGGGGAGAGGAACGCCAGTATGAGTCGAGCATGAGTGGCTTGGAGGGAGAGAGTGATGTGTGTTTGTGTCTGTGAGTTTGTGTGTTCTGTGTTTCCCTGAGTTTGGAAAAGAAGGTTGGCTAGGAAAACCGTAATTCTCATTAAGTACCTGCAGTGGCCTCGGGTGGTAGAGAACGCTACAGGTGAAGGTTCATAGTGGTCGGCTGTAGAGTAGACGTAGGTCCCGCAGCGGGTAGAGTATAGTCTAGCTTTTAGACGGCCACTCACGATTTTCCAGGTGATGACAAACCAGAGAGTAGTATCCCTACATAGTAATACCGCCCTACTTATCCATCCATCCGTGCGCAGTGTTACATTGTAGTTCCAAATTCCATTTGAAAAAGTTTAACAAACAAACACACACGGTCGCGCGCGCGCGCGTACTCACAACGAGTACATCCCAGTACAATCGGTCGAAGTACTGAAGACCGAACCTGGATTATGGTGAAACACCATTTTAAATTTCTAAAAGTGAAATAGTTGTAGATACAAATATGATTAAGTAACTAAAATTTCCCTAAACGAATAACTAAATGTAACTTAGCTTATTGTAAATCATATTGAAATTATTTTTGCCACATTGCAGTGAAAGAAAATTAGGACACACCATAGACGCAAACAAACAATAAAAATATATGACATAATAAAATCCATTACCTCGTTTTTTTTCTTATCCTGTTCCCCTAAAGGGCGTCGGCCTTTTACTTAATTCAACTTTCATCGCCATTCTATTTCTATCATTTCTCTTGATTCGGTTGCTGTTTTCTTTATTTTCACCTACCGCGAACGTAGTTTTTTTCTTCCTGAGTTTGACTTCAGGCCAACCATACCTTCACATTTTAAACAATTACAAAACAAGCAAACAAGGTTTAAGCATGTTTTAAAACCGTAAACAAGCGTGTATGAATTTTTCTGTCTACACATTTAACGATGGAAAACTGAATACCTTATAAAACAATCAACTTTCTTTATATGAAAAAAAGTACTCACTCATAAACCTCAAAATTAAGTCAATCTAGAATCCATAACTAATACTTTTCTTACCTTATAATTTTTTTTTTTAACTTTTATAATTTCTGTGAATTTCCTATGTGAACAACTACTGTCTGTTTCAAAAACCTATACCTGGGAAAAAATGATTTTTTTTAACGGTATTCCAAATTTCCTTATTTTTTAAGGAGATTATCTATTAAACCGCTGAATCTGCATCAAATAGAATATTTTAAAATGTATCGTTAATCGAAAATAGTTTCCACACTAATGATTGTGGAATTAAATCAACGATCTATGAAAAAAAAATGGCAGCAAAAATTAGGGAGGAAAAAGGAAAAGTTATCATCGTCTTCATGTCATGGCTTACGCAAGATGTTGCCTATTCCGAATACCAAGATCCTGCAGCCATCTCTTCCTGGGTTTATCCACATACTTGTGACCTATTGGTTTATACTTCCAGGAATGTTTGGCCAGTCGTGAATCTGATACCCTTTCTAAGTGTTCTTTCTACCGTTGTTTATACTCTTTTATCCTTTTATTCAACCTTTTATTAGTCTGTTATGACTTTATGCTCTACAAGATCAAATATAGACTACCTTTAACTCCTCTTAAGAACGCCATTTTGAGGTCAGTATTTTACTTTATTGTTCCTTGGTTGTTATCTATAGACTAATTCACAACCGTAGAATAGAAGAGCAACCGCCACAACATTATAAAACCTTAATTTCTGATAAGGACGATTATGGACCGGCTTATTTTTGGAATATTACAAACTTGGATCTAGTTGGATTTAGATGGGCTGTAATACTGCGTCCTATTGTTACAGGACTGTATTTTGCTGCTGTCTTGCAGTTGGGTATCGGGGCATCAAAGGCTAAGGGAAGACAACACAGAATAAAAATTACCGGAAGTGATGACCGTGAGGGGGCAGCCCATCAACATAACTTACCCATCTGCAGGCTGGTACCCTATAATGGGGAAATTAACATACTCCAAAATTTCAAAGAAAACACCGGGATTGAGTAAACAGTAAGCGGCCGCAACCAAAAAATACAAACGATTAAAAATAAATGAAAAACAAAAGTAATCAAGAAAAGCATAGAGCAATTGTTTTTTGATTGGGCTATAACAAGAAACTTGAAACGGGTTTCTTCGTAAGCGAACAGTTTTTGAATTTACCTACATTATAAAATTGGAGTTTCTTTTTACTATATTTGTGTTATCACATAGTAAACATAAAATTAAGACTCATATAAATTTTTTTTTTTTTTTTTTTTTTTTTTTTTTTTTTTTTACTGAGGCCGGTCGCACACTGAAGCGACATTTCTTTTGCGACAAAACCGTTTTGACTCATCGTGTTGTAAGGTTGTAAGGCTTCGTTTTGGTGGAGAGACGCTTCACATAAACAATTTTTTTGAGCTGTAAGAGTGTGTGGTTTGTAGATTTTGGTTACAGGCATTATTTTGCATCTATTTCGCTTTTAACTACACCTACACTTGTTTCCATTTTATACAGAACAGCTATTAATAATAATAATAAGTACACAACAATATGCGAGAATCAGAACGAAAGGATATTATACGCACTTTCCACGTAGGACTAAGTTAAGTGTAATATAAACTTCCCGCCTTGTGTGGTTAGAATCCAGCGCATGCACAGTTAAAAATGTCGCAAGCTGTTTTGTTGCGAGACATAAATTAAAGACTTTGGTCCCAAGGCGCCTAATAACACCTCTAGATAATGTCGCAGCCAGTGTGTGGCACTTTAGAGATGCTAATGGTAGTAGAACAGTCTGCGACGCTTTGCGACACGATGCGCCAAACGGTTATTTGCGAAACAAAATGTCTCTCCAGTGTGCGGCCGACCTTAGTGTAACTTTATCACTTTATAAAGCTATTTCTTTAGAGTTGTATCCCAATTAGAGCGTGTTAGTCCCAATTCTTTCTTAAGTATGTTTATGTTGAGCTTTTATCTTATGTCCGACCTTAGTGTAACTTATCACTTTATAAAGCTATTTCTTTAGAGTTGTATCCCAATTAGAGCGTGTTAGTCCCAATTCTTTCTTAAGTATGTTTATGTTGAGCTTTTATCTTATGTCCGACCTTAGTGTAACTTATCACTTTATAAAGCTATTTCTTTAGAGTTGTATCCCAATTAGAGCGTGTTAGTCCCAATCCATTCTTAAGTATGTTTATCTTGAGCTTTTATCTTATATCCGACCTTACTGCAACTTTATCACTTTATAAAGCTATTTCTTTAGAGTTGTATCCCAATTAGAGCGTGTTAGTCCCAACCCTTTCTTAAGTATGTTTATCTTAAGCTTTTATCTTATGTTTTCTTAAGTTCAGAGTATGTTTACGTTTTCGTTACAGGAAAAAAGTGTTATAAATATATGTTTAACGCTTCTTTTCTCTTTTTTTTTCTAAATAAACATACCCACCTTTGAAGGTAAGATCCATTGAATTAAAATTGGAGAGACCTTTACAATCTGGTTGACTTAAAAGTAAGAGAATTAATACGAGTTCTAAATGAAAAGTATCCGACTATTTTGAATACTATAGTACTATGATTGAACAACTACGTTGTAACTCGGTAATTGGTAGCCAATCAGACAGGACTTTTCGCGCATGCGTGAACATTCAATAACGTATTAGACAACTCGATTGGCTGTGTGAAGACGTGTTGTCTGTGGCTGCGTATTCTCGCCGTGTGAAGTCGAATTAAATTTTGATTAAAGACAGAACAGTCGTCCGTGAAGAAAATCTATTGAAAAGAAGATTAAGATAACTTTCGGAGAGTTATCAGTGTTCATCACCATCATTATTGTCGTCGTCTGCAAGAACTAAACCTATTTGTTTCGGTCTCAAACAGGCAAAGACTAGATCTGGTCACTCCAGCGTTTCCTCGGACGTCCCACACCTCCCCATCCATTCGGCTTACAGTTCCATAGTTGTTTGGGGATGCGGCAGTCATCCATTCGGCAAAGATGTTCCCAACAATTCAACCGATACTGAGCTATCCTGTCGAGTATGCTCATAATATTCAGTTCCTGCCGTATATCTGTGTTTCTTCTATGATCATGGAGAGTATACCCTGCCACGTGGCTGAGAAATCGCATTTCAGCCGCTTGGAAACAACTGGCCTGGCCTTTCGTAAAGGTACAATTCTCAGGCCCATAAAAAAGTGTGGGAAGGACCATCACCTTGGTCGAATTTTAGACGTGTTCCTTTACTTGATGACTTAAGAGTTCGCCTGATGGTCCCACACATAAGGTTGAACTTATGTAACTTATTCAAAACGTGGTTGCTTGTTTAATAAAATACACCCTAACCCAGATATTCAACACTTGTTCCAGGACAGTACCATCTATAATAAACTTTGCTCGTAAAGGATCAGTTCCACGAAAAGCCATCACTTTGTTCTTAAGTGTGGATATTTGTGATTCAGAGTGTTTCAGATTCTATTTAACAAATGTATATCCATCTGCAACTTGTTTTCCGAGACCAACAGAGTAGCCTGATCGTCCGCAAAAAAACGAAGTGTTAATTTCAGAGTGACCAGTCATAAAAATGCTCCGGAAGACACATCCGCCAGTTTTTGTATGACATCGTCAATATATAAATTCAAAATAAAAGTTGATATACAACACCATTGTCGTATTCCGCAATTGATCAGGCCAACTCTAGGAGCTTTTCCTTGGTTTCCCTGCTTAAGTTTAATCTCCACATAAAGACCCTACAGCTTTAATTAGACGTTGTGGGATTCCTTTCCTTGCCATTATTGTATTCGATTTACCATTTCAAACGTCTTACAGTGAGTAATAAACAGTAAAATTATGATACAAACCTTTTAATGATGGCCGGAAATGTGTTGAATGTGATTCATTTTTCTGGAAGGTTTTTAACAGGCTGAACACCCGAAAAATTGAACACGTGCGTGATACGATGAACAAAAGTCGATGTTTTGCCGGTGACAGAACTTGAGAAAGCTAGAAATATTGCGGACTTGTGTTTCGGGCGATTCTGACAAAAATCGTGAAATGAAACTTGTGACAGCTTAATTCGTGCCATGGCTGCTGTCGCAAGAGCGAAAGAATCACCCGTTTTTGAAGTTTGCGCAATATTAGCTTGATACGGTTAACAGCGATCTACATTTCGTGAAAGGACAAAACTAGAGATGAGCATAGAACGTCTAGAGGTTTCGAGCATAGAAACGTCTACGGGTACTAGAACCACGAAAAAGGTACTACTCGAACAGTACTTCTCTTCGTATCGACGTCGTCTAAAAGATTCAATGGTCAAAAGTTAGTATTGATCCATGCGCTGTGAGCCAGAGGCCCTCGTATAAAATAGACATAAAAAATTCCGGTGAGTGTCACCTCAAAGCAAAAGCCCAGTATTTCCAATGTAGAAGAAAACTTTGAATACGACTGCCACAGGCAACAAGTGTTTGCACACCAGAGCCTCACAAATCAATGAACAATCCAATACGTTAATGAATGCTCACGCATGCGTGAAAAGGTACCGTCTGATCGACTACCGAGTTGCAGTGCAGTCGGCCAACCGCTTATAGTAAAACTCAGTGCGGCCGGATACTTTTAGGACATGACTTGTAATTTATTTCTTAGGATTGATGGGCATCAATAAGGATCATATAACTCACACGTTGTGTATTTGCTAGTGTGTACCAGTTATTAAACACGTTTGAGCTTCTTTAATTTACATTAATTTGTTTAAGGTATAGGCCTAATTATTCCCGTATAGAATTTTCACTAATATTCCAAAATGTTTACTACTCTTGGCGTCTGATAGCAAACATAGGATTGTCTGTTGGGTTAATGTAGGGTTGTTTATTTGGCTGCTGAGTCAGTATCTCAGGCCGGTCGTCGGACCGTTGCTTGGTCGGTGCTTTTGTTTCGACAGGTCGACCTTCGAATTCCTTTACGGTTGGTTTCAGTAACACACTCTTATTGTCTGCTGGGTTAATGTAGGGTTGTTTATTTGGCTGCTGAGTCACTATCTCAGGCCGGTCGTCGGACCGTTGCTTGGTCGGTGTTTTTGTTTCGACAGGTCGACCTTCGAATTCCTTTACGGCTGGTTTCAGTAACACACTCTTCAGTTTCTTACCCGGTGCACGACGTGAAGAATCCGAGTCTGAGCCTGAGTCCGAATCTGAGCGTGAAAACAACTGCTTCGTCGAACCGTAACTATAACCGTCTTCCGAAAAGGTCTTTACGACTATTGATGATGAAGACCCCCCCGATGACGAAGACGACGACCACGACGACGACGACCCCGACGCCGATGAAAATGACGACCCCGACGCCGATGAAGATGACGACCCAGACGCCGATGAAGATGACGCCGACGACGACGACGAATCGCTACCTTTCTTCTCTGTGTCTTTTCGTTTAGAGTTGTTAAACAACGCTAAGAGCAGTCTGCGACCCAATGGACTGTCGGGATCAATGTTGTGGTCGCGTAGCAGTTTGTAGCGTTCGCTTTCAATGTCGGAGCTTTCCTTGGAAATCAGCTTTTGGCGTTTCTCCAGCGACGCCAGTATTTCTTCGACGTCTTGCTCGTCTGTTCGTCGCGACTCGTTGATCACATGCTCGAAATGCTGTCTAATGAAGACCGCTTTTTTTTTAGCGGCCAGCTCTTGGTCTTGTACAATGAACGCCACGTAATAGTGAATAACGTTCCCTTTGATCAGCATGTCACTACTCGTTCTTACTTGGAACTCAAAGTTTTGATTGGATCGCGTCATGTATCCGTAGAAATATCTTTGGATATCTTGTTTGTGTACCTTTTTGCTCGGCTTGTACAGGGAGCCGTATATTTGAGCGTCATATATCCAGTCATAGCCTGGAAACAAATATAAATTTCGTTTTATGTACGTATATTTTATACTATTGTACAGACAAATGTGAATAATTAGAGCAGAATATTTGTACTGCCAAATTTTGACAGATATTATAGTTAATAAAATGTTGACTATTTAGTCTAGACACTAGTGAAACATACCGTAACGTATGTTGCCCAAGTGTGGGAAATTACAGAACAAGATGAAAAGGTTAAGAGTCATGGAAATGGATACTGCAGAAGGTCCTTTAGGCTTACATTGCAGAAACTAATAAATGTGAGGAACAATTAATATACGGGTATAAATAAGCAGAGGTTTCTGTCCCAGAAAGTTGCCGCTTTATGGAATAACATTACCTGTCAAATATTAAGACAGTGCGAAATAAATATTTAAGGAGACTCGGTCGTTGAAAAAGTTAGTTTTTGTTTTTGAATGCATCTTCAGATTTTACTCTTCAAAATTATGTATAATTTACGGGTATATTATTCGTTGTTAACTACAAAAAACTTTCAAATTATCTTCTTTATAGGTGATTTTCTGAGCTTTGGCGGCTACATTTTGAAACTGCATTTTTAATTACTTTTTCGAGTTAACTATACATACTAAAGTACTTTTTTTTTTAAATGCAATGCATTTTTCCTTCTGGTAGCACTGGTTTCCGTACATGTATCAGCTGTATGCAATAATTCTTTTCGGTTATGTTACCAAAGAAGTTAAGTTCTTATTCTGTTTACATTTTGCTGTTTTCCGATGGATTCCAAAATAATTTTTTGTAGGACTCAAGGAAAGTTTCCCCAAAACCCGTTACAGACAATTTAATAAAATTTCAGGGAGCGTCATTCTTATAATAATACAAAATAACACCAAGGAGTTATGTGATAAATTTATAAGTTATGATTTTATGTGGGTTTAAAATGTAAATATTTAAAGTGTTTTATTAAGATAGTTATGTTAGTGGTTATAATCACAAATAGAATTATCACTGTTGCACACCACTATAGAAAAATTATTCCGATTAGCGCTTCCAAGCTTCTCAGCTCATCGTCAGATCGGAAATAACAACAAGAGAATAAAACCAAACTCTTCACACCCCCACTGTCCACACACACCTCCGCAAACAAGCTATAGGTCAAATGTCCCTTCCCAACCTCGGAGCCCTGTCACCCCCGTCTGTACAGTTACATATTTTTCTAGCATATTCCTTGTGTTTGTGTGTTGTGTGTGTGTGTGTGTGTGTGTGGCATCAAGCTATAAAATTCTTGATGAGCCCTCATTTTAAGCATTTGCCGAGGGGAGGGGCCCCTGTGGTTGTATATAAAGTCATGGCGTCGATTCCCACACTGGTATTGATACACTCTGTCATCCTCCATACGTAGAAATCCGCAATCCTTTCTAAAGATGTTGAAGATGAATGAAGAACATATTGTTTTCTAAATGATCACAAATTGCATAAATTTCTTGATGAAACACCGTATTTATATTCCGCTATGTCGTATTCTTAATGGTGATATTGCCTGTTATAGTACTTTTGTGTTTAGCGTCTTTGTCATTTTTACTAACAGTGCCACCCAGGTAATTGTATTCCTTAGAAATCAATACATATTTACAATTCCATTGTCGAGTTGTATTACTTTTTTGTTTCCTTATAAAGAACCACCTTATACAATTATATTAAGATTTTAATATTAATTTTTATTAGCCATTTCTTATATGACTGATATACTTTCAAGGCATTTTCCTTCTGACGATGTCACTTCTTTGTTCCATGAGTTTCCTACCTGACTTTCCTGTCTCCTTAGGGCCGGCTACTGAGAGGTCTTCTTCCCTCAGTAAGCAGAGTTCAGGTTCCTCAATAATTGATTAGTATACCTTTAAACATTTTACAGAATTTAAGTGCCTAGGCTCCCTGGTCACAGACAGAAAAGATATATAAAGTATCAATGCAAGAATAAACGATGAAAACAAAGTATCTCCAACTTTATACCATTTCATAACATCAAGGCGTCAGAGAAGGAAGAACAAATTAAGAATATGTTATTTTTCTTCTTCTTCTCCTTTATGTTTTGGATGTTACAGTCAATTGTGCCGCTCGTTTATCGGACCGCCGTTTCTTCTGTCCTGCGGTGTTGCTGTTTCTCCTTGGAAGACAAAATATCAGTTGCCTATGTAGTCTGTTGTGACGCATCCTTTGCATACGGTTCGTCCAACACTCTCTCTCTCTCTCTCTCTCTCTCTACTGCTTGATCTTCTCATCGTTCATTAGCCGGTCTCTCCGGGATACAGATCTAGGGTGATTCAGTTGGAGGTTACAATTTTAAGTTTGCAATACTGTTTTCTTGTGAAAGATAAACGCTGATATTGGAAATTAGTCATTGTTAAGTATTGACATTTGTTGCTATGGAGCGGTATTCAACTCAAGAACGTATTTTAATTGTTGAAACCTATTTTTAGAAGTGGAGAAAATTTAACTAACACGATTCGCGCACTGCGAAATGACTTCGGCAACCATAAACGTCAATCTCGTGGCGCGGTTAAAAAATTAGTCGAAAAATTCAATACAACCGGGTCAGTGTTGGATGTGCTAAGACCAGTGCGTCCTCGTAGTGGCCGGTCACTCACAAATATCGCCGCAGCGAGTGCCAGTGTCCATGACAACCCGTCGACCTCCATTCGCCATCGTTACCACCAGTTGGACCTTTCCTAGATCACCACGCAGCACATTTTAACCACCAAGTTGATGGCGATTTTGCGAAGAAAATCGTATTCAGCGACGAAGCTTATTTTCAACTGAATGGATATGTAAAAAAACAAAATTGCCGCATTTGGGGACTTGAAAATCCACGAGCCATTCTCGGACAACCAATTTAGCCATAAAAAGTAACTTTTTGGTGCGGATTTTGGGTCGGTGGCGTGATTGGGCCGTACTTTTTTGAAAATGCCCGTGGTAATGCAGTAACAGTCAATGGTGAACGTTATCGGAAGATGATAACAAATTATTTTTAGCACCAATTGGATGATATTGATGTCGAAGGCATATGGTTCCAACAGGACGGTGCCATATGCCACACAGCGCGAGAAACAATACAGTTGTTGCACACAAAGTACCCCGGCTGTGTCATCTCTCGTTTCGGCGATCAACATTGGCCACCAAGATCGTGTGATCTCACGCCGTTGGATTATTTTCTTTAGGGCTATTTGAAGCAGAAGGTGTATGCCAGTGACCCCAAAACGATTCGAGAACTATAGGACGGCTACGCCATGTTGTTCATGAGCTGCCGCAGGAGTTATGCCGGAAAGTGATGGAAAATTTCATCAAAAGGGCGGAAGTCTGCAGGGCCGCTTGTGGCAGCCATTTGGCCGATATCATTTATCACGTTTAATGGCATTGTCTAAACAACATATAGAAATAAATACATTAAGAGTTTATCAAAAACCAATGCGTTTTATTTTACATTAAAATTGTAACCACTAATTGAATCACCCTATATAAGCCTCATCAAAGTGGCCTGTATTCGACTGGAGGTCCTTAAGTGCAGTATCCATATCTCATTACCACAGAGGCCGTGTGGTACTGTCATCACTTTATACAATTTTAACAATCTGTTTCGTCTAATCTTACCCTTTGATGTTCTCCTTATTATTGTACAAATGAGGTTTAACTTTTCTGTTTGATCAACATTAAAAGAATTTATAATAACCTAATAAAAAATGTATATTCCTATACAAGAGTGCTATAAGTACGGGCGACGACAACAGACGTTAATGAGTTTTGAGGAAAATGTGCTAAAAGAAATCATATCAGTGGTACTCGACGCTAAAAGACCGCATGACGAGGAAAAGGAACAAAGACAAAACTCTCGTAACAAGAAAATTAGGAGCTAGAAGATTAGAGTGGACTGACCACGTACCAAGGGGAAAAATGAAATAAACATAAAAAAAAGATTATAAATCCATGTATAGAGATAAGGCCGCCAGGAAAGACTACAATAAAGAATTTTAGATAATACACTGGTGAAATTCGAAGAATTAAAAAACAATAAATTTGGGAATTAATAACACAAAACAGGAATAAAAGCAAATGTATTGTCAGATCCGCTAA
The DNA here is from genome assembly GCA_034769895.1 of Magicicada septendecula. Classification (NCBI taxonomy): domain Eukaryota; kingdom Metazoa; phylum Arthropoda; class Insecta; order Hemiptera; family Cicadidae; genus Magicicada; species Magicicada septendecula. Next base: position 561,849,947 of record CM068369.1, read on the forward strand.
ACCATTTCAAGGATTTAGTAGCCGTAGGTTATTTCTAATTTATTATATTCTTCATGTGGTTTTGTGCTCACGTCTTTTTTACCATCATCAGGGAACAGAAGTCGCCTGTTCCGTCTCAACGCACATCAGGGAACTACAAATGCTGGATTCTCACCTTGCTTCAACCCGTCTTGGGCGAGGAATCTATTACTTTAAACTTTTCTGTCTGGTCACCCTTGACCAACTTTTGGTCTTATCCATCCTGACACTATTAGGTTTTTGAAGGAGTATTTCATTTTTTTATAATTCTGCTGTACTATATAATTCTTGTTTTCTCGTTTATCTTTCGTACCACCCGGTGAGCTCTGGGTTAAAGGTGACAAATGGTCATCGGTCCTAGTGGCGTAAGAGGAACGTTTCTCATCTGCACTAGGTGGTCGGTTTCCGAAGGAAACCCAGAGCAGGAACAGAGGTTTGCAGGTAGCACTTCTACTAGTAGCGTCTTTACAAAACGCTGGTAATGACCTTAGAAGACGTTTATCCTATGCGACAGTCACAAAGGAAATATTCGGGCTTGTTCATGTATTGTAAATAATTTTTATATTTACCACTAACCAGCACATGATGATCAGCGAGAGAAGCCTATAGCTTGTCAGGGCACCGATGGACTTCTGGTCCCAATGCCAGGGGAACCATACTACAAGTGGGGCTGTGCGGAACGAAGGGCAAGCCCGTCGCCCGCTCGTGTGCTGCGTCGCGAGCTTGAAGTACAGCTCCTGCCGCAGGGACCACAGATCTACTGGATGTTAGGGAGTGGTCTGATACCTGCCGTGGGTCTTCAATTATTTACCTATGCTCTGTATGACGGTGGTTGGCGTGTGGACCCTTGGCCTACCTGCTGCCTCTCCCAATGTAATACTTCCGCCCGGGCTCGACAGCAGCTAATTGCCGCGTGAGTCACCTTACTGTGCGTCAAGTATGAAACAATTTTTTTTGTCTCGTCCAATACTGGTAAAATTGTGTTATATTTGAAATCAGCGAAATAATACAATGAAAATGACACCAAACTCGACTAAAAAATATTAATAAACAATACAAATAAAGTCATTGTAATTTTTCAGTCATTGTTACTTTATAACCCCCAATTTTTAATATTCCTTAGTCGTGTTTGATGTCTCTTTCATCGTATTATTTCGCTGATTTCAAATATAACCAAATTTTACCAGTATTGGGCGAGGCAAAAAAAAAATTGTTTCATACTGGACACACAGTGAGGTGACTCACGCGGCAATTAGCTGCTGTCGAGCCCGGGAGGAAGTATTACAATGGGGGAGAGGCAGCGGGTAGGCCAAGGGTCCATACGCCAACCACCGTCATACAGAGCATAGCTGAGGGTGAGTGTACGTCGACGTCGGGTCCAAGATTTACCTGGCACAGATTGTTAGCGACCGAGGGCGATAATAAGGTGGTTGCCCTGGAAGGGGGCGATGCGGCGATAGAATTTCCAGGACAGTGTCCGTACAGTGGCAACTAGAGAACGGAAACGCAGGGATTCTCGGATGATTTTGTTAGATGTCAGGTAGTGGGTCTTCCACGCGCAGCGCAATCTTCGGTCCAGGAGAGACTGAAGCTATTTTTGCTTATGAGTATTGGACAAGTAGCCCCATACAGGAATCGCGTAGGTAACCATCGGTAACCCATAGGTGGTGACGAAAAACGTCCCTAAACGGCGGGTCACGGAGTTGATATAGCCTTAGGGGAATCACCTGATACCTTTGACGCAAACATCTGGCGGGAACTGGGGAGAGCTCACAACGACACAATGAAGAATCGGCAGCCCTCTGATAGCCGCGAAGGAAGCCAGGCCGGAGAAGGAAGAACTAAAGGGCACAAAATGGAGGATGAAGCGAAGTCGATCGACTGGGACAGCAGGAAGCTCTACATCCCGTTTCCCAGTAAAGAGAACTGCAGTCCAGAAACAACAGCGAGGGCAGCCGCCGCCTCAGCAATAGCAGCTAGCGCCCTCGCCGAACGGTCCTTCTAAGGACCACAAAAATAAAGCCGTGTAAGACGCGCCATTTGTCTTGTGACTAGTTGTGACTAAGTGTCACTAAGCCAGGAAGAGGAACGACAAGAAGTGCAAGTATTAGGTAACAAGAAGCATGTAGACGAAGGCAATTCTTTATTTGTTATCACTTAAGAAACCAATGTGTAAAGCTTGTGGGACTTTCAATAATCTCTTGAAACACCATTCGCTTGTGTGGTACCGCATACGCTGTGTCATTATTATCCTGCAAGTACAAGTCCAGCCAAAAGTCCGCGGTGTCGCCAACTTTGGTCGCCACGTCGTGGGTACTGAACTCCCAGATCCACGGCTTTGTCGCCGTCATGGGTCCCTCGTAATGACACGCTGGAATGGTGGTGATGTTTACAATCGGCGAATTTATGTTGCCGAAAATGTATACGCTTTTAATCCAGTCCACATCTAGAACAGAGCCGAAGGGTGCCGATTACATCCCTGTGTGCGTTATGTTGAAAATTTTAAGTAATTATGATGACCAAATTTTGAAACGCCCTGACAATTACGGATGCTGATTGGGTATTCTTATGCCTTCACCCCATTGACCGTTAAGGAGCATGTGATCTACCCTTCTTTTTGGAGCCACATTTTTGTTTCTTTCTCTATGAAACTACGAAAACCATTAAGTTGAAATTTGACTATCGATGATTTTATTATTATCGATATCTTTGCATTAAAACAATTTCTTGAAATAATAATGGCAAAAATATGTAGAAACTCTTTATATTGTAGAAAGGCTTTAGTATTTATAGACCACAAGAAGGAACACGACAGTGTTCCACTGAATAACCTATGGCGGTGTTATTAAAACATGGTGTCAATGCAATATATGTTAGAGCTGTCGAAGTGCTATGTTCCAACATTTCTAACAGTATAAACAGTAGGCTGAATTCTGCATGATAATCTGCGACTACAACGGGATTGCGGCAAGATTGCAATATAGTGCTCATTTTATTTAGGATTTATTTATATATGGAGACGCATCTACTATCGAAACATGAGCATAGCTGTCAGTGACGGAAAGGTCTTCACTTTGCACTTCGCAGACGATCAAGTAATTATAGCTGAAGATGAGGATGGCGTCTGTTATATATGATTCGGAAGATACATGCAGAGATATTGTTGGAACGGGGAGTTGCGGAGGGAGTAGATTCATACAAATACCTTTGGTCATGGTTACAAAAGACGGAAGAAGTGTAGCAGAAATAAAAAATTTATTATTAGGACAATGGAAACAAATGACGGTACAGTCACATTCCACTTTAGGGAGCAATAAACTAAGGCCCGAAACAAAAATCAAAATGTATACGAAAATAGTGATAAGTATTGCAACATGTGGATAAGTACTGAAGTGTGGAAAACAACTGAACATATGACGAACACATTACGAAGCATAGAAATGGGATACTGGAGAAGGTGCTGTAGGCTTAAATTGCAGGATAGGATAAACAACTTGGAGAAATAAGGGAAAAACTGAATATACGTACTAGTATAAATGACACAATTGACGGAAGAAGATTAAGTTGGTACAGGCATCTGTCTCGTATGGGCAATGGTAGATGGCCAAAGAAATTACTAGAATTAACTCCTCCTGAAAGAAGAAAAGGGGGGAACCCGAAAGAAGAAGAAAGATTTGGATAGAAGGTAAGAAATGCAATGTTACAAAGAAATCTGAACGGTGATGATTTGAAATATCATAAAGTTTGAAAGTATAGATCCTATGAGAAGACTTTTTAATTTTGTTTCAAATAGCAAATTTTGTATATATTATATGATTTTATTATATTTTGTCTTCTTTGAAGTAAAATATGCTTCTAAAATTGTCAAGAGTTTTTATATATTTTTAATAATTGTATTTAAAAAGTATCTTGTCTATCACACTTGGATAGAAGGTAAGAAATCGTATGTTTCAAAGAACTCTGAACGGTACTGATTAGAAATATCATAAAGGTTGAATACTAGATCCATAAAACTACTTTAAATTTTGTTTTAAACTGCAAGTGTATATATATTATATGATTTTATTATAATTTGACTTGTTTTAAGTAAAATTTGCTTCTAAAATTGTCAAGAGTTTTTTTAGACCTTTAACAATTGTATTTAAAAAGTATCTAGTCTATCAAAATTTTGAAGGCTCTTAGCCTCTCACAAATAACGTATGACGACTGTTGTAAGTTTGTCTTTACAATTTTTTAATAAAACAAAAATGCTGAAATTTTCAAGGATAAGTAAATTTAAAACTGCCGATTTAGTAACTGAAGTCGAAAACACTACGTTTTTAGACTCAAAAGGTATTTTTGATAAAAATGATGACTATGCCGTTGCTGTTTGTCGAAAACCGCGACTTTGTTTTAGTCTTAGCAGGCAAGACCCCGTTACACGAGTACTTGGCGTTCCAAGTTCAGTCAGGTTATGTGTGAACAATTTTGAAGCTGTAGAAAATGTACTGATACAAAAAACTACAAGCAGCCGTAGGAGTATCAGAACACAAGGAAAGGTACGGAGAGTGCAAAACATTTTAACGCCAATTCGAAAACCTTATACGTGATACGGATTTTTTTATCAGCGGACGTCTCAAGTCGCGGTTTGTATACAATCGTATAGGATTAATTAATATTAGAGCCGTTCAGTATAAGACAGCCTACGAAACATTTTGTACCCGAAACCAATGAGGAGTAGAAAAAGGGAAGAGCCCGCAGTACATTCAAAGACCAGACAGAGGAGGACCTGAGAAAGCTGAGCATATGAAACTGGAAAGCCAGGGCACGCAATAGGGAAGAATGGAATCGACTCTTGGAGCAGGCCAAGACCCACCAACGGTTGTAGAACCACGATGATGATGATGATGATAATAATTTATTATAAATTATGTTGCATGAACTGAAGATGAATTACGACGAGCTTATTTCTATTCCACTGAATGAACCTAGAGAATATCATGAAAGTTCCCATAATGAAAACCAAAATGGATGGCTTTCAATGGCTGTTATCTCCAGTGGGACGAACGTAATAGCAGACGACTACTGTTTGTAGCAGATATGGGATATCCAGTGTCTGTGATGTACTATGTCCTGGAGAGCAAGTTGAGAAAATTTTTGTATGCTCGTGGGAGTATTCAAAGAAAATTAAAAAATAAAATAGGACCAGAGGAATACAAGTGATTATTGGTGAAAATTACGGCCAGTGAGAAGCAAGACAAAGAAATACAATCCATAATTAATTTGGGAAAGATGCCTACATCTACATTAAAATGAATCCTGTGGAATGAGCAAATTACAGCAGAAACTGAAACCAATGCTAAAAGTATCATGGCTTACACGGTTCAGAAGTTTGGACTAGTAATAAGCGCACAGAACAAAATTATTGACAGCAGAAATGAACTTTTTGAGATGTTCGACAAGAATACCCAGAGGTGAAAAAATTAGAAATAAAGTATTAAGGATAGAATTAATCTAAAAAATTTAATTGTTGATTTTATTCACACACAAAAATTACAATGATGTGGACACACGAAAAGAATGGCACACGAAATATTACCGAGGAGAGTTATGGAATGGACCCCACCAGGAAGAAGGAAAAGAGGAAGACGAAATTCCTTCACCTGGATAGAAGAAATTCAGACTGTATTGACGGAACGAGAAATTGAAGATCTTTGGACAGACAAGCAGCAGTGGAAGATGAGAATTCAGTCACTTCTGTAATCTTTTTTGTTCCGTAAAATGTGTAAACATTGTACAGCCAAAATAATAATAATAAAATAAGACCAGAAACCAAAATTAAATTTTATAAAGTAACAGCCGTCCATACTCTGGTGTATGGTCCAGTCACAGACTCTGCGAAAAGCGGATGTAGATAAAAATCACCGCTGAAAAAGTGTGATTCCTAAGATTGAGCAAAGAATGATCACGATTAAATATGTTTTGCAATGAGCTTATACGGAGTAAGGTTGAAGTGTTCCTATTCATACAATAATTTGATAAATGTGGGGGACATGTTATTCTTGTGGAAAAGGAGTGTATACTAAAGGCTGCAGATGTTTATGCAACTTGGAGTAGTTGTGATGTAGCAAGGCCCATAAAACGATGGTCTAATTTTTAATTCAACTAAAATTGTTTGTTAATAATAACAATTTAAATTCAAAATATATAGGCTATAAGGCTTCTGAAATCGGAACAGGTATTTACATCTACTCTAGGATAGAAGAAGAAGAAGAAGAAGAAGAAGAAGAAGAAGAAGAAGAAGCCTTTCAAGACACAGACAGTGCATCAGGTAAATAATAATGATTATGTACATCTAATGAAACTCTCCGTAAAAGTTTTAATTATAATAGAAAAAAATGAAGAGGTCTACGGTTATTGTGGATGGGTGATGAGACCCATATTCATCTTGATAGTTTTGTTAATAAATAAAATGTCTTTAACAAAGATGCATAGCACTAGTTTATTTAGTTAAATCGTTTGATAACGTTAACAGATTATAACTGTGGAACATTTTGGGACGGAAGAGTTTGTCCATTACAAGACATTCGAGGTGTTCGGGGTTTAGACAAATACATAAAAATCCTCAGATTATGTATTGCTCGAGAAGAAACGCATTGCTATTCTACAAACAAAGGGGTCAGATAAAGGCATTGTATATCTCCAATACTCTTGTAAAAATAGAAGATAAAAGATAAAACAAGACATTTCAATATTCATCATGGTCTCCAGATCGCTTATAAGATTCAATTAATTTGAAGTTATACCTTAATTTGATCCGTCAGGCGATCTTGTAGTTAAATATTCCACAACATGTTTCGGGAATTAAATTCCCATCATCAGGTAAAACTTCTTCTTCCTATTATATAGGAGTCGTCGGTGAAATTATTAAAAAACACATACACACACTAACGAATAAAACAAACACAACTGTATTTATACAAACAAAACCTTTGTATTTATAGACCAATTGTGCTTGACTAGCTTCAAGATTCATCAGCTAATTACACTGACATACGATTATCTAATGATGAAGAAGATTTATTGTCCAAAGGTTTAAAATATAATTTACCAAACTTTAATAATAAAAATAGTTTATTGCGGGGAGGTCACTAACGCAGAAGCGGTTATAAAATGTATTAGAGACCGGGGCACTCAGTGTGAAACGCTCTATTATTAACAACAAATTTAATCTGTTAATAAAAACATACTTTAAAAATAAATATAATGTTAGGCACAAGAAAGAATTCAACATTGCAAAAAGTATAAAACGAAAAGTTGATAGGCATAAGGTTATAATAACTAAGGCTGATAAAGGCAACACTGTAGTCCTCCTAAATCAAACAGATTATGTAGAGAAAGGCTATGATTTCATCAACAATAACAATATTAAAGCTCTAGACAATGACCCCACAGGCAGTTACACAAGAATATTAAATTCGGCTGTAAACAAATTTGACACGTTATTTGACAAATATACCAGACATCACATTCAACAGATTAATGCAAAAGCACCCAAATTCACAGGTCTACCGAAGATATATAAAGAGAATATACCCATACGTCCTTTAATAAATTACTCCTGTGCCTCAGGGTATAAAGTAGCTAAGAAGCTTCAACTTATAATAAAAAATAGCATCAAACTACAAGACAATCATAGCGTTAAAAACAATTTGGAATTTATAGAAAGAATTAAAAATATCAACGTTTCACCCAGCTATAAATTAGTATCCTTTGATATAGTTAATTTATATACTAATATACATGTATTACAAACAGTCGAAATTCTTAAAAACAACTTAATTAAGACGGCCACATTAAATCGATAACAGACTGATGAACTTGTATCACTGTTACAAATCGTGCTAAAACAGAATTATTTTACTTACGATAAGAGATTTTTTATACAAGAAGACGGGTTATCAATGGGTTCCCCCTTAAGTGGGTTGTTGGCTGAAATTTACTTAAACTTCTTTGAAAATAAATACCTGTTGTCTAATTGCAATACATTCTAGAAAATCATTATTTCGTACACACGCTATGTAGATGATACTTTCGTGGTTTTTGATGGCACTTATAGGCAAATTAACAGGCTTCTTAAATACATGAATAGCGTAAATGGTAAAATTCAATTTACAATGGAAATGGAAAATAATGAAAGTATAAATTTCCTTGACTTATCTGTACGTAAACAGAATCGATCATTTACATTTAACATATACAGGAAGCCAACTACCACAGACTTAACTATACATACTAATTCGTTTCATCCACACACACAAAAAATAGCGCAGTTTAAAGCATTAGTGCATAGACTGATGACTGTACCTTTAAGCCGTGAAGACTATCGGGTTGAGTTTAAAATTATCAAATACATAGCCATAAAAAATGGTTACACAAGTGATATGGTAGATAATTTGATTCGGAAACATAAGTATAAGCAGAATAAGATAAAAAATGACAGAGATAAAGTGCAATTTGTGTCAGCCGAATTTACTAATGTGCTTCCTAATGTAATTAAAAACGAGTTCAAGAAATTAAATATCAATGTTTCATTCAGAACTGTTAATAATTTTAAAAAATATATTCAGGTTAAGATCTCCTAAAGTAATAGAAAATTGCTCAGGCATATATAAATTGTTATGTGATGATTGTGACAAGTTTTACATCGGCCAAACGGGGAGGAGATTAATTGACAGATATAAAGAACATTTACCAAAAAAGGACATCACATCAGCCAAGTCAAAATTTGCTTTACATTTAATTAATGAAAATCACAACTACACTGGGTTTATGGAGAATATGGTACTCATGCATGTCGCTAACAAAGGTCGTTTGATGGATGCGTTGGAAGAATTCGAAATTTATAAAGCATCTAAAATACATAAAGAAAGGTTGCTCAACGACCAGCTTTCATTTAGATCGAACACGTTGTATGATACCATAATAAAGATAAACAGTGAACTTTGCAATCAGCCCAGATGATATGTGACTGTCAGGCAGTGCGCACTGTCTTCGTTAGCTGTGTGTGTACGGTGTTTTAATTATGTCATTTGTAACAGTTGTGTTTGTTTTATTCGTTAGTGTGTGTATGTGTTTTTTAATAATTTCACCGACGACTCCTATATAATAGGAAGAAGAAGTTTTACCTGACGATGGGAATTTAATTCCCGAAACATATAGTGGAATATTTAACTACAAGATCGCCTGACGGATCAAATTAAGGTATAATTTCAAATTAATTGAAGACATTTCAATATTCGAAGAGAAATAATTTAAATGAACAGCTCCGAGCACAAATGAATTTGCCGAGCAAGACCAGGTATTTAGTATTTATATTGACGACGTTTTGAGAGAATGGAAAAAAATATTCAACGGCGGTATAAGGGTGCATGTTGCTACCTTGAATATACTGATTTATTCAGATAATGTAGCCCTAATAGCGGAAATGGAATGTGGTCATCAACTGGCAGTACATTTAGTACGTGATATATGTAAGGATTACAGAATTAAAATCTAAAGTCGATAAACAAAAACGATGGCATTCCTACATGAGTAAAAATTTTTATAGACAGTTCTGCAGCAAGTGAATATCTGGGCTACAAAGGTCAGTTGAAAAGTTCGCGGAACGACAACTGTAGCTTAGCGGTAAAACTAAAATATTTTGTGGGCTGCAAGATTTGTATTTTATGGGCACTACTGTTAATTTACAAATCTAACTATCAGTTCATTCAGTGTTTAGAAGCAGTTTAAAATTGACGTGTCATGCGTGTTTAGGAAAAAGGACAAAATCAAACATCAGGTGTGATACTATGTTAAAAATTGTTTAGCGCCAACGGAAATTCAAAACGAAATTGTAAATGTGTCATGAGATGGTGCGACTTCAAAACAAACGGTTTGTAAGTAGGCACTTGAGTTTAAATGTGGACGTACGAGCATTGAAAACGTGGTCGTACTGGACGCCCAAAAAATGTAACAACTCCACATGCGGCACCCATCTTGCACAACGCTTTTTCACATGAAGTTCTTAAGTTAATATATGATGCACAAGCCCACATGAGATGCCTATGATTTCAGCAACATCATCCACTCCTCAATCTGCGGTCTTCCAACAATCTATGAAATTTTTTCAATAATGTAATTTTTTGTTGCACTTTTTGGATGTCCACTGCTGGGATCGTCTTCAGTGCTTGTACGACCACGTTTAAACTCAATTGTGCCCCACTTACCATTGTTTCTGGAGGCGCAGCATTTCCTAACACATTTAAAATTTCGTTTTGATTTTTAGTTAGCGGTAAAACGTTTTTAACAGAGAATTCATCACAACACAAATGCTTGATTTTGTCCATTTTAAAAACACGCGTGACAGGAAAATTTGAAACAGCCGGTGAAGAGTGAATAAATTGACAGATATATCTGGAAATTGACAGGTGTTTACGCGAAATATACGTCTTGCAGCACACGTAAGTTTTTAGTTCTACCACTGAGCTATAGATGTCGCTCCGCGAACTTTTCAACTGACCCTCGTATATTGGTAAATAAGCTACGCAAATTCAACCGCAGAAAACTCCTTGAATTGACGACTAAAGGAACACGACTAAAGTTTTACAAAGCCGTGGCCCTCACCACACTTCTTTATGGGCAATGAGACTACCCCAGGCCAATCGTACTCACTTGGCCAAAATGAATTAACTCACACACGGAGGGGGGAGGGAGTACACTCTCCATCATTGCAAAAGTAATGCAGACACACACGACAGGACCTGGCCATTGCTCGTGTGTAGTCGCTAGAATTACCCAGTATCGGGAAAAATGATTAGAATATCGTAAGCGAATCGACGCCTGCTGCCACATCCTCAGATAGCTCTTGAATTATAAGCCGAAGGAATGGAGGAAGTGGTAAGAAGCGTTGGAGTGATCAGCTGCTGGAGACCGTAACACGAAACCATGATGTCGGTTAAATGCTTAATCAATATTTTAAATATAAATTTAAAATAAAATAAATAAAATGCTCAAGTAAAATACATAATAATTTGCTTCGTATTTACATTGAAACGAGATGTTGACTCCAGGATCCTTCAGTTCAGCTCTCGGTTCAATTGTATGGTTTTTGTATATGACGTATTGCTTGCAATCTATCAAGAAAAACAGTAAGCAAAAATTGAGGCAATGTATGAAGAGCATTTTGCCCTTGAATTGGTTTTCTCACAAATTTCTACCTCCGATTTTAAAAACCGTGCACATACAGTCACATATTCCTGTGGCAGTTGAGCTTGTTGTAGTGCAAATTGTCGTCTTTATTTTTAAACTAATATTTAATGGTAACTGTGGTTTAATGGAATGTGAAAAAAAAATACAATAAGAATTAAATTTTATTTGTTTACGAGCCGCGTTGCAAATCGGTTACACAGTGGACACTCTTATCTTAATGTGTGGTCAGACGAGATTCAGTAAACATTATACAGTACCGTTACTGGCATACAGCGGCAGTTTCCTATCTCAATAGTTTACATAACTGTTTGCCTTCTTAATGGGCCTGTGAATTGGAATTTAACAGACCAAAGGCGAGGCCAGTCTCATATTCGAGCGGGTGAAACGAGACTTCTCAGACAAGCGGCAGGTTGTACTCTTCATAAAGATTGAAGAAGGAATACTGATGTGCAGCAAAAAGTGCAAGTTGAGGGTATTCAGATTTAATAAACAGGCACATGATTTAGTTCTAAAAATGTTTTTAACATCTACTGACAATTGTTTTACTATATTCAAAATTACATCTAAAAAACTGGGCTGTTTAGGCAGTGGTCGGTTGGTATGCATCACTGTCACGTCGGCTACGTTTCGATTCCGCTCGGGAATCTTCGTCAGGCCGCCAAAAAGCAAACAGAGCGTAACAAGACAATAGCGTCAGACGTTCGCCGAATATATAATACCCAGTATCAGGTAGCAGCAACCAGTTTTTTCGACGGTCTGAGGAAGATTTCCGAGCGGAATCGAAATATTTGAAACGTGATGGCGTTTCATAGCGACCGACCACTGCTTAACACCCCGGTTTTTAGATGTAATTTTAAATACATTGACACCGACCATGCAAGCTTTCGACAATCGTTTTACTACGCGCGGTAGCTTCAGAGGGTTATGTCAACCGAGGGAAAGGCTTATAGGGAACAACATGTAATTTAAGGTGAAGGGGTTAAGGTGGTGTATGACAAAGTAGGACGATTGAAAAACCCCAGTTAAACGGTTAGCGAACAAATACTGAAACTGTTTTCTTACGGTGTGCAACAAAGCAAAAAACAGTTACTAGATAGTTGTAAATAATTTGTAGTACGCTTTTATGTCCAAGTCCATTTAGAGTCAACAATTTAATTACAAGACAAACTTTGTGTAATACATAACGTAATTAAAGTATACATGCAAACCCTAACATTTTACAAACCTAATTTAGCCACACATTGTTTAAACAATAAACATAAATTTTCAGACATTGAAAATGTCAAATTAATTTAAACGTGAAAAAACGTAACAAAATATTGGGAAAATCTTAATATTTACTAACACAGTAATAATAGTCTACTAATTGAAGAACAATTTCAAATCAAACAAAAACAAACGATTTATTTTAAATTATATATTTATTACATTAATAAAATTAAACATTAAATATATAATAAATATCTGTTTACATAAACATTACAACAATCGGAAATAGAATCGAAGCAAAATCGATTATCCGTTAACTATATTGTAAGCGAAACATTCAGTTACGATTCAAACAAACCTCTGAATATACAGAATAATTTATATGAAACGTGCGTCAGGTAAAAATAAACCTACTTACAGTGTAGTTATTTGAGGATATTACACATGTAAGTGTGTAACAATATAAAATATTCATATTGTTAGGTTAGTCTCACGGATTATCGTGTTGTACAGTGGAAACAAAACAACATATGCCATGAAGTCGCTAATTAATACCAGCTTTAATTATTCTCGACGGCCGGCCTGCACTGGTGTTTGTCTCGTAAACACTTTAATTCCAATCTGGCTAAACGGGACTTGTCCCCCAAACAGCCCGGACTTTTCCAGTTAGACAAGGCACAAACAGAACAAGAAAAAAGCAAACTTAATTCATCACACAGGAAGTACAACTTAAAAATACGTAAAAATAAAACTGAAACGTAAAACTTTTCTAGTACGACCAAAAGGACTTTACATATTGTTACTACAGTCTCACGGATCTTCGTGTTGTACAGCGGAAACAAAATACAGACACCAATGAAGTCACTAATTACCAGCTTTAATTAGTCACATATTATAATTTGAAATCAACAAGGTACTCTCATACAATAATTGAAGTTAAACTTGTCTACACGCAGCAGTAATGTCACTTTATTATAGTACCGCACCAATTAGTACAATAATCACTTTTTACTAATTCGCAACAATCACCTGATCCGCACCGAATAAATCGCCAAATGTCACTGAGTCCCGTAGAGGCTTATATGTACCCCGCAGAAGTTAAAGAGTAATTTTACATTGTCCTAATGTCAGCTATTCCCCAATAATTATAAAACAATAGTCACATTTCACTAATCCGCAACAATCACTCTTCAACATCGCCAGGTGTTGTTACTGACTTCTAAGCCGGCCGCTGTTGTTTGTATAGGTCCCGCATAGTTCCAGAATAATTTTCGATTCTATAGGCGGCGAGCCGACGTAATTTGCACAGTTAAGGGTGATAGAACAGTCTGGAGGGTACTTAAGTACCCGGCCTTGACGGAGACACTGCACTTGCGCAGCTAGCCGAGAAACGTGTACAACTTTTACATAACTGCACCTGCTGACTTTTCGATAGGTTATGTAATTGCCGTAACAATAATTACTCACATTATTGTTTTTCTTCTAATTGATAATAAGTACTAATACTTTATATACTTAAACAAGAATATTTTATTGTTTTTTTTTGTTTAAATGTTTTGAAGGTTTTTGTAATATTCTGTCATCGTGCAGACAATAAATTTAAAAAAATATCAAAACATTATCAACAAAAACAAAACAAAAATATTTTCTTCATTTTGAAATATAAATAATTATTATTTAATATAAATTTAAAAAATCTGTAAAATTACAGAAGAGTTAACAATTTTTAATAAATTAATAGATAAAATGGAAAGTCCAGATGTTTATTGGCAATGTTTTTCATTTGTCTGTCAACTGTTAAGTGGCAGTTGCCTCTAACAGAATCAGAACTTTATCTACGGTAACATTATTTCATAAAGGCTAGGTCTAGTTTACGTTTCTTCATTACACGATGTTATACTTCACTTAAATATATTGTTCTATACATGTCACTCCTTCAGTTGAAATCTAACATTTGAAGCTGCCGTAACTGACGAAACAGATGTCAGGACTAATAAGAAATATTTATAGAACGTAACCAAATGTCTATTTATTAAATTTAAATCTTCAACAAGGATCAAATAAAAAATTGTTTAGACCAAGCGGGTAGACTACAACTGGTCACGCCAACGCTTTTTCAGACCATCCACATCTTTTTGATATGTGTGTGCGTGTGCGTTCGTGTTTGTGTGTGTGTGTGTTCCGACCATTTTAGTTGATACTGGTCAGTCTTGTCGAGAACACTCAGAATATTTAATTCCTGCTATGTAACTGTATTTCTTCTACGATTCTGAAGAGTATATCTTGCCACGTACCTGAGAGACCTTATTTCGGTCGCTTGAATACGGCTGGTCTGGTATTTTGTTAAAGCCAAATTCTCAGGCCCATAGGGAAGTGTGGGGAGGGCCTTCACCTTAAAGGAATTCAGGCGTTTTTATTTCCTATTTTATTTTACAGTGAGCCTCCAGGCGGTCTAGTGGCTAACGCGGGCGATTGATGCGCTCGTGGTCCCGGGTTCAATTCCCGGCGGAGGTTCCGTACGGCGTGCACTCAGCGTCGTGAGGCAAACTGAGTAGGTGCTGAGATAACAGCGCCGCCTCGTGGCTGTGAATACCGCAACTAGCGGGTGGTGGCGCGTAGTACTAGCCATACACCGTCACACTAACACAAAAGCCGTGCGGGGTACGCCTTGGTCCTTAACGGACTGTTGAGCGGAGGTTTAATTTTTTAATTAATTTTAATTTAATTTGATTTTACAGTTCGCTTGATGGTCCCACAAATATGGTGGAACTTTTGCAGCTTCTTCACCACATCATTGTTTCAAAAATAAGATGTATTACAGCTCAGATATTAAAAATTATTGACCTCATCCAGAACAATACCATCTAATTTTGTATTTTTATTTACATTTTACGTTTTTTTACTCGATCGCTGAGTTCATTCTGGTAATTATATTCAATTTGGCTAAAGTTTTATTTATGTTCTCAAATTTGAATTAGTAATTTAGCTATTTTATAATTTATAAAAAAATTGAATTACTGAGTTTAGAGTTCTTAAGGTGGCTCCACACATATGGCTGAACTTATGTGGCTTACTGACTACTTAATTCTCTGTAGTGTAAGGCACATTATAGCCTAGATATTCAGAACTACTGACGTGGTTCAAAAGAACAGTACCATCTACAACAGTTATTTCTCCTATGAGATCAACTACATGAAAATCATCACCTTCGTTTTCAATGTAGAGGTTTGTAATCCGAAATCGTTACACATTCGATCCAACCAGATTCATTTAAACTTTATTAAAATATTCACTCAAGTGTCCAGCGACTATTCTATATGTATTAAGGGAATACTGGATTGGCGTACGCAGTATAACTTGTTTGCAGCACCTCAACTGTAAGCATACTTGTCGCACCCACCAATCAGCTACAGAACTATAAATCGAAAAGGGCGTCCGAAGAAGCGGTGAAGTGACTTCGTTTACTTGGAGGCGAAACAAACCTTCCTCGGTTTCATGCGTGGAGCTGATATCGATGAAGATGACTACAGTGTTTGCCGAAGCTGTAGAGCTCAAATAGGGTAAACAAAGTATTGTCTGGACTTATTCTAATTAAAGTTATTTTTTTACAGACAGAACATAGTATAGGAGGGAAAACACAAAATAACTTGGAAATAAGACAACCGTTAATACTTTTATTTATATGGATAAAACAAAAACTATATATCTCGAATACTATAAAGCTTTTTGTTTTAGTTAAATTTACAACTACAACGTCTGAATGACAATTGAGTTCTAGATTTAAAGAGTATGAATATTTCTATAGACATGTATAGGCGATCATCTACAGCTAATACTTTCCACTAACATACAATATTAACAATATTAAGTCAAGTTACTAGCTTACATACCTTTTTGAAGGTATACCTATTTACAGGACCTTGACAGATATCAAATCTGTCAAATTTTAAATGACAATTGCTTCATATTTTGAACAAATTCTTCATAATTACATGACCTACATAAACGCTTACAATTTTTAAAAATTTTATATAAATGTTTTAGACTCGTGTTGCAGTGAAATTTAACAACGTTGTTAAATTTAACAACAACGTGAAAGAACTATAGCCTATTCATAGTTGGGTTAAGTGTACCTTTGGTCTAACATCCGGCATAGATTTCTGCTATTTACTCCTAAATTTTGGTACACTTTTCATCCCCTAGTGTTTTTTTAGATTCCAAAATGTAATGCTATTTTCAATTTTTTGTTAGAATTTTGTTTAATATGGAATCTCTACGAGGATTAATACGATTTTTTTCAACAGATTGACCGCTCATACCAACATTCAACATTTCAACATTTTTGCCCCATACAATTCATTTCTTGAGGGGGGGGGCGATCAATCTAAAAACAACAAGGCCGTGGGTGTTGTAAAGGTGCTGTGGACAAACGCGCCAAGTTTCACGAACGTTGGTGGATGTCTTCAATAGTTATCGCGAGACAAACTCAGAAAAATTTTTTTTCTATTTATTGTAGACTTGTAAACTGTTTGACTGAGCGAACACTGAACAAATTGACTGACAAAACACATACATGATTATGAAGAGCTGACCGTTGACACATCTTCTTTTTACTGTCTACAGATTGAACAGATATACAAATTAAAGACTAATTGGCAAACATGTAAACAACTGAACAAAAGTCACTGCCACTCGCTGCTGGCATTATACAATAATTCAAATATATTAAACACTGGGCTTATATTCTGGTTGACATTACCACTTAATGTTGACATGAACACAAAAGATACATATATTACAGAACGGATAACACAGACATTACAATACAGATAATACATACTACATGTTATTCATTGAACCTGAAGGGTAGGTCTAACAATTTATATCTTTTTAGTCTGTTTGTCTTCACTATTATTTAACAAATTAATTGCTAGGTGGTTGGGATGGTATTCTAATTTATAGATGTATTTCCTGCAGAGGAGCACAATTTTTTCTCTTAAAGTTGGAACTTTTAGATCTCGGTGTATAGAATTATTGGAGACAAATCATGAAGCGTCGACTATTGTTGTTAAAGTTTTAGACTGAAAACGCTGTACAATCTCGATGTTACTCGTACTAGCAGTACCCCAAATTTGAATACCGTAAGTCCATACCGGTTTAAGAACTGCTTTATATAATACAAGTTGGTTGACTTTGTTTCTTCCACGTTAGTCTCCTGTCCAGGTGCATCCCAAGGTACTCAGCACTTTCAGCTTAGTGTATTGATTGACCGTTAATTGTTAGTGGAAGGCAGTTAGTCTTACGTGTGCTGAAGGTAACGTGTACAACTTGGACGAATTGATTTTTATGCGTCACTTATCAAGCCATAACTGAACGCTTTTTAATGATTCTTGTAGCATAAGAGACGATACTGAGGGGTCGGAGTGTGTCGCTAGGGTTGCTGTGTCATAAGCTTAGGTAGCAACAGCGGTTTCATTTGCTGACGGTAAGTCCGATGTGAACAGAAGGTAGAGCAGAGGACCCAGGACACTACCCTGCGGAAAATACCACACCCCACTGGTATGAGAGGAGAAGTAGCATCCGAGAACTTGATTTGAAACACTCTGCCCACTATGTAGGAATGTAGAATACGGTAACAATTATGTGGCAGATTTTATTTATTTTGAATAACAGTCCAAGATGCCAGACATTGTCAAATTCCTGGGAAACTTTATCAGAACATCTTTGATTCTAGCGATTTATTGATAAAATTTGTTATTAAGTATATTTGATCCTCCGTAGAGCCAACCTAACAACCCAGAACATTCTCCACTCTTCCCCCCGTCCACTGTGGCAAGTGTTACCCAGTCAAGGCTGCTCTCAAGTGTGTTATAGTGTATTCAAGAACACTTGATATACGCATTAAGCCAGCGTGGAGTAAGGAGGGAAAGCTGTACTGGACCTCTGCGCGACCTGGTTTAAACTAAAGCTAAAGCAGCCGGCTTGTCAGTTCAGTAAGTCAGCGTTTCTTCCTTAGCGCGGGTCGAGTGTTTGTCGAAGTGAAGTGTTATTAATTGTGTGGAACCCTTTTATTTGACATTATTGTTGCGTGTTTACTAGTTTAACTTCATTTATTGTACGAGCTGATTATAAACTGTTATTTGTGATAATCAAAGCTGGTGATTAGTGACTTAATTGGTGTGTTGTATTTTGTTTTCCACTGTACCATACAACGATCAGTAGACCGTCGTAACAATATGTAGATGATGGATCGAGTAGAAATGATTCGAGTAAACACGGTAGAGTTAAAACTAAGAATTCTCTTCGGTTGTTCAACCATATGTAATATATCATTACTGTCAAACGTTCTTTATTTTCCGAATGACCTTCGCAAAGTCGACGTCCCCTGTAGGAGCTGCTGACGGTAAGCGGCGCGATGTAGGCCTACTCAGAACGAGACTTTCCTCCTGTTCTTCATGTGTTCCTTAGTGATGAGCAGCGCGTACTCGGTGTTTGATTCTTCTAGCGGAACCTTGTAACCAATAAAGGGCAACCACACGAGAGCAGTCAACCAGTAGTAAAGTGTGTCGCCCACTTTCAGTTCAGTGTTTGTGTTCAAGAACTGCCAGAAATAATACTCAGGAGTTACCTGAAGTATTCTGTAACGAAAAAACCCTCCTTTCATTGCGTAATGCACGTGTGTCGAGTTCTCGGCGAATGTGTGGTTTACAATCGGCTTATTGACGTTACCGTAGAAATCGCACAACGCCAATCTGGGATACGGTGCTGGAAACATATAACTGGCGTTAAAAGAGATTAATTAGTCAAATATTAGCGAACGAAATGTAAGCACACACACACACACACACACACACACACACACACACACACACACACACACACACACACACACACACACACACACACACACACACACACACACACACACACACACACACACACACACACACACACACACATTACTATTAATAATATTAAAAACTTTTAACAAGAATATATTATTTATATTGTAAATTACAAACATTTCGATATAAATTCAACTATCATCATCAGATATAATTAATAAATTCAAAAATTTCAAATTAAATTTAAAAATCAAAGTAAATTTAAAAATTCATTTATTAATTATATCTGATTATGATTGTTGGATTACTATCGAAACGTTTGTAATTACAAAATAAAAAATATATTCTTGTTAAAAGTTTTTTTTTAATAATATAAAACAACAAGGAAAATTTGAGAATATATGAACATATATATATTGCGACGATACAAATAAATATTTTCGCATAGGATAATTATGTGTGTTTAAATTATCCACAAGTCTATATTGGAGGTGTAGAAAAATTATTTATAACCCAAGTAAATAATTGTTTATATGATAAATTTAAATTAAACAAAATGCCATGTATAGTATTTCATTTGTTTTCAAAGAGTTTATATAGTTCAGTTTTGGTAGGTTTCACTTGAAACGTATTCCTTTACACTCGGCGTGACGTCACTCGCTCCGTCGCTGTTACGCTCCTCTCTGCAATGTTGGCCGGTCTCCTCTCTCACTCTCACTCTCTCTCTCTCTCTTTCTCTCCCCGCTGGGGTGCGCCGAACAGCTGATAACACTGATGCACATTTTACACACGAATTTTCACTTTCCGAATCGTTTGTTTACTCGCTCGCAATTGGTTATTATTAATTGTTACTCGGAGTGATAATGAATGATATTATTTAAAAGCGGTGTGTATTGCTTACACCATCCGGCTATTCTTCAAGTGTTCCGCGTTAATAAGGATTTATCACAGTAGATAAATCTCCCTAAGCGGAAAATCTTCCACTAACACGTAATAGCACTTGAATATTTTATAACTGGTAGTTCACCAACTTGGTTCTAATCGACAAACTCGAAAAGAGTCCCAAGACTTAGAGTTGCTCTAAATTAAACCAGTTCGAACAAGAAAAAACTCTTGAAGAACAGCACACGTTCACTAGGCAACGGCTTCCGATGAACTGCCCCGAAGTACACCTGACAACCGACGGATCTGACTGAATTTAGGGGCTTCTGATTGGTCAATCGACTGTCTAAGTGGTAGATTGGACAAAAGATAGACGCGTTGCAGGCGAAACTTTGTATAAATCTGCGAGTGCCTGCTTAGATTTTATCTAGAATTTTTATTACTCTTCAGTTGATAAGAGTCAAAAGTTGAGTTTTCAACTACTAAAAAACCACATTTAAAAAATAGCTGAGAACAAAAGAGTATACAGAAAATGTAGCTTTTTACATAAATAATTCACTGTCAAAGTCTCATGCCGATCGGATAACAAACGCGGAAAGTATAACACGAATGTTCACCACACGCGAACGCGAGCACATATTCACAAACAAAGTACATGACATTATAGAACAAAATTTTGCAAAAATTTGGTATAACACAAGTCCTTACCCATCATTAAATGCAAAACGTGTAGCTAATTGACAAAAATTGCATAAATCAATCTAAAACATGCTAATGTCCGTCATCCATGCTCTGATATTCTTATTATAGATCATCATCCTGTGTTTTGTTGCTACATATGTATATATAAGTATATTTTTTCTATATAAGTAACTCGATGTTTCTTGCAGTAATTATATAATTTGTGATGTTTTCAATTTGTTTCTTCTGCGAGTAGTATAATTTCGTATATTCCTTTTAACACCTGACGCACGTTTCACTGAAAAATATCAGTATCATCAGAGGTTTCTAAGTAAATTAATCTAATTTATTTACTTAGAAACGTTTGATGATACTGATATTTTTCAGTGAAACGTGCGTCAGGTGTTATAAAGAATATACAAAATTATACTACTTGCAGAAGAAACAAATTGAAAACATCAAAAATTATATATATATATATATATATATATATATATATATATTGCAACGATACAGCCATAGCTGTATTAGGCATTAATTTAAATAAATGTAAATTTTATATAATTTGTATAAGTTACGTGTAAATGGACGGGTCTGAGATTGCAGAAATATTTCATTGTTAGATTAGGGTAGCAATTAACCTGTTCCGACACGCAGTGAACACCTGCTCAATTGTATGTGTGTTAAACGTGTATCTTGTGTGTATGAGTGAAGCAGGCATAGACAGGAAACTCAGCAACCCGCCCCAAGTAATTAATAAAATAATTGTTTTAATTCAATGTGAGAAAACTAATTAATGTATGATCAAACCAAAGGCACCAAAGTGTGGGTAAAAATTATAGTTATCCCCAGTGAAAAGATGACGTTAATAGAACACGTTATGCGAAGACAGTGCAAAATAAACGTGCTAAAAAATACGCAAATTACCCTAAGACGCTCAAATTAATATAGTGAGTGATTAGTCGAAGTAGCTACATTTGTGCTATCTCGATTCTGTGCAAAACAGTGCTATTTGCTAATAATTGCAAATAGATTAAAAGGTTCGGTAGTGGGGGCTGTCACGAGATACGCAGGTATCGACAGGATGATTTTGGAGCCGACCAGCGCGGAATCTCGAGAGGGTATAAATTAAGGGTTCGACCAGATTGAAACTTCATTTCAAGACTCAGTTGCAGCCAGACATGCTGTCCGTCGGCAAAACAGTTTATATTTTTTACAAGTCGCAGTAACAAACGAAATGACGTTTATTAAAGTCACGACAAGATTACGGGAAAAGTAAATACAGCAATAGTTAGTCTATCAAGAGTATATCCAGGAAATATGCTGTAGATCGACGCTGGACTCTAGACATATCCAGGGAAGCTGCCGTAGATCGACGCTGAACTCTAGACGTATCCAGGAAAGCTGCCGTAGATCGACGCTGGACCCTAGACGTATCCAGGACCACGCCAGAACAAGAGGAATGGAAAATTAACTCTAGACAACGCTGGAACCTGGACAACAATCGTAAGATCATCAGAAATCGAGGTGACATGGTTAATGCATTTTAAATGATTTATAAAACAAAAGAGCTCATAAAGACGATTTCAAAAGACAGTAAATTGAAACAAAGAAAGTTTATATTTAGTAATAATATATTAAAATGTAAATAAATGTTTAGTCGTAAGAATGAGCGATCGCATAATAAATATAGAAGCAGTAATAAATGAAAGAGAATTTAAAGTAAAGAGAGTAGACTTTATTATAAAAATAAATAGTAAAGTAATTAGATATTTGAAGTATAAAAAGATTAATTTAAAGTTGAATATTAAAACAAAAGCCAGTCTACAAGAAATTAATATAAAGTTAAATTGAAGTCAAAACATTGGTATAGACTGAGCGAGTAGAGGTCAGATCTGAGATAAGACAATTTATTTCAATATAAGAATGTTTTAATTTTATAATAAATTAATACAAATTATTTAACATATTTAGATATAAGATTGACATGTTTAGATATAAGAATTTTTTAAATATGTGTAATATTGCATATCGTAAGATATAAACATTAAATAATGACCAATATCGTGACCGACAAATTAATGATGTTTATGAATAATTTTAATAATGAAAAAATAATAAATATTGTAACGTACCAAAATATCAGTTACATAAAATAACAATCTAATACGTCAAATAAAAGGATATCATGAAAATATTTCATCGAGAGTAGAAGAAGGAATAGGAGAATACAAATAAAATGTGTATCTACGAATGAATAATATTGAACGAACCCAACGAAGAAGAAAGAAGAGTAATAAGAGTATCATCGAGTATAACAAAGAGAGAGAAAATACCAACGAGCCAATATAATACGTTAGCATCCAGGCCCAATAGATCAAAATAGTGAGGGGATATGCCGAGAATAATTATCAACATAAAAAGGAGACGAATCAAGTACAATCACAATAGTGATAAAACAAACGAATTTGTTTATTAGTGTGAAATAATATGGGACAATGACTACCATAACCATGAATAAAAATATGGAAGAGTATGACAATATTAAGGGAACATGTATTATTAGAAATAATGTGTAACCAAGGAGAACACCGACAGTGAGAAACAACTAACCAGAAGAAGAAAAGAAGAAGAAGAGGAAAAGAAATGTACCATGAAGAATGAAGATCATGTACGAACAGTACAAGACATCAACATTCACAAGATAGACAAGGAACTAAAATCAATATAGTGACCAGAAGAAGTGTAATGATTATTTGAATACCAATAACAAAGACACCCAGTGTTGAGCATTAATAAGTGATCACGAACAATGACAGTGAAAACTTTATATAAGTGTAACAACATGTGATATGATAACCTTTTTACCCCAAGTAAACAGTACAAACAATACCAGTGAAAATGTTTATAACGGAGAGAAGTGTCTAACCATTGTAAGTGAAAGAATCCACGATTAACTAGTGAAATGCACAGGCAATTAGTGTAACAAGTTTAATCCAAGATTATAAAATCACAGAAATAATCAATAAGACCACCAAAAAATACGAGACAGCAAAGTAAATTAATTGTTCATAGGAATTAATAATAAAAGCCTTGTAATCCTTAATATGAAATGTGCCTGAATGCCATAGCAACACAGGACAAAATGTAAATGAATACCAGAACAAATAGTAGCAAATAAACTAATTTGTTGAGTATAAACCAGTCAATGTACCAAAGACTAGGTACAATCCACCAAAATATGTAACATAATTAGACTAAGAATACCAGTATTATTGTTTCAACAAATAGTGTAAAAATGTGTACAAAATGTGTAAAACTTAATAATAAACCATTGTAGTAGAATGCCATAATGAGATGGCAATAGTTGAGTTAAATACTGTAAAAAACTAGGTAACACATTGTTGTCAGACAACTGACACATAACCTCACAGGAATTGAACCTGTAACCTAAAATCATGTACATTAATTAAACCAAGCAATTATACACAATTGTTTCAAACAGAGACTAAATAAGAATAAAAATGCAAAGCAATGAATACCATATGAACTGAACGACACAACAAATGAATCAGATTGAATACAATATCATTAAGATAAATAGACAGAACCCCAATGTGACAAGAAAGTTAGTCAAAAAACATTATCAAAACTTATCAGGAGAGTGTAACAAATGTTACCAGTAGTTAGAGAAATGTTCAATACTGCTATGAGAACATCTCACAAATATTCTAGTAGTAGTTTAATAATTGAAATATTATAAACTAACTAACTGCAATCATAGAACCAGGTGTAAATAACCACCATACTATAACTTAGAGAGCTTTCAAATGACAAAAAGTTGATGAATACATTGAACTAATCATGTACAACAACTGTACACAATTTTAATTACTAACAATATATCCCATGTGTACTAAAATAACTAAATAAGTGACAAAATGGCGAGATGAGAGCAGAATGCATTTTAAATCATACTATATGTGAGTACAAAATAATATTTTTCCAAAATAAAGTAGGAACAAATGTATATAGATATACCTATTAGTGTTATGATGTAAAAAATTTGTAGTAGAATAAGGAATAATAGCGATATGAATAAATGTAAACAATCGGACATAGTTGGCATAGACGCCATTAACAGATTTTGTTTAAACTATAAATATAACAAGATTATGTACTAACATGAAGGAGAAATGGACTCAGAATGTTTAGTAATAAGTATTAAAGTAAAATTACAACGAAATATAGTGAAAAAGACTTATTTGTATTAAGAACCACTATATGAGTTTTCAAGAAGATCAAGTGAATTAATAATGGACGGAATTAGTGCTTGTTTGGACTTAAAATAAAGCCGCAAGTGTCCGCGATTTAATGCCACTATCCAAATGACGATATGACAAAAAATTAGAAACTTATAGCCATTATAAGTTTTTCAGTCAATTTTGAATGTCCATGCATACGTCAGAGATAATCTCGAACCCATGCTTAGAGACGCTAAGAATTAAAATTTTTATTTAACCAGTGTGTTTGGGGTGGAGAGTATGACCTTTTAAACCAATCAAATAGCTTAATTTTACCAAAACGAAAAGAGACGCTTTAGCGAGATGATACAATCGTTCACCAACACCCGAGGCGAGAGGACTGTGTAAAAGTCGGCAAGATATTTTTTGAAATGTGCGCGTCACCTCCCAGTAACACAGACAGACATTAACCTTATACCAAACACCACATTACCGAGTGTCAGTGAATTAAGTGAATAGTGAATTAACATGACCAGTGTATAATAAGGGTCATGTTCAGTGTAAATAACCAGGGAGTACAATATTTTGATAATTTTAAAGAAAATGACAAAAGGAATAATTCTCGTTGATTAACGAAAGTTATTGTTTTGACTTCACTAATCAAGTTAACGCTTGATAACTAATGATGAACAATTATCAGAATTTTATGAACGCAGTTATAGCACAATCTAATGGCAATAATTAATTAAAAAATAATTATTTTATATTTAAAGAATAATTGAGAACGGCGGAATTAAAGTTAAATACCGCTCATTAGTATGTGAATATAGTCGCTTACTTGACTATAACTTTTGAATTAATGAATAATAATTTTCTTGTGCGAATATTTTCATGACTGATAATTACACATCATATGAATAATAAATAAAGTGTTTGTAACTATAATATTAAGACTATTATATATATATAACATTACTTATTATAAATAACTACTTACTTGTTCCTAGGCAAACTAACCTAGAACCAAAGCGTATATTTTGTCACAAAGAAACAATTCTGTCCTCAAATGATTTTTATGAAATTAAAGCGATAATAAGAGTTTTTTTTTTAATTTTTTCTCTTTCCAGTACATGGCAGTAATAACTACTGAATTAACAATAATATTTTAACAGTGCAACGTTCAAAGCACGTGTTGACATTAGTTTCTCTAGACCTCAAAATACCATACGATAGTACGATATTATCGGCTACCGTATCGAGTTTAATAATTTTAAATTTTTGTTCTTTTTTATAATAGTAGATAAGTAAATATTGTTATTCAAACTCACATCTTTATATCTGGTATCATGTATCTTAAAAGAATTCACGCAAATTGGTAATATAATTAACCAAAGTGAACATAACCAAGTTCACAATATTATCGTACATTGCAACAGTGTTACCAGCCTTGAGCTGCAGAGATCTCAATATTTGTTTAATTTGTTGTTGTTTATAAAAATATCATATTAATTGTTTTAAAAGAGTTTTGCTGAATTTAACCATTGTCAATAAAATCCTCAGTTTATTATCAGTGGACACAGAGTTTTAATTTCTATAAAATAGAAGCAACAGTTTATTTTTTTTAGAAACAAGTATCTCATAAGGTGGCGGTAATATTTAAATTACTGATATCATATCATTCAACTTACAATTGACTATTTGAATTATTTTATTTATGTGCATTGTTACGATATTCAAAAGGAATATCTGTGTATGTCAAGTGTGTTTACAGTAAGAGAAGTCGCCACCGAGAAGAGTGAAGTTATCCAGGGATGGTAAGTGGGGAGGTAAATACAGTGAACTAATAACGAGACTAATACTCTTTTAAACACGAACATTAATTTCAATCGCCCATTGTTAAATAATCATACTGAATTTTAAACACATCGTAAGTCAGTGTCTACGACAGCAACAACATTTCAATTTTAATAATAATAATAAATAAAATCTATACAAGTCGTTACATTACAATATGAGTTTTTAATATTGATAATAAAAATACTCTTATTATATTTACACCTGAACCCCAAATACACGTACATGTTGTTAGTAATCTATATATATAAAGTGTATGAGTTCAATTAATGTACCAATTAAATTGCACAGAATATATAACTTGTTACACATTTTTGTCGCCCTTGACGGTGGCACGACACGCTTACATTTAATAACATTGTATCGTTGCAATATATATTGTTACGACGGTCTACTCGATCGTCGTAGGTACAGTGGAAACAAAATAAGTACAAGACACCAATTAAGTCACTAATCACACCTTTAATTGTTATAGTAAAACAGTTCGTAATTAACAACACAGTGTCTACAACAAATCAAATGAAATTGTTCATACGCAATAAAATGTCCACTAATATTAAAACTCAACTGTATTACAATTATACCGTCCGAATATAAAACGCAACACTTCACTAATAACTACTTGAACGTACACCGTAATAACTCGAACCGCTCTGTAAATATATCGCACTAATACTCTCGAACCGCACAGTCAAAAATCTCGCATTGAACTGAAAGCTAAGGCCGCTACGCGATGTATTTATAGTCACGCTCATACACCAGAAGCTTCCAAACTGCGTCTTATCTCTCGTGAATTACGTAATTACTACGGCCTTGAACAGTCGAGACGATTCTCGCAAAATGCGTCTAGCAGCACGTACACCACACGCTTACGTCGAGATCTTTCTGGCACATTCGATAAACGCGTAGATTGTTCTGTGCTGTCGTAGCACTGCCCCCTCCTTAAGCCTGTTCGTCCCGAACTGGCAAAGCGTCTCTAATTTTGTATTTAGCCAGGCGATCTAGGTGGACGACCTTGAACTTTCGCTGTCCTTCCTGTTGAATCCGATAAACAACATCGTTAATTCTTTTTTTCACAGTGTAGGGTCCTTCCCAGTTAGACTGAAGCTTAGGTGAGCGACCACGACGGCGCTTTGGATTGAACAACCAGACCTGATCTCCTTCTTGGAAACCCACACTATTGCTGCGAATGTCATACCGAGTTTTCATTTTATCACTGGCAATCCTCAGCCGTCCTCTTACCAAACGATTCATTTCTCGCAGTTGGTTTTCTAATTGCGAGGAATAGTTCTTTGGCTCTTGGGACTGAGTCTCAGGTGATCCAAACATCAAGTCCCCAGGAAGACGAATCTCCCGCCCAAACACCAATTTTGCTGGAGTCATGCCGGTTGTGTCATGTACTGATGACCTATACGCCACAAGGAATAGTGGTATACGTTGGTCCCAGTCTGTTTGGTTCTCGTCAACAACTTTCGAAAGATGCTGCTCAAGTGTCCTGTTGAACCTCTCAACCATCCCGTCCGACTGAGGATGCAGAGGCGTTGTCCTGGTCTTTCGAATTCCAAGTAGACGGCATAATTCTTTAAACACTCCTGATTCGAAATGTCTCCCTTGATCCGTATGGATTTCCATAGGGGCTCCATAACGGCAACAGAAGTTGTGAACTAACTGCTTTGCCACAGTGGTAACCTCCTGATTTGGAATTGCGTAGGCTTCCACCCACTTAGTAAAGTAGTCACCTACAACCATGATGTACCGGTTTCCATCGTCAGTAACTGGGAATGGTCCAGCAATGTCTATGGCAATTCTCTCGAAACGTTGTCCAACGTTATACTGTCTCATTTTTCCCCTGCTTCTGGTTTGTGGGCCCTTGCTTGCAGCACATATTTCACACGTCCGAACCCATTCCTCTACGTCGTGGCGAAGATGAAGCCAATAGAATCGCTTCCGTATTTTGTCAAGGGGTTTGTTAACGCCAAGATGGCCTCCAGATGTTCCATCATGCATCTCCTTCAAAACAGACTGCACTTTACTTCGGGGAACTATCAACTGCATGACCACGTCTCGTCCATCTGCACTTTCCCAAGCCCTTTTCAGCAATCCGTTTTCTAAGGTGAGAGATTCCCATTGTGCCCAGTAGCCCTTCGGCACTTCGGAACCATGGCAGATATCTTGCCAATCCGGGCGGCGACCTTCCTCTTTTGCTGTCAAGATCGGTCCAATGTCTTCATCAGTCATCTGTTCTTGTCGACAGTCTTGTGTTGACCAACCATCAGCCAGGAAATCTACAGTGATGGCTTGAACATGTTCGCTTGAGTTTTATTCTTCCTTTCTGTGGCAATGTCGGCAGTCTTCCGGGCATGGTCTTCGTGATAAGCCATCTGCATTACCGTGCAGGCGCCCCCGCCGATGTTGTACCTTGAAGTTGTATTCTTGCAGACGTTCGAGCCACCTTGCCAACTGTCCTTCCGGATTTTTAAATCTCAAGAGCCATGCAAGTGCAGCATGGTCGGTACGTAGTGAAAACTCTCTCCCATAGAGGTATTTATGGAAGTGCTCCAAAGCTCTGACAATTGCCAACAACTCTCTTCTTGTAACACAATAATTTCTCTCTGGTTTAGAAAGCGTCTTGCTGTAATACGCTAGTACTCGTTCTTCACCGTTCTGCACTTGAGACAAAACTGCTCCTAGACCAGTATTGCTTGCGTCTGTGTCTACGATGTACTTCCCTTCGGAAGCTGGAAAAGCGAGAATTGGCTGCGAACATAATGCAATCTTCAACGTTCTAAATGCTTGTTCACACTCTCTCGACCATTGGAAGTTTCGTTTATTTTCCGTTAGCTCATGTAGTGGTTTAGCAATAGTAGCGAAGCCTTTCACAAAACGTCGGTAATATGAGCATAACCCCAGGAAACTCCGAACTTCGTGTTTATTCTTCGGAACTGGCCAGTCTCTTATGGTGTCTACTTTATTAGGATCCATGCTAACGCCCGCTGCCGAAACCAGATGGCCCAAATACTGTACTTCCTTCTGGAATAGAGAACACTTCTTCGGGCTCAGCTTCAGTTGTGCACCGTGAATTCTAGTTAGAACTTCCTTAAGGTTTTCCAAATGATCTTCGAAAGTCTTCCCGATCACTATGACATCGTCTAAGTAAACAAGGCAAGTTTTCCACGTCAGGCCTCGGAGTATCAGGTCCATCAATCTCTCAAATATTGCCGGTGCATTACAGAGTCCAAATGGCATGACGTTAAATTGGAATAAGCCACTTGGGGTCGAGAAAGCGGTCTTTTCCTTGTCTTCTTGATGAAGACACACTTGCCAATATCCACTCTTCAGGTCCAATGTGGAAAACCACTGTGCTCCGGACAACGTGTCGAGTGTATTGTCAACGCGAGGTAATGGATAGCAGTCTTTCTTTGTAACGTCATTTAACCTCCGGTAGTCTACGCAGAAACGCAATCCACCATCCTTCTTCGCTACCAGCACTACAGGGGAAGACCAAGCACTTGACGAAGGTTCAATTACTCCCTCTGTCAACATGTCCTGTACTAACCGAGACATCTCCTCTTGTTTAGATAATGGAGGCCTTCGAGGAGGTTGGCGTATCGGTGTTGTGTCCCCGGTATTGATGCGATGTTGCACAAGAGAGGTTCTTCCCAGTGACTGTCCCCGAACTGCAAAACAATCTTTGAATTCGTGTAAAAACTGTCCGAGTTCTTTTACCTCACCACTTGAGAGGTCGTTAGAAGATCTGTTCAATAATTCTTGCAGTTCCTCTGGTAATTTAGAAGTATCCGAAGAACTGGGTCTTCGTTGCGTTATTCCGGCTACCCAGGCCACAGGAGTCAATTTGCCTAGGAGCGTATTGCTTTGTAAAGTGATAGCTTGATCCAAAATATTCGCCACTCTAATAGGTACATTTCCGGTTTCGTCAGGTTTTACTAAACTTCTGGCAATTAGTATGCCCGGTGTGCTGACTACCTGGGGTTCGAATATAGAGCACTGATTGCCCTTAGTATCTACCGCAGTTCTAACCATGATGATCTTTTCGGAGTTTGGCGGAACAGTTACGGCCACTTGGTTTATGACGTCCATCGATTTTTCTGCTGTCGTCATTGTTGATAGCATTACCTCTTCGCCTCCGATTCTCAAGACTTTGTTTTTGAAGTCGACTATAAATCCGTATGCGTTCATAACGTCCACACCAAGAATTGCTTCATCCACAATGTCTGCAACAAGTACTTGATGATTAAACTCAAGTCTACCGAGGCGTAGGTGTATCTCCACTTTTCCATACACTTTTACAGGCCGTCCAGTAGCTGTTCGCAAGCTGCAAGAGCACCAGATTGGCTTGAGATCTTTCACCACGTCGGGGCGCACAATAGAAACTGTTGCGCCTGTGTCAACTGTAATCGAGGTTGGCCTTTCTTGAACAAATCCGGTAACTACCAAGCTCCCGGTGTTTTTCTGAAGCGTAGAAATTGCGTATTCTTTAGGGGCTTCGTTCCTCCAGTTAGTCAGCACACGCCCCGTTGCACCGACTATTGCTCGTTTCCCTGCTGCTGAATTCTAACCCGACAATCTCGTTGTAGATGTCCAGGTTTCCCACATCGATAACACTTCGGTCTTCCATCCTTTCTTATTTTATTCTGTGGCGCCGACCGTCGAGTCTCTGTTCCTTGTTCTTCTTCCTCATCGTCTGTGCCGTCGCGATCTTTTAGCGCGCGCACTTTATGACTTGTCCAACCAGACGCTGATTTGGCGGCCTCAAATTGCAAAGCATGTACCAGGGCGTCCGCACTGTTCTGGTGTCTTGCCATTCGTAACACTTGCTGTAGTTCGTTATCTCGGACACCGGCAGTAAATGTCTGCATCGCAAAACGCGTTCGAAAATCTTCTGGCGCTTCAGGATAGGCCAGTCTAATTAGTCTGTCGATACTTGCTTCAAACTCTTGAAGACTTTCCCCGGAATGCTGTCGCCTTGCTCTCAACTAGGTGCAGTACACATCTCGCAAATGTTTATCACCATACCGTAATTCTAGAGCTTTTATCAACTCGGCATAGGTGTTCTGGCTGTCAGGTGGCACTTTCTGTAGTAGTTCTGCCGCGGGTCCTTTTAATGCAAGAACAAGTGAAACAGCCTTGTCTTTTTCTGTCCAATTATTTGCGCATGCAGCAGCTTCAAATTGGCGGAGGTACGTTGCCCAGTGAGTGCTTCCGTCAAAGGTTGGAGCTTTGACATGAACTGTCCCTACTGCAGGCAAAGTGACTTTCTCTGTTAACTTATTTTCTGTGTATTTTTCTGTCTTGATCACTGGTACAGTCTGTTCAGAATTTGTTTTGGTTGAATCTTCATGCACTGTTCAACTTCAATTTTAATTTGTTCTCTTATATTTGCCATTGAGTTTTCTACTGCAGATATTTTTGTTGACATAACTTCTTCTACAGTCAAGACAGATTTTTCTACTTTAGCTATTTTATTTGACATGGATTCTTCTACGTCAGATATTCTGGTAATCTGATTGTTGAGCTCACCTCGTAATTCACCTACGTCACCACGTAGGAGACCCAATTCTGCGGTAGTATGTTCTTGCATCTGCTTTTGTTCATGAATTAATGCTTTGATGTCACCTGCTTCTTGCTTACGTTTTTCATCCTGTCTTTCTTCTGTTTCTAGCATTAGTGCTTTCTGACGTTCCTCTGCTTCTTCTCTTTCTTGTATTCGTTCTTCTTTTTGTCGTCTTTCTGCTTCCTCCGCCTCCTGTCTGCGTTTCTCGTCCTGTCGTTTTTCTGTCTGCAACAGCAGCGCCTGTAAATTTTCCATCATCTGACTGGCATCCATTGTTTATCAATTAATTACGAATCACACTCGTCTTGTACAAAGCATCCACTGTTTCCACTGTTAACCGTTCTATCCCACTTCTGACACCACTGTTACGACGGTCTACTCGATCGTCGTAGGTACAGTGGAAACAAAATAAGTACAAGACACCAATTAAGTCACTAATCACACCTTTAATTGTTATAGTAAAACAGTTCGTAATTAACAACACAGTGTCTACAACAAATCAAATGAAATTGTTCATACGCAATAAAATGTCCACTAATATTAAAACTCAACTGTATTACAATTATACCGTCCGAATATAAAACGCAACACTTCACTAATAACTACTTGAACGTACACCGTAATAACTCGAACCGCTCTGTAAATATATCGCACTAATACTCTCGAACCGCACAGTCAAAAATCTCGCATTGAACTGAAAGCTAAGGCCGCTACGCGATGTATTTATAGTCACGCTCATACACCAGAAGCTTCCAAACTGCGTCTTATCTCTCGTGAATTATGTAATTACTACGGCCTTGACACAGTCGAGACGATTCTCGCAAAATGCGTCTAGCAGCACGTACACCACACGCTTACGTCGAGATCTTTCTGGCACATTCGATAAACGCGTAGATTGTTCTGTGCTGTCGTAGCAATATATTACATTTAATATTTATAAATAAATTTACTTCAAGATATAACTTTTTTTTCCTTATTAGGAACATGTTTCGGGTACCATCTTGTACCCATCCTCAGCCTTCCGGTTTTTGTGTCTGGTGAAGTACATATGTGTTGATTGACTATTATTATTGTGGCTTCCTGTTGGCTTCTGGTACTTCAAATTGATTTTATTGTGTGTGGTTGTGGTGTATGTGTTAGTTTTTTGTGTATTTTCGATGTTGAGTGTTTTGAATATTGTGTCATGTTTTGCATTGATTTGTATTTGTTCAGGAATTAGTTTGTTTTGTGTTTTATGTTTGTATATTTGTAAATTTTCCCAAATGGTAATTATGATGCCTTTGTGTGGTATATGTTTTATTAGTGTTACATTGGTTATGTCTGGGAATTCATGTCCTGTGTTTATTGCATGTGTGGGTAAATTAGATTTATATATTTCTGTTTTTTTGTATGCGTTTTGGTGTTCAAAATAACGTTTTTCGAGCTGTTTTTTTGTTTGTCCTATGTAACATTTATTGCAATCTTGGCATTCAATTTTGTATATACCGTTATTTGTTGTATTATCTTTGTTGTGTGGGCTATTTAGTTTTTGTAAATTATTTTTATTAGTTTTGTATGCTATTTTTATATCTGTGTTTTTAAATAGTTTTGTTAGTTTTGTCATTTTATTATTTATGTATGTGAATGTGGCCCATTTGTTGTTGTTGTTATTACTTATGTGTTATTCATTTTGATTAATTCTTAATTGTTCAGTTTTTATTTTATATTTGATTTTATTTTCTATTTTGTTCACAATATTTTTATTGTATCCATTTTCATAACCAATTTGGTATATTATATTTCTTTCTTTGTCAGTTTCTTGTTTGTTTAGGGGAATTTTGCACATTCTGTTAAATAGCGAATAGAATGCTGCCATTTTATGTTGTGGGGGGTGGTCAGAATGATTAGGTATAATGATGTTAGTAGAAGTTGGTTTTGTATATATTGCATATTGTATGTGGTTGTTGTATCTTGTATCTTGTGATGGTTATGTCTAAATAGTTGATTTTGTTATGTTTTTCTTTTTCTTCTCTGAATTGTATTTTAGGATGTATGTCATTGATTTGTTTTAGTATGTTCTCTGCATTCGTGTTTTTGTTATTTGATACATATAGCCCATCATCTACATATCTTATCCATATGCCATTTGGATCATATGATTTTATAATATTTTGTGTTTTGGTGTCTATGTTTTGTAGGAATATTTCTGCTATTATGCTTGATAATGGTGATCCCGTTGCTAAATCTTCTTGCTGTTGATAAATTGTGCTATTACATTCAAAGTAATTTTGTTTTAGTATTAGTTGGAGGCTATTTTTTATTTCGGTTATATATTGTTTGTTTTCATTTTGTTCTTTAAGTTTGTTTATTATTATGTCTATTGTTTCTTCTACTGGGATGTTGGTGTACATGTTTGTGATATCATATGATGTGAAAAATGTATTTTCATTTATATTTATTATTTTTAGTTTGTCTATTAATTCGTATGTATTTTTTATGTTATGATGGTTATTTTTTAGATGGTTACTTTTTAGTTTTTGTGTTATTGTAAATTTATTTATAAATATTAAATGTATTGTATACATCAAGAAACGGACTGTAGCAGAAAGTGATTGAAAATATATATATATATATATATATATATATATATATATAATAAAAACTGAACGATTAAGAGTTAATCAAAATGAACAACACATAAATAATAACAACAACAACAAAATGGGCCACATTCACATACATAAATAATAAAATGACAAAACTAACAAAACTATTTAAAAACACAGATATAAAAATAGCATACAAAACTAATAAAAATAATTTACAAAAACTAAATAGCCCACACAACAAAGATAATACAACAAATAACGGTATATACAAAATTGAATGCCAAGATTGCAATAAATGTTACATAGGACAAACAAAAAAACAGCTCGAAAAACGTTATTTTGAACACCAAAACGCATACAAAAAAACAGAAATATATAAATCTAATTTACCCACACATGCAATAAACACAGGACATGAATTCCCAGACATAACCAATGTAACACTAATAAAACATATACCACACAAAGGCACCATAATGAACATTTGGGAAAATTTACAAATATACAAACATAAAACACAAAACAAACTAATACCTGAACAAATACAAATTCAATACAAAACATGACACAATATTCAAAACACTCAACATCGAAAATACACAAAAAAATAACACATACACCACAATCACACACAATAAAACCGATTTGAAGTACCAGAAGCCAACAGAAAGCCACAATAATAATAGTCAATCAACACATATGTACTTCACCAGACACAAAAACCGGAAAGCTGAGGATGGGTACAAGATGGTACCCGAAACATGTTCCTAATAAGGAAAAAAAAAAGGCATATCTTGAAGTAAATTTATTTATAAATATTAAATGTAGTATATATATATATATATATATATATATGTGTGTGTATAGTAATGCTGTAAATTGAAAAGTGCATAGATTCAACCCTGCCAAAATAAGTTAGTCTGTAAAAATTATGAAATTTTATTTTTACAAAATTAAAAAGAGTGGTAACCATATTGGATTTTCAAAGGTTTGAAATGGGAATGTAATTAGAAATTTGTACAATTGTTTAAAATAATAGTATTGGTAATGCCTGTAAGAGTAACAAATGTATTTAAAAAACTGTAGATTAATCGTTTTCAGTAGCGGACTAAAGAGGGGGTGTGGGGTGGACCGCACCGGGCCGCACTTAGTGGGGGGGGGGGGATTTAAAAAATTCAGTTCTTTCGTTATCTTTAAAATTTTAGTTGCAAATGTCCTGTTGTCACGTTCTGAATCGCAACACTAGAAGAGGTCCAGGATTTAATCAAACGATTCCAAAGATTTTTTCATGTATTTTTGAAATCTACCTTACAACCCTACCTCATAAAGTGTTTACAGATATTTAAAAAGAAACTTATGAAGGTAAGTTTATTATTAGAATTATATTCATACTGAAAAAGTACCATCAGTAGTATCTAGCGTCAATGCCTCACCATACAGTGGGAAGTCGCAAATTGAACCCAAACAGCACGGACGGCAACGGCTGCGGCAGCGACTTAAGAAGACCGTGCTTCGGTACGAAAATGTAAACGGCAAAGTGACATACCTGGCGACAACATGTAGGCCAAACTAAAACAGATTTCACTAATGAAAAATATTTAACATTTCATACCTAGAAAATATTTAACGTTTATTTATTTAAAATCTCCCATCATAATTTTTACCGGATAATTCGGAGTGGGGAGATCGGGTCAGTTACTCGAGCCAACGAATCCTCAAAAAAGTGCATCACATATTGTGTAAATGAACGAAACCGCGAGTGACATGGAAGACAACAGCACATACAATTGTACAGAAAGTATTGTAATAAATTTAATACATTCTATATACGATACTACTTCTATTGTTTCTTTAAACTTGGTATTTAAAGTGGATTTTTATTTGAAACATTACTACAACTTCTTATAAAGTTTCCTAAGTAGATGTATCAATACAGTAGTTAGACAATACATGTATAACAGTAAAGTGTTTTTGCTATGTATAACTTAAAGGTAAAGTAGATAATAAGCACCCGTCTTATGGGCCTCAGAATCAAAACCGCCCCGGGCATCCAGTGGCCTAGTTACGACACTGATTCTTTCAAACTATATGTACAAATTGTAAAACTTAAAATTCTGTAAATTATGATTTATTAAATGTGAAACAATTGGCTAAATATTGAATTAAAAACATTACAGGATAATCAAGTTGTCACAGGCTGTATGTAAAACTAGATATTATAATAAATCGTATAAGCCACTAACAATTTCAAACCACAAAATATTGTAAAATACTGAGAAATAATTGTATTTAAATTATTTGTCAATGTAAAATAATCGCATATTGTTTTTAATAAATTTTTTTAAATATTTTAATGTGAAATTAAACCAGAAAAAAGAATAAAAGACTTCGTCAACAATACATTTAGTTTCCACTGCCACCTGTGCCATCAAACAGAAAGTGTCTCATAATGAGAAATAATAATCTTACAACTAAATATCCGTACAACAGTAGAAAGATAGAGAAAAATTGGTGAATGAAGACGTTTGTAGCAAGATTAACTCAGTATACTAAAGAAAACATAAAAAGTAAATGAATTATTAGCAAAAATTTACCAAGCAGCTTAAGGAAAAAGTAGTAAGCCAGAATAATCCAAATATACCATTAAGGATAAACATCCGGTAACAAAACTTATTCAAACACCAGATAGACACTGAATTATTCTTCACAAAAAAACTAATAACCTCAAAACTGCTCTGTACACATTTTAGACAAGAACTTAAGTGGAACAATAAACTATTCATTTATAATATTCTGTTGTATTATATAGAAATGTTGTATTAAAATAGTACACTATTAAACTGTTTAGTATAAACAAATTGTAAAATTCAAAAGGTCATTTAAAAAGTTTAAACTAACAACAAGACACATAGTAAGCCTGTGTTAAGGAGGGGAAGAAGAAGAAGAGAAGATAACTTATTAGTGGGTGACTAGAGCAATTAAAATAGGCGACGAAATATTGATTTGTACCGCTTAGCTTCAGCGTGTCTCAAGTCGACATATTTTTACTGAGACTAATATTAAGAACAATTACAGGAAGCAGCTGAGATCGCCATTGTCACCAGTCGTAACCAATATTTACTGAGACTAATATTAAGAACAATTACAGGAAGCAGCTGAGAACGCCATTGTCACCAGTCGTAACCAATATTTACTGAGACTAATATTAAGAACAATTACAGGAAGCAGCTGAGATCGCCATTGTCACCAGTCGTAACCAATATTTACTGAGACTAATATTAAGAACAATTACAGGAAGCAGCTGAGATCGCCATTGTCACCAGTCGTAACCAATATTTACTGAGACTAATATTAAGAACAATTACAGGAAGCAGCTGAGATCGCCATTGTCACCAGTCGTAACCAATATTTACTGAGACTAATATTAAGAACAATTACAGGAAGCAGCTGAGATCGCCATTTTCACCAGTCGTAACCAATATTTACTGAGACTAATATTAAGAACAATTACAGGAAGCAGCTGAGATCGCCATTGTCACCAGTCGTAACCAATATTTACTGAGACTAATATTAAGAACAATTACAGGAAGCAGCTGAGATCGCCATTTTCACCAGTCGTAACCAATATTTACTGAGACTAATATTAAGAACAATTACAGGAAGCAGCTGAGATCGCCATTTTCACCAGTCGTAACCAATATTTACTGAGACTAATATTAAGAACAATTACAGGAAGCAGCTGAGATCGCCATTTTCACCAGTCGTAACCAATATTTACTGAGACTAATATTAAGAACAATTACAGGAAGCAGCTGAGATCGCCATTGTCACCAGTCGTAACCAATATTTACTTAGAGGAATTTGGAAGACGTGCGTTGGATTCAGCGAGACTAAAATCCAGACACTTTTACAGATATTTTGACGGTACATTTGTTTTCTAATCTTACGGTCACAAAGAACTACAGGCTTCTTACAGTATCTAAACTCTATACATAATTCAATTCAGTTTACTATGAAAGTGGAAGCAAGTGCTGAAATTCCTTTGTTAGGTGTTCTTGTATTACAGAAACCAGTAGGAACTCTAGGTCATCGAGTGTACAGAAAACCTACCTACATTTACAGATACCTACATGCAACTTCTCACCCAGCACCCAGCACAAAATCAAGCCGTTTTCAACACACTCTTTCACAGAACGAAGAGGGTATCTGATGACGGTCACTTCCTTAAGAAGGAAAAGCACCTAACGGACGCTCTTGAGAGAAACGGCTATAACAGGAATGCTATAAGTAAAGGATTTAAGAAGACCGAAAAACCATCAGACACCTACAGAAGAAGGTAATCAACACAGAGCATTCTTACCATACGTAAAAGGTATCAGAGTCAAAATTATCAATACGTTGAAGAATTATCGCATTAAAACAGTGTTTCAGTCGCATATGAAGCTGGCACAATTTTTAAAACTAATCAAATACCGAATCCCGTTTACCACTGAAGGTATCTACAATATTCCATTCAGCCGCAGAAAGGTCTACATTGGCCAGGCGGGCCAATTTCCACAAGAGCCAAAGACCAAAGATCATGGTCAGACATACGAAAAACTTATCAGTTGAAAAGTCTGCAATTCCTGAGCATTCAGCCATAAGTAATCACATGATAAACTTTGAAGACGTGTCTGTTATAAGGTCGTGCAATAGGTATTGGCATGC
This sequence comes from Magicicada septendecula, assembly GCA_034769895.1. Taxonomy (NCBI): domain Eukaryota; kingdom Metazoa; phylum Arthropoda; class Insecta; order Hemiptera; family Cicadidae; genus Magicicada; species Magicicada septendecula. The sequence continues at coordinate 561,889,776 of CM068369.1, forward strand.
CATTACAAAACGTTCTACATGTTTCTCGGCTGTCTCAGCAGAGCCCAGCTGTAATGTGCGTGTGTGTGTGTACGTATTGCTAATTTGAGAATAAAGACAATTACGTGACACTTAACCTGCGTCAACAATCGAGGCTGTTCCAGACTTCACCGGTCGCGGACTGCGTTTAAAACCGCAATCAATTACGCTCTAGTGTGTTAGAGTAGTGTTGACGCGTATTATGGATTATTCTGGAACACTTGTGCTATACACTTAAACGACAGCTGCCGCTTAGGGGACAGTTTAAGTGGCGATTTATTCAAATGAGGTTTGAATTGACTTTATTTATTGCTTGTGGAAAAATTTTGCTCGGAGTATTGTACAAGTTGATTATAAGCTGTATTTGTGATTAATTAAAAGCTGGTGATTAGCAACTCAATTGTTGTCTGTAATTTTGTCTTTCACTGTACCACACGACGATCGGTAAGACCGTTGTAACATACAGAATAGTCCTAGAGGTAACAGAAATTAGTGGACACAAGGATAACATCAACAGAGAAGCAATCACGCTCAGCACGACTTGGTAGCATTTACTTTCTGGCTTGACTGTATGAGAGTTGAATGACCGCACAAATAATGCATACGGCGTAACACCTTCAGGGCAGGGTCTGTCCACTTACCGGACCACCCGCCGCCACCTTCAACAATACATTTAGTTTTCCACTCCCACATGTACCATCAAATAGAAAGCGTCCGATAAAGAAAAATAATAATTTTACAACTAAATATAAATACAACAGTAGAAAGATTGAGATAAATTGGTGAATGAAGAAGTTTATAGCAAGAATAACTCTGTATACTAAGGAAAGTATAAAAAGTAAATGGATCATTAGCAAAACCTTACCAAGCAGCTTAAGATAAAAGTAGTAAGCCAGTACAATCCAAATATATAGATACAGTTTTACACTATATAACTGAGTTCGCTTGCCGGTCTCATCGTCACACAGACCTGAGAATACTCGTTGTAATACGAATGAAACGTCTTCATACAAGAGATTTTTGACGCGGTCAGTACAGGAAGAAGACTTTACAAACGTGACGAAAATACTCACCTGCTGGAAAGGTTACGTTGAATCCGCGCGGTCTGAAGAGTTCCACTCTTGGCTCAATACGGTACATCGGAGCACAGTTGTAGTAGTATTGCAATAAAACGCCCGTTTTGTTCCTCCGAACCATTACTGGTACCTCGACAGGGTACCTGCTCCATGTCTTCCGGTCCACACTGTACCACCAATTATTTGACCCGGGACTAACACAAATGTGTATTAGCATAGTGCCTAACATCAAGTGTGTGATTATCAGCATTCTCTTTGTACAATTCGCCTACAAGGAACTGAAAAATTAAATTAAATTAAATTAAATTTAACAATCTGTTAAACTGGTAAGCTCCAGGAACAAAAGCAAAATTCGCTCACTGTGTTGAATTGTACGAAGGACAGTTGGAAAGTTCACGGAGCGACATCTATAGCTCATTGGTGGAACTAAAATCTGGTGTGTGATACAAGACGTATATTTCGCGTGAACACCTGTTAATTTCCGGATATATCTGTCAACTTATTCACTTTTTACCAACTGTTTGAAATTTTCGTGTCACGCGTGTTTTCAAAATCCACAAAATCAAACATCGTGTTGTGATGAATTCTCTGTTAAAAACGTTTTAGCGCCAACGGAAAATCCAAACGAAATTATAAATATGTTAGGAGATGCTGTGCATTCAGAAACAACGGTAAGTGTTTAACACTCGAATTTGAACGTGGTTGTACAAACACTGAAGACGATCCCAGAAGTGGACGTCCAAAAACTGCGACAAAAAATTACGTTATTGAAAAAATACCATAGGTTGTTGGAAACCGCAGATTGAGGAGTGGATGACGTTGCTGACATCATAGGCAATCTCATATAAGCGTGTGCATCATACTTTAACTCAAGAACGTGGTGTGAAAAGGGTTGTGCAAGATGGCTGCCGCATCTGAAGTTGTTGCATTTTTTGGTCGTCCCGCGCGGGGGGGGATCATCTTTAATGCTTGTACGACCACGTTTAAACTCAAATGCCTATTTACAAACTGCTGGTTTTGAAGTCGCAGCATCTTTTGACACATTTACAATTTCGTTCTGAATGTCCGTTGGAGCTAAACAATTTTTAACAAAGATACACATCACGATGTTTGATTTTTCCGTCTTTCAAAACACGCATGACACGTCAATTTTAAACAGCTACTAAACAATGAATAAATTGTTAACAGGAGTTCACATAATATACAAATCTTGCAGGACACGAAAAATTATAGTTTTACCGCTAAGCTACAGATGTTGCGTCGCGAACTTTTCAACTGACCCTCGTAGTTTGCATTAATTATTAGACAAATTTTCAGTTTCATGAATGTTATTGATTATAATAAAATTTCGAAAAACCCGATTACTCTGTTATTCAAGTGAGAACTTCATATAAGGCACTATAGCGCCCGGCTCACTACCCTACACTTCGCGCTCTTAGAGAAATAAACTAATTAATCGCATCACAAAATAGCTGAAACGAGAAAGCCGTATCCCCAGGTCTCCCCATATAGCTACCCAGAATTTCCCCACTGCCACAGATATGTGTATTTTAAGCAAAGAGTAATAATTTAAAGAACGTGAGCATATTCTAAATGTTTAATACTACAACAAGAAAAACGTAAATGTTAAAAATAATTTTATTTATGATAAAAGAAATAATTTGGTTTATCGTAACTCCAATAAGAATATTTGGGGAATGTATTTTGAAATGTTGATAGACTATAATTTTGTACCTTTGTTTACTTTGTAGGATTTTGAGTTGTTCCGTGGGTTCGAATCTGGGTTTTATGTTTGGACATTTTGCATGAAACTCGTTACTTTTCAAAATTTTATATAAGTGTTATTATATATAAAATAAATATTATTTATTTTTTAAGATTGAAGGAACGAGGATATTAGACGCGATTTAAATATTGTATCATTGCACCGGAAGATTGAAGACCACGGAAAGAGATGGTGTGCACACTTGGCTCGCATGCCTGATATCCGTCTACCTGTGGCTGCCTTGGGTTATCACCTACTGGGAAGAGAGATGTCGGTATAACGAGGAGGAGATGGGTTCTGGAACAGGTCTAAGACCTAGTCCTTGGAGTGGTGATGATGATATTTTTAAAAATTTTTTAATTTACAAATCATATTTTAAAAACTCACTTAGATGTATGGAATACCAGCCGTCTCCCCAGATTAAAAATTCTTTGTGTGACTTCTGCAATTTTTCCCGATGGATGTAGATACTTCGTAAGTTGTATACTCTGTAGGTTATTGGTACTAATTTTCGTTGTTTATGTCTAAACAATCGTCTTTAGCTTACTCTCAACGTTATTTGTATGCTAGTTCCATATAACTTACTGACAATAATTTGATACATACCGTACTTATGTGCGTATGGTACATTTGTTGGCGCGTCAATACTGCGAACATTAAACTCACACACAAACATTTCTTTTTACATCTTTTGTCAGATCCACTTACAACAACAATGAGCATACTTGACATTCTGTTCTGTTCGATTTTGCAGCATTACGTAAATGTTGATCTGAAGAGCAAGGCGATTTCGTAATGCTATCTAGCTGTAATTATCCCATAAACTGTGTTTAACAAATAAAGATTTACAGCCCTTACAAATGTATCACACACACACACACACGCGCGCGCGCGCGCAGTTGTTACAGTTGTCCTATCTTTACTGCTAAGCAATTGAGATAACGCGGAACGCTACAGATACTGTGTATTCATTCTGTTGCTTTGGAAACTTTCTAAATAAATATTATGTTCATAAATGCTAAAATTTTTCTAAAATTTTCATAAATGCTAAACATTTTTACAAGAATATATTTTATTTTGTAAATTACAGTGTCCCAATAGCATTCAGCTATCATCATTGGATATGATTAATAAATGTATTAATATAAATGGGAAACACTGTAATTTTCAAAATAAAGTATATTCTTGTTAAAAGATTTATTATTAATTATAATATAAATAAATATTATATGCGATTTACAACAGCAAGAAACTTAATGTTTTTTTTATGATTATTTTATTTATTCTGTGAGAAATAAGTCTTGTTTTACAATAATATATTTTATTGGAACTGTCATCTGACTGTCGTCATAAAAAAACTCAAATACAATTAACACTTATTCTAAAGCTAATTAAGAAAAAAATATGTAACAAAAAACGAAAATATCAGTTACATCTTTTATATTTTATTTATGGTTTGTTTAATACAATTATCAATTTTCGTAACATAATAATTTTTATTATTAACATTTATTTGTTAATTAACCATTTATTTATTTTGTGTTTACGTATCTCCAAAAATTTTCCAAAGGCTTACATTTTACCTTTCAGATTTTATTTTATTACATTTACATGTGAGTAACTACTATTAAGCTAATGGATATCTAAATTAAATTTATACTTAGAAGTGTGGTTTTAAATAAGATTTTCATATTTATTTAATCTGTCTTACATGCGTCTTCTTTTAGTTTAGCCTACAAATATATTGTTATACACAGAGCATTCTATTTAAAATGTACATGTATACATTCATTCTATGCATTATAGAATGTTATGCACCTGTAGACAAAAGGGCGTATTTAGGGGGCGGCGAACGGGGCCGGACCCCCTTCCCAGAATGTAGAGAAAAGGTGATGAATTTTGTTACTCTCTTAATGTTTAGGCTATTTTATTATGTCTCCAGCTGTGTATGCTAATAGTAACTCTTTTTTAAGTACACAAACATGTTTGTTACATAGCATTTTCGTATACGCTTCAAATATGAAATATAGGAAAATCAACCCAGTTAATAAGTATCTTTTAAACAATGTTTTAATAAAGCGTATTTTTATTGTGTTATTACTGTTTAATTTAATGGGGTTGATTTCACGATGTTATCACATGTTTTTCAACCCCTTTAAAGATAGTAATTTTGATTAGTCTTAAAAATTGGTTTCTCTTTTGTGTGAAGCCGACTCGGCCGGGCACCCCCAAGCAAATTGCCACTGTGTAGACGCATATTCTATATTTATATTTATTCCTGTAAGTCATTTTAATATCTAAAGCGTACGCTGTACATTGCTGCTGTTTGCATTGTGAGAAAGTAATATTAACTGAAGCAGGGGTAGTTGGTTTCAAGTTGACCTGGTAACATGACTGATTAGACATTCTTAAACGAATATTTTACACATATTGTTCTGTGTGTTCAGTTTTCATTGTTCAGTTCAGTTCAGTTCTATTATAAAGTCTTAAATATCCAATGCGTGTGCCGAAGAGTGTTTTGGTTTCTTTGTGCTTATAAAAATGCTTAATTAAGTAATTTCTCACGTATCTTGAGAGTTTTTCTTAGTGACCTTAACCCTTGCACCTCACACTTGTATTTTATACCTTCGCACCTCACGCTGGGGTTCTCTGGACCACAAAAATTAAAAATATAATTTGACATTAAAAAATATTAAATATATATATATATATATTTACAACTAGAGATTAATTTTAATCTAGTTGTAAACAATTAAATCTAAAAGTCTTCTTCTTCTTCTTCTTCTTCTTCTTCTTCTTCTTCTTCTTCTTCTTCTTCTTCTTCTTCTTCTTCTTCTTCTTCTTCTTCTTCTTCTTCTTCTTCTTCTTCTTTTTTCTTCTTCTTCTTCTTCTTCTTCTTCTTCTTCTTCTTCTTCTTCTTCTACACCGCTCTATGAGATTTGGCCTCCTCAACAATCTTACACCATTTCCTTCTGTTCTCAGCAACAATCTCCCTTCCTCCATCCTCTTATGCTATAATTTGCAGGTCCTCCTTAACACAAACCATCCACATCTTTCTCAGTCTTCCTATGGGCCTAGACTGCAAGGGTTTCCATTCTGTGATAGCTCTCTTATTTTTGGTCTTCTACATTCTATAAATATATCCTAGGCATCTAATTCTCTGTTACTTTAAAAACTTTACTATGTTTTTTGCTGTTTATTAATATATCAGGTTTAAGGTTCATGCGGATCCGCCGAGTGTCATCTTGTTGCACTACCGACCCAAATATTCTCCTAAGTATTTTCCTCTCAAATCGTTTAACAACTTCTTTATCTTTCTTCCGCATGGTCCGTGTCACACAAGAGTAAGTCACTACTGGTCTTATAAGGTTCATCTTGTTATTTGAATTAGCAGTCTCTGTAATTCCAAGTTTATCGTGTTTATTTGCTAAAACTACAACTTGTCATGTTCTAGACGTGGACTTTCAGTTTTTCCACAATCTTTTTCGTGGTTTAGGATTTTAAAATGGTGGGAATACTAAATGCGCTCGTCCAGAACATGACAAATAGCTGTTTAGCAGTAAACACTACAAAGGTGGTCTTATAAGGCTTTTATAAATTTTCAGTTTAGAATTATTACTTAGGATCCTAGAGCACAATAGTTTATTGGTTGCAAAATACGTTCTGTTTCCGTTTGCTATGCTTGATTTGATTTCTTCGCTGTTCAAATTGTCCTCATTTAGCAATGATCCCAGGTAGGTAAAATTATCCACTGGCTCAAAGTTATAGCCTCCAACATCCAATGTACTTCTTTCACGATATTTTGATCTTGAAACACAAATGTACTTGGTTTTTTACTTGTCTATTGACAACCCTGCCTTCTTTATCTGTTCTTCTAGTTCTATGAATGCTTTCATTACTGCATTTTTGTTTACAAACGAGTATAACTATGTCATCATTATATGCAACAATTTGCTTGGTTTTAGTAATTAAATTTCCATGGGTATTCACTTTAGAAACAGCGGTCGTCAATATACAGGCGATATTAATAGTGGTTGGAGGAGGTGGAGGTGGGGGTCATAGAACAATGTTGTACCATTAATAACTGCCTCTTAGTTTGGGCAATTACTGCCGACAGCTTCTTGTTTGAATTGCAAACGCACGGAACAGAATACAATGGTCGGTCAATGCGCTGGTCTGCTGAATATTCAAATTTACTCCTGTTTCACCAACACCTGTGGATCTGCCACTCAAACAAACGCTCACAGAACACGTAATTCATTTCGCTTGTGGTCTATTTAGTAAGAAGCCTCGAGTTTTTCTCTTTTACACCAACATACTGTTACGACGGTCTAAAACAAAATACAAGACATCAATTAAGTCACCAATCACCAGCTTTAATTATCACAATAAAACAGTTGTAATCAACAAGATAGTCTCTTACAACAAATCAAATAAAAATTGTTCACACGCAATAAAATGCCAACTAATATAAAACACAATTGTATTTCAATTGTCCCGTACGATTATAAAACACATAACACTTGGCCACAAAAATTACTTTTCACTAATAACCACTTGATCGCACAGAGTGTAATCGCCCGACAATAACTGATTTGACCGTCGTTGAATGGCTGTATTTATACCCCGCTGATTTCCAGAATAATCTGCCACTTTGGATCACTTGTTAAACAAACAGGCGCTCTCGAAAATCCACTAGAAACAGTATCCTTGAACACACTGCGCTGACCGGTATAGTCTGGTATACACCCGATAGTTGACGTGCGATTGTCTTTCACCGCAAAGTAGCAGCATTATGTGCACACACATACACATTACAGCTGGAATATTCGAGAAACTTGTAGAGCGTTCCGTATTACGTAAAAAAAATGTAAAACGTGACAAGTGCGAGTTGCATTGCCACCATCATTTTTTTTAATAAAACATTTTATGCTTCATAATTTTGGAGTATGAGAACCTCAAACAAAACATCAAACGAATTTAGCACGTCAGCTGGGTTGAGACAAGGGGATATTATTTCACCTTATATTTTTGTTGTATTGATGGACGCTATTATCAAGGAGAGTCAACAAAGAAATTAAAAGTTTAAGGGAGGCATCTGGAGGCTGCAACCTGTGTATTTCAGAGACCCTGCTTTTGTCGACGACATCGTTCTGATTGCCAGCACAGATCAGAATTTGCAGCATAACATAAATGTGTGGGAAGAAACAATGAGGACGAAGAATATGACTATTAGCCCCACCAAGAGAAAGCCAATGGTATATGTAGGCAAACAAGACAACACAGAATAGTACTCAACAATAAGGAAATTGAGTGTCGGCATTCAAATATATAGGATGAAAGAATCAAATTGTCGGTGAGGATGGTAGAATTAAGTCAGAGTTAGACATCAGGATCTCAGCTGCGAGCAAGCATTACGGTGCTATCAACAGGACGTTTCTGAGAAGAAGCGAAGTGTCACAGTAAACCAAACTGGCAGTATACAAATCTGTACGTGCTCCAACATTGACGTACAGTTGCGAGTCATGGACTCTGAATGACAGACATAAAAAGAGAATACAACCAATGGAGATGAGATTCCTGAGGAGAATTGTGAAGAAAACTCGTAGAGATATGGTGAGAAACGTTAACATCAAGAAGATTTTAAAGATATCATCTTTAATGATAAAATTGAAAGCTCGCAACTGCGCTGGTTTGGCCACGTCTGCAGGATGAATGAGGAAAGGTATCCGAGACGAGCGTGTGAGGCAAAACCAAGGCAGAAGAGGAAAAGGACGGACTAGGACGAAATGGGAGGATAGCATCAAGAATAGTAATGATAGTAGTGATGTATTATAATATACACACACACTTATTGCTTACTAACGGTACCTATAATCTCAATCTTCTATTGTGGTGTATTCATTGTCCATAAGCTAAAGGTACCTTACGTATGATTTATAATAAAGTTTTTATTAATTACCCACATTATTAATTTCGATCGATTTCGGTCATAGACCATTGCGGAATTGTTTTATAATATTTTGACCAAGAGCGCACAGTGTATATATCCTGACGAAGGTCTAGATCGAAATCAATCGAAATTAAGAATGTGAGTAATTAAAACTTTATTATAAATTATATGTATGGTACCTTAAGGTTATGAACAATGAATACACTACAATAGAAGATCAAGAAGAGTGTAGAAGGCAATGGATCAGTTTGGGCTCGTGCCAGAATTTTGGCACTGGACAGGACAAGAGGGAGAGCTCTCTCAAAAACTTCGACACCCGACGGGTGGAAAGTGATGACTAAAAAGAAGGATTTTGGAGTAGAACGTTAATGAATAATAATAAAATTAGGCAAAATTTATTATGAAAATATATAAATAGATTTAAATAAACAAAATCGCTTGGTAGTTTTACAATTTATTCTTAAAATCTGACATTGTTTCAGCAGATAAGGTTATTCTCAAAGATCTGGTAATTACAACTAAAGACAAAAAATGTTTTAGAAGGTAAACATATGTTAAGAGTGTGTATAGAAGAAGCTGGTGGTGACGAAAGGGTTGGGGGAGCTATTACAGGGAAGGTCAAGTAAAAGTCAAATCCAAGTATAGTAAGAATGTCAAATCTAAAATTAACTAAACTAAATGACTGATAACTTGTTTTCTGATAGTTTGATTTGTAATTATATTGTTCTTGTGACATCCCTTGACTGGTTACAGAAATTTCATCTGTGATGCTGTACTCTAACTCATAGACTCTATTTTTGGTATCCAGTGTTTAGACGCGTACAGTAGGGCGGATATCGCCATTACTGTATAAAATCATGTTAGAGTAATTCTGGTAGTTTTCCTTTTTAGACTGCTTATGGTGCAACATACGTACGTTGATATATAATCGTGTTATTGTGGCTGTTTTAACGTTTATCGTAAAACATTCCACAACAGAAGTACACCATCACAAAGGTAATGGTTTGTCCAATCACCGCATTGTGTATGTAAATGAAATTGACTTGTTCTATTGACTGTGTACCTACAACAATCTTTGTTCTTGAGGTAGAACTTTCTAGATAGTTAACTGCTTCTAGGGGCAGCTCAATACAAAAGTTCTGGCTCCGTTCTCTTCATTACTCATTCCAATAAAATCATTATAGGTCTATCATTATCAATAGTTTCAGTTTTTAATTTAAAAGCTTGTCTTCGTAGTTTTATTCAAATATATTTTTTTAAGTGAATAGAAAAATTATACAAAAATAATGGCTGTTATTGAAGAGCGATGGGGTCAAAGGCTGGTAAAGGGTGCAGAAGGGCTGTTTCTTTGCCAAAAGGAAATGGTCCCAATAAATTCCTGTCAATGCCCAGTGTTCCTGAAAAAAGTCGGAACTTAAGAAATCAAGTCAGGTCTTCCAGCAAAGCCTACTTCCACGTCCTCGAAGGCGAAAGCCGCGGGGGGGGGGCTCTGGAAAGCATGACGTACAATGAATGTGCGTTATGTAACTGTCGGAAGAGGCTGAAAGGTGAGTGTCCAGCACACTAAAACTGAAACCTTCGGGTAGGGGAGATAACCCCATCAGAAAACAGGCCTGTTAGCATACCTGAAGCCTAACACCCCCATCACCTAACTACGTAGCCACAGGTTGGTACCTCGCTAAGAAAACTAAAACATACTCAAAATCTTCACTAAAAGCCGAACTGATCTCAACGGAAACGACTCTTGCACGATACGGATCTAAGCTAAATGGGTATTCGGTGGCCAGCAGAATAAGAGAACGACAAAGAAACTGGATGCAGCATATCGAGGGAATAGAAGGTATGAGGCTCCCTAAACAAGTAATACGGTACAGGCCTCAGGGAAGACGTAAAATAGATAGACCATAGGTAGACCAAGAAAGAGATAGATCCAGTGAAGTCGGAACAGTCTGAAAGCCTATACCTTGACGTGGAGAAGAAGAAGATTGAACAGTGAACCGAGTTCTTAGTTTTACGTCGGCCGTTTGGGATTTGTCTCTATGTTTGGAGTATGTCTGACTATGACTTTTTGAATATATTAACCAACTTTTGTAAAACGTCGCTTTCGATTCCGTTCATATAACCTACAACGCTATTGTTTTTTTAGTTATTTTTAAAATTTTTAAATTGCCAAAATAGGGTCGCAGGGGACAAAACGTTTTAAGAGCTAAATTTTAAAAAAATTGCAGCAGGTCTAAGCGGGGGAATTAAGTTAAGCCGACTTTTAACTGCAATCTAAATGCGATATTCAGTTTAAGAAATTTCACAATGTTGGCGAACCATGGTCCAAAAAGTGTAAACAAATTTTGAGGGGATCGAAATAATCAAAGTGGGATATCGATTTAAAGATAATTTTAACCACCGGTGAAGATGATCTCCAGCCCGAGTTATACGAGGGTCATCTTAAAAGTCATCATCATCATCATCCTTAAGGTTTAAACGAAGAATGGTTTGTTCCGGTCTCATATAGGCAAATATTACAGCTGGTCACTCCAGCGCTTCCTCGGACATCCCTCACATCTCCGTCCCCTCGGCTTATAGTTCCCAAAGTTGTTTGGGGATGCGGAAGATCATGGAGAGTATACGCTGCCACGTGCCTGAGAAATATCCGTTCGGCTATTCCTTATTTGAGGCAATTTAGTAGTGAATATGTCCCCTGGATATGTTATTAGCATATCGCAGGGTAATACGTATGGTGGGGCTGCCACCTTCAGGCTTAACGTCCACTCTGATTTTCTGTCTGGGTGTTCTCCCATAAACTGGCCGTCTTACCAGACTGAAGAGACAAGTTTTACCTGTTCAGATATCCATAAAGATCTTTAATGTGGTGGTGTCACCTTGCCTCCAACATCCTACGTTGTTGATCAATGGAAGGTCATCCGTCTTTAGGGGCAATTTCTCACCCCAAGGGCAAGAGGGTGCCCTAACCTCTACTTGACAATGACAAGAAGAGGAGGGACATCTTATACCGGCTGTCACTCGGTCTCCAGAGCCGCGTTAGCCACCCATAAGTGTTGCCCATCCCCCACTACTTGGAGGTGCGGCTGGATATTTCCCTTCATCAAGAAACGAGACCATAAGGCATTGCACATCCTCTCCTGTACTTTGGGGGACTCATCTCAAAAGTAAGTTTCCTTATTTTGTATTTCAAAGGGAAATCTCGTAAGCAGGCTGCGAAGGTTGAAGAACTTTTATTTGTGTGAAATGGTAGTAGTGCTAAAACTTCTACCTTTCCGCAGCAACGTATCAACAATACGAATTTTAAAATCGTGGATGTTCCATTCACAAGCGTGTCCGATTGCAAAGTGCGTAGTGTGATTCGTTATTTAGCTGCAAAAAATGAATCAGCGGCTAAAATTCATTGTCAGCTTGTTTCTGTGGACGAACCTGAGTGCATGAACATTAAAATGTCTGCCTATTCGGCAGATGGCATACATCATTCTTGAAAAGGAGAACGAATCTGTACGATGAGACGCACAGTGGGAGACCCTTAACATCAACTGAGAATCCAGCTCTTGTTGATGCCGTTAAGGCAATTGTGTTGAAGGACAAACTCGTCACCCTTAATGAAATTCTTGCGCGATTACCTGCCAATTTACAGACAAGCCGAGCATCAATCGTGGGGGTTGTCAGTGATGAGCTAGAATTTCCAAAAGTTAACGCACGGTCAACCCCGTTTGTTGTCTCAAGAACACAAACAGGAGAGGATTGCTGCCTCGCGTAAGTTGCTAAACATGTTCCGGGATAAAGGAAATGATCTGATGAACCGCATCGTAATAGGAAATGAAACATGGGTTTATCATTAAACTCCTGAAACGAAACTACAAAGCATGGTCTGGAAAACTGCGAGTGAGAGCGCGTCGTTAAAAGCAAAAGGTGCACACTCCGCTGGCAAAGTGGTAGATACGGTTTTTTTTTTTGAATCTAGACATTCTATTTTGTAAACTCCATTGTTATTATGAATGTTGAATTTAGTTTTAGGTTTTATTTTCTTAAAAACCATCTTATATGTGTTATAAGATATTTTTAAGGTAACAAAATGAATACCTGGGAATATCTTAATATTTACAACACAATAATAATAATCTACTAATTAAAGAACAAATTCAAATAAATACAAAACAAGACGATTTATTTAAAATCATAAATTTATTAGTATAGATAATTTAAAACAATAAATATATAATAATCATCTGACTACATAAACATTACAACAATCGAAAATGGAATCGAGATATAATCGAGTATCCGTTAATTATATTGTAAGCGAAGCATTCAATTACAATTCAAACAAACCTCTAAAGATACAGAATAACTTCTCTGAAACGTGCGCCAGGTAAAAATAAACCTAATTGTGGTGTATTTATTTAAAGATATTACATGGGAGATCTGCAGGAGACTCAACGAGTTACTTACAAAGACATAGTATTTGAAATATTTGAATTTTCCGTACACAAGTAATTAACGGTAATCACTGCTTTCGGTGGTATAATTTTTAATCACGGATGTGGCTTAATTAATTAGAAAACTTAGCGTAAGCTCATCTAATTCCGTAATATTAAGGAGTTTAGCATACACATGCAAAATATTTAGATATAAAACAATTTAAAAGAGTGGAAACTTTTATTGGGACTACGTACTTTAGAGTATATATGTAGTAAAGAATCTAATTTTATTAGTTTTGTTTTTCTTCTATAGCGTCACAGTTCGGAGTCGAACTTTAGCCTCTATAACCATCCGCCTCCATTTTTGTCTGTCCTTGACGATCGATGTACATCGTTCTATTTTAAGCAAAGTATCAGCATCCTCGCCACAGCGTCAATTCAGCTATGCTTGGGTCTTCCGAGAGGTCTTCTACCCTCGATTTCACTAAATATACCTTACTAAGCCACGTCTATGGTTCCCTTCCATCCTAATGATGTGTCCTGCCCATTGCAACGTACATAGTCGGATGGTGGTGGCCAGATCATTGTCTTTATATAGCTTGCATAGTTCCTCATTGTGACGCATTCTCCCTCCGTATTCCATTGACTTGGATTGGTCCATATATTCTCCTCAGAATTCTCCTTTTAAAGGTATCGACTATATTAGCGGCTTGTTTGTTCAGAGTCCAAGTCTCGCTGCCATATGGTGTCACCTGTCTAATCATAACTTTATATAATGTGACCATGGACTGACGGGGGATATTCCTTGTTTTGAATATTTGTCAACGAAGCATATGCCCTATAATTTTATGACAAAAATTATAAATGTAGCATCTGCATTTTACTTAATTCCGTGATATTATACCTAATTTCGCGATACTATACCTGATTCCGTAACACCATAACTTTAATTCATGATGTTTCTTTAAAAAACAAGTGAACATCAGTGATTTTTGAACTATGATTTATTAACAGTACAGCTACATGCATAAGTGTACTTCATGTAATAATACTGCATAAATCATATACTAGTAAAAGTTTAGTAAAGTAAAATACGAATAAATACAAATAATTTTACTTCACGGTACCTTAGTCTGTTTACATACACAATACTAAACAATTAAACAGTGACAAATTGTATTTAATCACCATCACTGTCACTCTCATTAAAATTTGCACATTCGTCACAAATAAAAATATCCACATGGGTTTTTGCTGATTGACAGTTTCATGATATTATTAACAGTGAACAATAAAATTTATTATTCTTAATATAAATAAAAGTCATTGTATCTATGTGTGTATGTATGTTCCACATCTCCTCCTAAACCACTGGACCGATTTCAATCAAACTTGGCACTAATATTTTACGCAACGGGAGAACCAACATAGGACAGGTGTTTTGTTCGATGGGGTCCTTTGGGGTCTTCCACAGCTCCTCCTAAACCACTGGACCGATTTCAACCAAACTTGGCACAAATATTTTACGCAACGGGAGAAACAACACAGGATAGGTGTTTTTTTTCGATACGATCCTTCGGGAGGTCCTTTTGGGAGTCCTTTGGGGTCTTCCACATCTCCTCCTAAACCACTGGACCGATTTCAACCAAACGTGACACAAATATTTTACGCAACGGGAGAACCAACATAGGGCAGGAGTTTTGTTCGATACGATCCTCTGGGTCTTAAAAACCCTATTAGATCTGGTTACCATGGCAATCCAATAGAATAGATTCTGGTTGCCATAGCATCGGTGGAAGTCTCCCGCGTAGGGAATAGCTCTGGAGTCGTCCGACGGGCCTTCCTCGGAGTCCGTCCACGAAACCCGGGGAGTCTTAGGTCGGATCTCGCGAAAGACGGCCGGGCCAGAGTACCAGCTCCTCGCCCGGCATGTCGACGGCTTTCCCGGGCTTCGGAGAACCTTCCGTACACCGAGGAGGTCTCTGACCAAGTCCTAGCGCAGGAGTTCGACCGGCCTGAATGCCGGAATAAGCAGGAAGTGTCCCGGAATAGGTGAAAGCCTACAGCGTTGGGAATAGCGCGGGAGTCGTCCGACGGGCCTTCCCCGGAGTCCGTCCACGGAACCCGGGGTGTCTGAGGTCGGATCCCGCGAAAGACGGCGAGGCCAGAGTCCACGGTTCTTATAAATAAAGATATAGGTTATGATATCGAAGGTGGTGTATACATCTTAAGAAACTTCTTAATAGTGCGTGAATTCAGAATTGTTTCAGTTTGAATTTAAAAGTGGATAAGTTAAGATCGAAGTAAGCTATAAGCGATTATAAAAAACAACGTTCTGATAGCGAATGTATTCAGATCGTAGTGTTCAGACAATATAAATGCGCTTGCTTCAGTTTGAATTTAAAAATTGATAAGCTGAAACCTATAGAGGTATTGTATTGTTAGAATAAGTTTAGGAGACACTAATTTAACAAATACCTTATTTCAACATTAACACAATGAATTATAAAACGACAGTTAAATACGCAGCGCGTGCAAGTACTGTAGACATTTTATTGAAAACTAATTTAGCTGTTCGCCCTCTCCCAGAGTTAGAAATCGAGCAGGAGCATCACGCGCAACAGAATTCTTCTGGAGATATAAGAATAAAGTTTATGACACGTTCTTAAACAAGTGCGCTACAGAGAATTCCTCCAGTGAGAATGCGAACGTAACAATATAAGGATGATTATACAATATAGAAGTAATATAACGTTAGAACAAGAATAGGTGCCTATGAGCCTATGAATAAATTATGAACCCGAGCAACGCTGGGTAAAATCGGCTAGTAACTAATAATATAATACTTACAATGCATTTAGATATTTCAACGATAACTTTATTTACCATTGAATTTAGTTAATTTTAATTTATAATTAAATGTTAATCAATAAATTAATTAATGTTAGTACATTAATTAGTTTATTGTTATTGATTAATTATAATATTTGATTAATTATAATTAGTTGAAATATCTAACTTTCTGGTGCTAATATGTGTCGTTACTAATGTTAAAAACAAATCGTAAAACGGCTTAATATGATCTTATTAAATTTATACATTTTTCGCTTAATTCCGTAATAGGAAAACGAGCAAGGAGTGTGAAAAACCATACGAATTTAGGACGCTAACTTAAGGTATAAGTTACGGCACTGCATGGTAAAAAACCTGATGTGTGGATCAGGCCTAAGGCTAGTTGCACGCACATCGATTTCGATCATACGGAAAATTATCGTACGATCAAATTCTTTTAGTAGAACGAAGAAGAGCATGGGAGCTTGCACACAGTTCGACCTCCACACGGCACGGCACGATCGCCGTGTAGCTGCCGTCCACTCCCACTGAAAAAGACCGTTTCCGTGAATTCAGTGGCGTGACCCAACGTACGCTTGCACACTACACGAGTTATATACAAGCGTCTACGCTTGGGAATAGCTTTATGACCGAGCCTGACCGAGCCGCGAATCTGGCATGGTGGGGAGCTTAGCGGATTATGGTACGAATTTTAGCGAAGACATCCGAACATTTTACCGCGCTTATTATAGCCTAAAGTACTGAGTGAAAGTGCTGAGTACTGAATGAAAGCACTGTAGACGCTTAAAGGTAAGAATTGTTTTATTTTATTAGTACAAAATAAGTGATATTGAAACGTAGGTAGACTTTCTAAGTTTCTGTAGGTAAAAAACGGATCTTGAGTGTTTTACGTCAGCCAATACAATTCCGTATTTTTACTTCTTTAATATCAGGCGAAGCGATCCTTACAAAAATGTGCACAATAAAATATATATTAGAAATGCCTACTGATATTTATTTATTACAGTGTTTATAAAAACATGATTGTGATCATCCAAAAAATCGATTTTGAAATTCCAGTAGAAATAATAATTATTATATATATATATATATATAAACTTTCACTATGAACTTACTTTATGGTTTTATTTCCCCAAACGTTTCAACGTGGTATACGTCTTCTTCAGTGGGAGTAAATACTGAACGTCTTTACAGAGTAACGGTTATGGAGTGTAGGTATGTGTGGTGGGGGTTGATGGTGGGAGGGAATTGGCGCTGGGGTTCAAATTGTGTGTTTGAATCAGTGTATCGAAAAGTATGTGTAATCTATAATGTAATTGTTCATTTAATATGTTGTTTGGTTGTAGTGCGTGATATCTGTATATTTCAAATTGTTCTGCTGTGTTTAGTTTTCTACTTTTAGGTAAGTAGTGTAGTATTTCCATGTTGTGCTCTATGTTTGTGTAACTGTAATTTTCATTTTGTAAATGTGTGGCAAATGTGGAATGTATGTAGTTTGTGGTGAGGGCTTTTAAATGTTCTGAGAATCTAGAGGAAAAAGATCTTCCCGTCTGGGAATTGGTGATTGGTGACAATCTAGAATTGGTGACAATCATTGCAGTTTAATTTATAAACCCCTATTTTGCTGTATGTGTCTGTGTTTTTGTTAGTATTATTTATGTGTTTCCTAATGGTGTTGTTAGTTCTGTAGGCTACTTTATAATTGTGTTTCCTAAATGTGTTAGCAATTTTGTGTGTATTGGAATTGTAGTATGTAAGTGTGATGTATTTACTGGGTTGTGTGTTGTTGGTTTGATGTGCTTTACTTTTTGTGTTTAGGATGCGTTTGTGTAGTTTGTTTATTAAATCGGGAGTGTATCCATTTTTGACTGCTATATATTTGATTGTGTAAACCATGTGTGTTTAGGGGTATTGAAGTGAGCCTGTGAAGCATGTAGTTGAAAGCTGCATGTTTGTGTTGAGTTGGGTGGTTGGATGAGTTATGTATGACCATGTCTGATGTGGTGGGTTTTCTGTATATTTTGTATGTGTGTGTGTTGTTTGTTTTGGTAATTGTAAGGTCGAAGAAGTTTATGCTATTGTTTTGTTCAAATTCGAGTGTGAATTTTAATTTATGGTGTAGAGTGTTAATGTATTTGTGGAAATTTTCTATTTGTCTTTTGTTGCCGTTGTAGAGGAGTAAAATGTCATCAAAATACCTGTGCCAATATATTATTTTATTAGTGTATTTGTTATTGTGCAGTATGTGTTCTTGTTCTATGGTGTGTACAAATATTTCGGCTAGTATACCTGATATAGGGGACCCCCTGGGTAGTCCATCTGTTTGTGTGTAAAACATGTTATTGTGTGCAAAATAATTTTGTTCAGTGATGATTTTAGTGAGATGGATGATCTCTTTTATATGTGTTTCAGGTGTGTTATTTATTTTTAGTAATTGTTCTAATGTAGTTATAGTTTCTTTTATGGGTACATTGGTGTATAGGTTTGTTATGTCAAATGAAGCTAGTGTTGAATTGTGTGGAATGTGAACATGTTGAGTTTTATTCACCAGATCTAAATTATTTTTGACGGTGGTGTTGTTTGATAGAAATAATTGTTTTGATGTATTGATATTATAGTTTGTTTTAGCACATGTACAGGTGTGTAGCAAACGCGCGCTCGCCTCTCTTCCTTTCTCTCACTCGCACGTGCGCGCACGCACACATTCTTTCATACGCGTGCACGCGCACTATAATAAATGTAATTTAGTAAGTGGCTTAGCAGTATAGTAAAAATTAGTGAATTAAACAAAATGTAATATAAAAATAAAAAAAATAAAAGCAATAAAAGTAACAAAACAATTTAAAATTATAAGATTAATTTGTTCATAAAAACTTTAAAAGTTAGTTAAGTCAGATCAGAGGTAAGGTTTATATACATGATGTGTGTGTGTGTGTGTGTGCGTGTGCGTGTGTGTGTGTGTGTGGAGGGGGTACACAATTTAATTTGATAAATGTACTTAGTAATCTAGTTAAAAAATATACGGAATGAAATATATGAAATGAGTTAGGTTAAGAAATAAAATTTTATAAGCACTGTTCACTCTACTCAGCTGTCATTACAACTGGTATTAATTTTTAAATCTGTCTGAGTACTTTACATGTAAAAATCTAAATTTTACTTTTTCCACGTGTCTTTGATAAATGTAGCATAGCACATCAGGTATAAAAAGTACCCTTTCACATCAACAATACATTAATTATCTCATTTATAAGTGTCTGCAAGTGAAATTGGTGCAAATGCCGCTGTTCACAACTGGCAGATCAGTGTACTGTGTGTGTGTGTGCGCGCGCGCGCGCGCTCACATGACATTTAAGCAAGAAACGGGATATTCTATAATTTTCACTCGCTGACACCATATAGCTATCTCTCATAAAACGAAAGTTTGTCGCATGCCGAAAATTTCACTACATGAAAATTAAAAAAGAAACTTCATGACGTGGAACCGTCTGAAGACTCTGTTTTTGAAAATTTTTAAAACTATCGGTTAAAATTTATGCCTAAAACCATCCTCAATCTTCAAGGAACACGGTGGTGAAAGAATTTTAAAAATCAGATCAGCTGTTACTAAAGTTATGTCAGGCAATGAAACAAATTCGCATTCTCCCGCGCTCTCCGCCCCGCAATATATATATTCGTACTCTGTGCTCCGCTCCACCATGCGAGATTCCAGGCTTCGTCAACGCTTGTGAGTTATATTCGGACGGTAAAAATCCGTCTTCATTTGATTTGTTGCTTCTGACCAAACTGGGACCTATTTCATAAAAGTAAGTAATATTATTAGCAAATTTTATTAAATAATAATATTAGTTTCTTTTTTGGTTTATAAACATTTCAATCGAACTCTTAAAATCCTTTACTAATATTATTAGTTTAATAATGAGGAGGTTCATGCAGTTCATCAAACGATGGTATTGACATACGAAAATAGTTGTAGAACAATCATTTCCTCATCATTTCGAAGTTCTTCTAAAAATGTGTGGAATGGGCCTGCTTGTTACCTATTCTCGTCAATTGGATGACCCAGTAAGTTCGTTTAATCCTACGACGCCTGCGACGATGGTACACCAAACACATAGAAACAAAACGTTTTGGATTAATTTTCCATACAACTGTGATTGATCTCGAGCTAAAACGACTGCACTCTGCACGAAAAAAACCGTGGTGTGTGCAAGCAACACACATACGATAAATTATCATACGATATTTAACCGTACGTTCGAAATCGATGTGTGTGCAACTAGCCTATGGTTGTAAACAGCCGGGGTTCGATTGTGGAAAAGGCCATTAAGAGTCGAACGTCAGATTTAGGGTACGGGTACACGACTGTTTTTTTCAGTCCGTGAACGCGCGTGGGGTTTGGAAAAACGCACAGTGGCCACACTTGCACGGACGGAAGTGTAGTCACACAGGCAGTTTATAATCGCACGGCAGCGCTGGGACGTCTCGGACGCGCATCCCTACAGCTCTCAGTATCTCACTATCCATATACACATTTGCCATTGCGCTATAAAGATTAAATGTGTAGGCTATATAAAGGTTAAAACGCAACTGCACAGAAACGTCCGTGTTTAGATCAAAGAAAATTGGTTATCACTAGTAAATAAATCTATATTAAGAAAATTTTGTACATTACAAATTTTTTTTTATAAAGATGTCAACAACACCATGGAGACCAAAATTAATTACTGTAGTAACAAGTAAATAAACAAATGCTATTTTAGTGGTATCTTTGAACATTCCGTGTGACCACCCTCGTGCGTATTAAAAACGGACTAAAAACGCAGCAGATTGCGTTTCGACGCGGAAGATCTTGAAAACACAACAGAGTCGACGACCCACGCGTTTTTTCCACGTCGGTGTGACCGATTTCATTGCCACCTAAGTTCAATGCGTTTCCCAACCGCACGAAAACGGCCGGTGAAAAAACGCTCGTGTAACCACACACTTAACTTTGTTTTTACGTACACAAAATTTCTAGAGATTATAAATATACACGAATGAAAATAAACAAATAAGAACATAACAGTTTGTTTGATTCTGTACTTTTAACACTACACAAGAACAACAGAAACTATGAGTTCAGTAGGTCTCTTGTTACCACTTTGCTGCCTCTCATAATTCAAAACTTGCCCTGACGATAGCTACCGAGTGGTAATATATAACGATGGGGCTAAAAAAGTAATCGTCATTATCTGTAATTTCGTGACATCTTTTACACAGCATATCACGGAATTAGGTGTGATTACCCTATGTATAGTAAAGATAAAAAGTTAAGACAAAACAACAAATTAATTTGGCCTTGGCTTTAAAGCGACACTAATCGTGTCCCCTTTTGAACGGAAAATTAAAATTAAAAAAAATGGTATGGAGAACCTTACATGACCTCCATGTTTTAAGATTTATATTTAAAAGCATTTACTTGAATTCAGTTCGATAATTTCTAACAAAATAACCCTCACCCTCAAACTAATTTCACTATTTGTAGATAATTTTGTTATTATGTGGCAACAAATTATTTTGTTGGCCTGCTAGGCCGTGGTTGCAGATCTTCACACATAGATGATTTCAATTAAAATAAAAAATATATAATTTAATTGCCTGGCAACAACATTATTTTATTTTTAACAATTACCATTGTTTTAAAGATATTAAATGCATTTTTATTTAATTTCGTCAAACTCATTAAGTCAAAAACAAATGTGAAAAAATTACCCCCTAACCACTTAACTGCCCTTTTTATTTATAGATATTTCATCTAACTTTCTAGAGTGGATTATTATGACCTTCTTTTGAGGATACTTTATTTATAAAAATTAACTACTTTACTCTTGTTAAAACGTAAATTGTTGGAGGTAAACTACCCATCTTCCTTAACCCACCTTCACCAAAATCAACACCCCCCTTGCCTTGAGTCCTCTACAACTCAGACATGCATGCAAGAAATTATTCTAATCTGTTTGAATTTGCGGCAACTATCGTTCGTCAAAGAAAAAAATTCTACACAGTCACTTTTACGGAAAAAGACTTTTCTTCTCGATTTGAGGGTAGTACAATCAGAATCAGCCCTTATTTCGAACACAATTTTTTCTCTATCACCATAATTCCATTTCCTTACGGAACAATACTTTCCTTACGGGAAGTAAAAAGAAGCATATCAGCGACACAAATAATATTTTATAATCAACACATATGCTGAACAGGACAAGACTACCTGAAAATACTGCACTGTAACTACATTTCCATCTGAACATTTTAGGAGGACGGGACGTGTTTTGAGAGAATACGTTTAGTAGCGTAATTGACTTTGGCAGTGAAATAACCGGAGGCGCGATGAGAAATGTTCTGTCAGAGTTTGAACGGCCGACAGGAAATCTACAGGTGTTATCAACGGACGCGGAAAGGGAAGATCTGAATATTCAACACACCAACTGGCTACTGCCTACAGTTGTGTTGTTGTCTAAGCCTTTGCAATTCAAACTAGCACAAGCCGACAACATTAACTGCCCGAATTAATTATAAAATATTATTAATCATAGAGTGTGTTGTTCCCCTGCCTATGTCACCATCTCTTACCGGTATCTGCTCAGTAGTTATTTATTATTTATAGTGTAAAATACAAAGCATCATTAAAAATGCCAGTTGATTGATATACACTGTGTCAAATACAATTACTGTTTCTAACTCAATTTGAAGTACAAAATTTCTTGATAATCTAAATTAAATATAGCCTGGAGCGACTTGGATTATCATACATAAGTGATTCCTGCGGAAGAATAATAAAAATCGGTATGGAGAACCGTACATGACTTCCAAGTTCTAAGATTTATATTAAAAATTGTTAAATATAAATTGAAAAATTTGACAAATTTGACAAATTGAAATGTAATTTTTCCTGTTGAAATTACTTCTCTGTTTTCGATAACATAGTACACATAAAAATTTACATCTTCCAACTTCAACTATCATTTTCATTTATAGGAAATTACCCCCTCTCCCTTCAAGTACCCTTTTCATATATACTTCATCTACCTTCCTACAGTGGATTATTATCACCTTATTTTAAGGATACTTCATTTATCAAATTAAGTACTTTACTATTGTTAAAATGTAAAACGTTGCTGGTAAACTACCACTTCCCCTTAACCGATCTTCACCAGAATCAATAGGCTTTGAATGCTTTGAAATACAACTCGGGCACATATGCAAAACATTATTTGATTCTGTTTGAATTTACGGCAGTTATAGTTTGTCATACAAAACATTCTATATACAGACACACACACAGGCGCTTTTCAGAAAATTACTTTCTTTCATGTTTTCTGGGTAGTACAATCAGAATCAGCCTTTATATCGAACACTTTTTTCGCGAGCACCATACTTCCATTTCCATACGGAACATGGGAATAAAAATAAACATTAAAATCTTGTTATACCGTAAACATTGGATCCCATTAAATTCAGACTTCTGCTACTTCGGTGTTACTTGAAACCTGTATAGCCAGTTATACACGATTTGAGGTATATATATACTTGACGTGGTATATCTACGGTGATATTTTTTGACTGGCAGACATGCAGGCAAAAATTAATAGACTTATAATATAAGCTGAAGGTAAATTAGATAAAATGCTACAACAATGAGAATTATCGTAGACAATCATTGTCTAATTAAAATATAAAATCACTCAGTTGAAAATGTAAACAAGTTCTCGTGTTTGAGCAGAATGGAAAAATTGTCTTTTGTTCTCAATAAAGTAAAAAGATAAACTAACTTTTTAAAGACGACCTCACTTTCGCAAACGTTTGATAGAGTGTATTTTCGATCTAAATGTTTTCTTTCTACGAAAGTCAGTGTTTTTAGGGGTAAATCCTCTACTAGGACTGCTTACATCGTATTATTACTTCCATGTTCCATAAGGAAATGGAAGTATGGTGATGGCGAAAAAATCTTGTTCGTTGATTCTGATTGTACTACCCTGAAAACATGAAGAAAAGTCATTTTTCGAAGAGTGTCTATGTATGTGTGTCTGCGTGTCTATTTGTAGAATTTTTTCTATGGCAAACGATAACTGCCACAAATCAAACATAATCAAATAATTTTTTTCATACTTTCCTGAATTATAGAGAACTCAAGGCCTATTGAGTTTTGTGAAGATCGGTAAAGGGGAAGGGGTAGTATACCTGCAACATTTTATGTTTTAACAAGAGTAAAGTGCTCAATTTTGATAAATAAAGTATCCCGAAAAGAAACTTATAATAATCCACTGTAGAAATGTAGATAAAATATCTATAAATGGAAAGGGTAGTTGAAGGGTTAGGGGGTAATTTTCTATAAATGAAAATGATAGTTGATGGGGAGGGGATAATTTTTATTTATATGTTATGTGTATTACGTTATCGGCAACAAAGGAGTAGTTGTTAAAATTCCTTCCCGGGCTGTTTAGCCGTGGCCCAATGTTTTCTACAAAACCAGACGTTTCGGCAGTGCTATCGACTGCCATCATCAGTGAAAATCGAGTGCGCTAACATGAGGTGGTATACGTTAGTGACCACAGTACTATGGTTATGGCTGAAGAAATAAGTAGTTCATACGGAAATATTTCATTTGAAAATGATTTTAAATATAAATCTTAGAACATGGAAGTCATGCATGGTTCTCCATACCGATATTTTATCTTGCTTGTCGTGTCCCAGATGCTAGTGATTGCTCTCAGAAGCTGTGAACGGCAGTTGAAAGACCTCACAACAGGGTCAGCAGGGTGTTTTGACCGCCATTCACAGCTTCTGAAGACTATCCAAGCTGCTAAGAATCGAAACGTCAATAGAGAAGACAGTTACTCTGGGAACAGTCCCATAAGAAATGTCCCGTAAAAGATCACCCATCCCTTAGGTGTTTTAAATAATCTCCTTAGTTTCATTTGTCAGTAGTAATGAATGCAGTGGCAATCAGTTTAGTAATTGAAATGAAGACTGAAGAACTCTATAATGTTTTTACTTCCATGTTCTGTAAGGAAATGGGAGTATGGTGATGGCGAAAAAAATCGTGTTCGAGATAAGGGCTGATTCTGATTGTACTACCCTCAAAACATGAAGGAAAGTCAGTTTTCGAAAAGTGTCTTTGTGTGTCTGTCTGTCTATGTGTAGATTTTTTTCTATGGAAAACGATAACAGCCGAAAATTGAAACAGAATCAAATAATGTTTTTCATACGTCCCTGAATTGAAGAGGACTCAAGGCCTATTGATTTTCGTGAAGATCGGTTAAGGGAAATGAGTAGTTTACCTGCAACGTTTTATGTTTTAACAAGAGTAAAGTCATTAATTTTGATAAATAAAGTATCCTGAAAAGAAGATCATAATAATCCACTGTAGAAACTTCGATGAAATATCTATAAATGAAGAGGCTATTTGAAGGGGTGGGTGTAATTTTCTATAATTGAAAATGATAGTTGAAGGAAGAGGGGATAATTTTTATTTATATGTCATGTGTACTATGTTATCGGCAACAAAGAAATAGTTTGTTGTTAAAATTCCTTCTCAGGCTGTTTGGCGTGATCCAATGTTTTCTACAAAACCAGACGTTTCGGCAGTGCTATCGACTGCCATCATCAGTGAAAATCGAGTGCGCTAACATGAGGTGGTATACGTTAGTGACCATAGTACTGTGGTTAAGGCTAAAGAAATAAGTAGTTCATACGGAAATATTTCATTCGAAAATGATTTTAAATATAAATCTTAGAACATGGAAGTCATGCATGGTTCTCCTTACCGATATTTTAAAAAAGTTGGCAATACACAGTTTTACAGCCTTTGTTTGCGTGAAACTATCAAAGTGCGTTTAGAAAATTGTTACTAGTTTAATGTACTTCACTAACTGTCACACGGAAATCAATTACCGCTGTCGATAAAGAATTTTTGCTCCATTAGTATTCGTGTCCAGTTGTGTTGCGTATAGCCACTGCCGTCGCGTGATTTCAAATCAAATATACGTGAAGATAAAACTGATAATGTATGTGCATGACGGAAACCCGAACACATCCGTTGCAGTACCGTTCGATGCGGCGATTATGAACACGCTCACAACGTAATAATATTATATACTAGTCAAACTGATCCATTCAAACTGATAACGTTTATCTACATAGAGACATGATAAACTGTTCCAGTACTGTTCCGTTGTTGTAGTTCTATGAAGTCAAAATGTGTTTACAAGCAACAAATTTGAGTAAAGTAAAGCCAAAATCCTTCTCCCATTTCTTTTGTTGTGTACTTATATACAAGATGTTCTCAATAATGTTGACACATAGAACTGATGTTAGGAAACGCCGGCTGCTTCTGCAATTCGTCCACGTATCTGCCTATTCCTTGTAGGTTTGTCACTTTATTCGTGTTTCTTTAACACGTAACTTAACTTGACTTAAGTCCTTAAATTCCTAGGTGGAACATAGGGCCTCGACGAAATTTCTCCAGCGTGTTCTGTCTATTGCCAGGGCCTTTATCACCTCTCTCCAAGTCTTGTTGACACCAGCCAGCTCTCTTTCCATAGTCCGCTTCCAGGTGTTCCTCGGTCTTCACGTGTTCAGCTACCTTGCGGATTCCAAATCATTGCCTGCCTAGCGATATTTTCTGGTGGTCTTCTCAGGGTGTGACCGATCCATCTCCATTTTTTTCTCTTTATCTGTAGTTGGATCGGATTCTGACTTATAGCCTCCCATAGATCTCTGTTGGAGATGGTCTTGAGTTACTAAATTCTCATTATGTACCTCAGGCAACGGTTTATGACTGTCTGTATCCTTGTGTTGATGTCACTTTCCAGGTCTCACATCCATACAGCAACACCATAACAAGTAACGGGATAAAGAATTTCACGTGCCACCCTTGTCATATTTACATTGTACAAAAACTTACGATTAAAATGCACACAACATGTAAAATAACAGTAACAATTAGGCCGTTTTATGAACTGTCGTACAATAAAATTATCGTTCCGAACTCAATAACATATCGTCGCGACCTGGGGAACGCATCCGACAGAAAGTCGGACGAGTTGTCTAGATACATGAGCCGTAATGATTCCGTTTATGAACTCGCGCGACTTTTGTGTCGTATGACTTTCAGACATCAGTGTTACCAACCTTCCTGAATAGCGTAGGCGAGGCAGTTTTGACAAGTAATGAGTGATATTCACGTGGTTGTGTGATTTCCTTAATTTGTTTTATAAATATGGAAGACATTAACACAGAAAAACTCACTGACGAAGTCCAAAACAGAACATCACTATGGTACCCCGCATCCGAAGACTATAAAAACAGGAATTTGAAGGAGGAACAATGGATTGAAGACCGTCTACATATCGTGCATAGTTAATAGATGAACATCCCGTCTTCTTTTCCTCCTTCTCTTCAAAACGAACCGACAAGCAGAATACAACACGCACGGATACATCTTCAGTACTGATGATGGCAGCGCTGAAAGAGTTTGTTCACACCCATTTCCGACAGAAATCGGAGTCAAATCGGATGCATACAAGGGCCCTTATTTTTACTTCCAGCTTTTTTAATAATTTTAAAACTGGAACTGTTTTATCATTATTACCTTAACTTTATACTAAATTACAAGGGAAATTGGTAACATTAAAACACTAAAGACAAATGACAATCCACGAATTGAACGACATATAACAGTATGATATTTTGATTTTGATATCACTGCTTACAAAACGTGGAACCGTCAGCACTTGACGAAAGTAATAGAAACCCTTCACACATCCCAGGTCAACGACACAGCAAGGATGAAAATGAAAAATGTACTGTCGCTTGTGTAGTGCTCAGACTTCTCAAAGCAGGGGAGTATTTACGGGGGTGGGGACGAACGGGACCGCAGCACCACTAGAGGGTCGAAAAAGATTGTTGAATCTCTTAATTTTTAGGTTGTTTTATTTTATTTTTTCCAGTTGTGTGCGCTAATATAGTAGTAACCCTTTTTTTAAACGTACAAACAGGTTTATTACACAGCGTTAGGGTATACATTTGAAACTTGGAATGTATGAAACCAATTCACTCAATAAATATGTTTTAAGAATGTTTCAATAACGCACATTGTTATTATGTTATTACCGTTTAACTTAATAGGACTATTTCAAGATGTTATTACGCGTTTTCCAGCCGCTTCAAAGATAGTAATGTTCATTAGTTTTAAGTTGTTTTTTCTTTTGACGGAAAACGTCATACACCGCGGGTCTGGTGTGTGGGGAACCTATGCAAAAGTCGATGTTACGATTTTGTGTATACCAGGCAAATTTTAATATCTTTAAAACTGTAATGTATTTTTAAATAAAAAATATACGATTCCAAAGATCAAGGATGAAAAAATGTAGTTCCATATTAACCTTGAGCGGGTAACGTTACACGTGCTCACAAGATGGCCGCCAATTTGGAGTGGAAAATCACGGATTCGCTGCGCGGAAAAATGAGTATAGCTCGGGAACGCGTATGCGTAGGACGCTATTTAAGTTGCCGTTTTATAAAGCTCTACAAGTACTATAAACTAAAATATCCGTTGCGATAATAGTAAAAGAACTTGGACAGTGACAAAATGTTGAACTTGGACAAATTTTCCTTAAAAATGTCAAATATGTCATATATTTTTACAACAAAAAGTGAAATGCCTATCGTAAACGCTTACAGAGTAAAATAGAAAGGAATTGAAAAAGACTTCTGTGACAGCAGCAGAACGCGTGTGGAGGATGAGGTAGCGTCGAAAAGTCGAGATGAGCAACAGCTGGGCAGACGCCGCAACGCCTAACGCCAGGTCACAAACAACGAATGCCGACAGTGAGATAGAACTTTTGGATCGCTGCGAAATACAAGCAGATGAGACGTTTGACAATAGAGATTTAGCGTTCATAACCCGTTAGCGTCTGACGACGGAGCACTTTGAACAGTCGTTTTACGGCGACAAGTTGGGTTTTGTTTGTGGAGTTTGTGGTCGTATGTGGTTAAAAAGTAATTTAAAACTATCTAATGTTGCAATTCTTACAACAAGAATTCACAGACGAGACGTTCAACAGTTTATGTTGTGTTCAAACTGCTGGATATCTGTAAAAGAATGAAAGGTGCCAACATTGAGTAAGAGTAACGGCTTCACGTATCCACCGAAGCCAACACACTCGCCGCCGTTAGAGCCACTCAGCGAACGTCTAATGTCCCGCGACGACCGTTTATGAAAATCAGGCGTCTTCGATACTAGGGCAACTACGGTATTGTGGGCCAAGTAATTAACGTGCCCTGCCCAGACACTTGGACGACGACCAAGCGAAAAATGTCAACTTGAAGAAAACCGTAATCAACAAGTCGGCATAGTTTGAGTGGTTACGTTAAGAAATCTGTATTCCGCCAAAAACCTCAGCTGTAGCGACACCAACACTGCATATCCCTTTTGTATGAAGCCGATACAACCCCCCCCCCCAAAAAAAAACCAAAGTCTACATACGCCACTATCTCAACGACATTTCTAAAATAATTAACCTTCTGTAAGCTAACATACAGATGTTTCAAAATATGCAAATTTTTCTTTACTTGCAGTTAAATCATTGCCGTGTTTAGTAAAACAGCCTAATTATAATCGGATTCCACCGGATTCACGTATGTATATCTCGCGGTTAATTGTTGTCATTATCATGTTATCTGTTTTTGTCAGTAAAACCCGGACTAACTAAAAAAATCTTAACTGTTCCTTTTTGGTCAAGCGTAGCGTTAACGCTTCTATATGACCAAAAAGATATCATCTTATTTGTTACGTCAATTCTGAACTTTTCATTTAACAACTCCAAGGACGCTTGTGGAGCCTTCCGTCACCAGAGTCCAATGAATACTGGAGCTCTGCTGGCCAAATTCGTCATACGATCATCCGCAGCAGTCACGACAACTTGAACAGTTCGCTCAGTCTGACGCGGCTTAGTGTAAGCAAATCTACTATGGGCTACCTCCACTTGTTGGTTACTTTTGCAGGCCTAACTTGTTAAATTCTAATCATTTAAATGCATTTGACGAACTAAGAATTGTAGATAAAATGTAAAGAGTGTCAACTAGGTTGGGCCGAAAATTTTTTTTTTTCTATTCACTATACCGCGCAAAACGTGCTTCTAGGACATAAGTAAAATACAAAAAGAAATAAAAAATCGGTTAATATCTTCCGGTTGAGCATCACCCCCCGAAAATCATAAAAACTGATCAATTTTAATAATGTGTTTTTCAGGTGCAATGCTCGACCATTGAAACTTGAAATATTTATGTTTGTTAATTTATTTGTCTTTCCAGTGCTACCCTTTACATTTATCTAAAGCTTAGCGTTTGACTTACGTAGAAAAGTTTCGTTTTTTTAATTACAAAATTTGTTAAATTTGATCAGGTTTTATGATTTTCGGGAATGATGCGAGACCAGTAGATACTTATTGATTGATTTATTGATTTATTTAATTTTTATTTTACTTATGTGTCCTAGGGGCAAGTTTTCCGCGGTATAGCAAATCGAAAAAAATATAAATTTTTTTGCCCCAGCCTACTGTCAACACCTGGTTACTTAACTGTCAGCTGAAACATTGTAAACAGTAGGCCTACATATTACACTTGAAGAAATCAACTGTTCAAGTTTGCAATAAGAAAAATAATGTTAGTAACAGAGCAATTTATTGAAAGTTTTGATTTAGTAGTCTACCTAGTACCACTCCCGCTCACTATCCAGACATTTTGAACTGTCATCCCCACCAAAGCCGCTGATTCATACGGTGTGGGACACCCTACAAATTCGTACCTCAACACCTAGTTTATAAGATTTGATGTTGGAGACGGCTGTAGAATATTTCATGTAAAGAGAATGACTCGAGTGAAGAGGTTCTGAAGAAATTAAATGAAAAACGAATAATGTGGAAACACCTACTGTAAATATCAGAAGAATTAAATGGATTGTACACCTAATGAGGCACAATGCATACCCGGTAATCATCGTAAAAAGTAGGCTAATAAAGAAGTAACACAGAGGCCGGCGAAGGACACATTATATGAAACAAGCAAGTGAAAGCTTGTTACCAGGAAGTTATAGCGAAATGATGTAGATGGTACTGGAGAAGAAGTTCTGATTAAGCCAGTATGTAGTTATCCACCAATGTGAATATTGTGGACCCAAGCAGAGAAAACAGTCCTTATTTTAAGTTTAGATTAAACTCTGACATGAAATAAACGTAATTAGAAAACCAAAGTCTCTACCATACTTTATTATAAAATTATATGTACCTAAAGATGAAAAACATCCACCTATGGAAATCCGTTTTAAAGTTTTATATTCTTGCTTCATGCAATCGCATCTGCAGCACACACTTCTTTTTCATTACTCTTATTATTTTTATAGTCACGGAACTGTCTCGAAAAGATGAGAGCGGCGTCATTCTACACACGCTTCTCGACTAGACCAGCGTGCGGTGTTTGTGTCAAGCCCGACCATGTAACACTCCAGACTGTTTGAGAGACGCAAATTATGCTGGCACGTCGTCAAGAGAATTGAACATTATTCTGGAATATCTACGGGACCTAATTAAGCAACAGCTTAGTTAGTTACACCTGGCGAAACTGTAGAGTGCGGATCAACTGATTGTGGGAAGTGGTTACTGCTTGTAATTAATGCGGAACTCTAGTAGTTGACATTATTATTAAGTGTGGTTAAATTTAACTTGAATTATTGTATGAGATTACCTTGTTAATTACAAAATGTTTTTTGTGACTAATTAAAGGTGGTAATTAGTGACTTCATTGGTGTCTGTATTTTGTTTCCACTGTACAATACGACAGTTGTCACGTCCGTGATACCACTGTAACAATACTTGGTTCTTCCAACTGCACCTGCAGCACGCACTTCTCTT
This sequence comes from Magicicada septendecula, assembly GCA_034769895.1. Taxonomy (NCBI): domain Eukaryota; kingdom Metazoa; phylum Arthropoda; class Insecta; order Hemiptera; family Cicadidae; genus Magicicada; species Magicicada septendecula. The sequence continues at coordinate 561,921,818 of CM068369.1, forward strand.
TCATTACTCTTATTATTTTTTCTTTCCGGTTGCCCTTTTCCTGCATTTTACTTTCCTTATTTCTGTGCAGAGTATGCTCTTATTTGCAGCTAAAATTTTTGTTCCCTCAATAATTTTTAAATCTGATTACAATGCTAGCAAGATCTTCTGTTACCCCATTCAACCATCTTATCCTTGGTCTGCCTCTACGTCTAGCCGTCTATAATATTTCCTTCAGCATTCTTTTAGGCATTTTTCCTCATACTTTCTTTCCACATGTCTCAGCGAACGCAACCTCTGTGATTTGATGAATTTCACTTTGTCCTTACCACGCATGAGAACATGTAGTTCATTGGCAGTGCGTATTTTTCAACCGCTTTTCTCTTCTCTTACTAGACCGTACGTTTTACGGAATATTTTGCGTTCAAATGATTTTAAAGCAGCTTTGACATTCTCTGTCAAAGTTCACACTTCAGATCCATATGAAACAAGTGGTCGCACAAGAGAACATGTCACAAAATTGTTTTTAAAGATGTTAATAATTGCAAAGTAGGTTCTATTTCCTCCTTGTATCCTTTCTAATATTCTCATCCTAATGTTATTATTATTTGATACCACGGCACACATATGTAAATTTCCTTTAAAATTTATTGAAATTTCATTAAAATTTCTTTAGACACATATATTAAAATTCACACTTTACAAAACACTATATAATTAGTGCAATCCGTTGTTAAAAATGAATTCTACGTTAACAGAACACCAACGTCTAAGATCCAATGTTGCCAACACAATACCTCTAACATCCCTACGAATCCCTATAATTGAGAAGATTTTTGAAGTTTGTGATACTTAGCTTTTCAACAACATGAGTTAAATCCATTTTTTAAAATATTTGTCCCAAAATATATGGTTGTCTCATAATCGACTGCATCGTATTTTTGCGTAAATCTATACATATATAAAACTCAAAGTCTGAGTATTTTTTTTTACTTAGTACAAATCCACACCGATACACCGATTGCCACCAATTTTGCACAGATAACCTTTGACTCACGGCAAAAACACTGTCTATCTTGGAATTTGATATTCTGTCCCATTCACATGATCTAGGCCCTTTTAATTATACCCTTTTTTTGACGCGTATAAAGATGTCAACAACACCATGGAGATCTGAATTAATTACCATAGTAACAAGTAATTAAACAAAAGCTATTTAGCGGCATCGGAACTGTACCTGCAGTACATTTCCGACGTTTTATATAATATACGATTGTATCGATATATTACTATGTGGATAAAAAGAAGTGTACTAATTGTAAATTGTCTTATTTCTTAACGCAAATCGAAAATACGTATTGTTTTTATTTATGATGTTAGGTGACAACGGTTTTTGGTTTTGAACTGAAATAAATAAAAGCCATGGTTGAGGAAAACATACCGTTTAATGTGATACACAGTGCTTATAACACAGTAACACTTAAAATAAAGAACCTACAGTTTTCAGTTAACGGGTACTTTATAAATATCACCGAAGGCTTTATAAACGGGAACTTTTAAATCTCCAATGGCTATTGCACCGACATAATAATTGAGTACAAGTGTTCAAAACAGCTTTGAAGAGAATTTGACTAATGAGTATAAAATTGTTATACGAGCTGACAGAACCCCATATACACATAGGCCTAGACAATAAACATTTTATTAAAATACTTATTAAAAGTCAAACATTCGCGTGCGAAGCCGCGGGTAACAGCTAGTAATATTATATTTCAATGGTTTTTGTTGTTATCTTACAAAGAAAAGAAATGACCAAATCTTCGATTAAGACAAACGAAACAGATCGGAATTAGAAGCACTCTTGTTTTAACATTTCTGTAGCTACGAGACTGATACAAATTCCGTACAAAATTACTTGATAATAAGTCTCCGTTTTAATCAAACGCGATTCAGTTAGGTTCATTCAGCTTCAATCAGTAAGACATGACAGCGACTCGGTTACAAACAACTCGAACGCTAGGCACGTCTATGTTTAATAGCCTTATGTATCCCGTTGCTCTGATTGAATGAAGTAATCGATTCCTGCAGCTATCGACTAACTTATGGAATTATACCGCCATCGTACTTCATAACGATAATAATGAGCTTGTGATAAACGTATACGATTTGCCTCCCAACACAATATTTACTGTTTGTCTACGTCAGGGATTCCCAAACTTTTCAGTCCCCAAATAATTTTCAAAATTTCTCGGACCCCGTCTGAGTTCTGAAATAAAACATACTGTAATTATGATAGAAAATCTTATATTTTAATTAAAATGTATGAAAATCAAAATTCTCTTAAATCGCAAAATTATAATATTAATGATATCAAACATAGTTCAATGTGAACAATGAAGCTGCTTTTGAACAATTAGCTCGGCAATGTTGGGTTCAATTTCTGATAATTTCAATAATAAGTCATTCTCACCATCAACATTATTTCTTAACTCTGACTTCAAGTACGTTAGGAGGGAGAAGGTGGTTTCACACAAATAAGTAGAAGGAACACAATTAAACGCTTCAAAGCGTTTTTTCCGAGTTCAGGATAGTCAGTCATTACATAGGTGTTAAAAAGTACTTCGCCACCTATTTTTTGGTGAATACGGTTTAAATATATTTCATTCGCCATATTTCTCTTCCATTACAATTCTTATTGTATACTTGCTCTAAATACACCTTGAGAGCTCTTGTCTATTTATTTCAAACATTCATCATCATCCCCATCACCACTCCAAGGACAACCCTTAGACCTGTTCCGGAACCCATCTTCTCCTCGGTCTACCGACATCTCTCTTCCCAGTAGGGTGATAACCCAAGCCAGCCATAGGTAGACGGATAAGAGGTATATATTTAAAGTGTTTACACCATCTCCTTCTGTGGTCTTCAATTAATCCATTTGCATTTACCTTTTGCGTTAGCTTAGGTCGTTTTACCGTATTTCCCATCCAATTTCCGAGGCTCGTATGAGTTCTGTGAGTACATATATTTTTACTTAAGGAGGTTACTGGCCTGGTGTAAAACCCCCAACCTGGAGGACCAGAAACGTTGATTTCGGGTTGCTCTTCCCCTAGAGAGATGCTTTCACCTCAGCTGACGAGCTCTCTCTGGCCGATCGCAGTAGACTAACTAACCTAGCCCATGTGTGCAGCCGTTGGTCTACTGTAGGCTCCTTCGTCTCCACACTAGGCGCACACCCTGCTGATGATGTCCACCATCCTGCCAGGCCAGGACCCAGGATACCCCCAAGCTGCCCTGATGGAACCCCCATCTCTCGTTTCCTTACCGATCCACTCCGCCGATGGGATTGACTACCACAACCTTGGAGTGGATTACTCGGCGTAACAGGGCCCACCAACGTGTAGGTGAGAGCGGAGTTGGGGTGGAGTGGCTGTAGACGTTAAGGAAATCACTTTGGACATTAAAGGTAGTAAGTCACTTGCAGGCTACGCGGATGTCGAATATCTGGGCAGCAATTAAACTCTAAGAAATGCCCAAATGATATTAGCACAGGAGATGGTTCACGTGACCTGTGACAGGAGACCGGAAACTTTGACCTGAAGACAGGAGAGGGGGATGTACGACGAGTTTCTGGCGCCCCAAAACCGGAACATTTTGGCTAAGCGAAACATCCTCAAAAGAAGAACACGCAGGAGACAAGGCCTACCACATTACTCGTCTACCCTGCGATAAATTAGGTAATCCGTTCAAAAGAGTACTTCATTTACTCTCAGTTCTTGTAGAATTTTTGGGAATAGCACGGACACACACAATTGGCGACCATGGCTATAAAAACGGACAAGGGAAACTGGATAGCCAGAAAACTACGACTAGCAAGATGGAATTTAAAACAAATATCATAGAAGGAAATGTACGAGGGTAGGGTGAAAAGTTCCAACCGTGACGCAGAGATTATTTTGATCGTGTTGTACGATTTTATCCTTTTTAGGTTGAATTTAGATATTTCAAGTAAATGAGTTGTTTATTATTAGTCTGACATACATTACAGTAAACGCCACAAGCGTTAATTTAATAGTTCCCAGTTTAGAAATTCGTGACGTCATTAAACACTTCTTTTAAAGGGTTATCTGCAACCGATGACAATTTAAGATTTATATCGTCTTAAGATTTATATTTAAGATAATTTACTTGAAATCGGATTGATAATTTCTAACAAGTTAGGTTTGTTCCTTGTAAATCGAGTTTTATGTTTGACAAATTGAAACAAAATATTTTCATAGAAATTACTTCTTTGTTGCCGATAACCTATTACATGTATAAAACATCGATATGGAGAACCATACATGACTTCCATGTTCTAATTAATTATAAAATTATTTTTAATATGTACACTCAACACGAAACTAAATAAATATATCAGCATGCTTTTCCATGTGCGGCATAGAAAAAAGTCTACACACAGACACTTGTTCGAAAAATGACTTTTCTTATGTTTTGAGGGGAGTACAATCAGAATCAGCCCTTATCTCGAACACGATTTTTGTCGCGATCACCATACTTTCATTTCCTTACGAAACATGGAAGTAAACAAGGAGCTGTGTTTATCGTTGGGGGACTCTTTTTCATCGAATACAGTGGTTAAATGCTGGGTTGCTTAACTTAAAGTGGGTCGGACAATCACGACTGACGACCGACTAGTTCGACGTCACATTAAAGTGACTACGCCAGAAAAAATAGAAAAATTCTACAAAATCTTTTGGCAGACCATAGAATAAAAGTGAGTGAGATAACAGTGACAATGGTCGCGATGGCTAAAATCAAAGAATTTAAATTCGAATTATTGCCTCAGCAAATATACTCGCCTTATTTAGCCACGAGTGACTTCTGCCTCTTCACTAACCTTAAAAAAATGGCTCGGTGAAAAAGATTTACCGACGACAATTAAGTCATCAATGCTGTAAGTGGTTACTTTGAAGACATCTACAAATCAGCTTATCAGTCTGGCATAACCTATCTAGAACATCGTTTGAAAAGTGTATAGAGTTAAACAAAGATTATAGTGCGAAATTAATGCAAATTAATCCAAAAAAGTATTGTTTTCTTGTTCAGGCCTGGGTCCTTTCACTCTATCCTTGTAAATAACAAAAGTTTTAAAAAAACGGAATATAGATTTAGGATCAACTACGAATTCAAAAAGAAATTAAGACGACATATTTATATTGTAACTAAAAGCCTATTGAACAGCCCAGAACATTTGTGCGGTCAATCATCCCGCGTGCAGTCAAACCAGAAAGTAAAGGGTACCAAGTCGTACTAAGGGTGGCGGTTTCTCTGTAGATGTTATCCTTGTGTTTATTAATTTCTATTGCTTCTAGGATAAACCTGTCATAATACCTATTACATGATCTTATTACAGATGAGTCTTCGAAGTTTACCATATGATTAATTGAGGCTGAATGCTCAGCAACTGCAGACTTTTCAACTGCCAAGTTCTTCGTATGCCTTACATGTTCTTACACTCTTGTGGAAATCAGGCGGCCCGTTTGGGGAATGTAAACTTTTCCGCAACTGCATGGAATTTTGTAGATACCTTCAGTGTTGAACGGAATTCTATCTTTGAATGGTTTTAGAAATTGTCCCAGCTTCTTATATGATCGAAACACTGTTTTAATGCCGTATTTCCTCAGTATACTGCTAATTTTGTCTGTGGCACCTTTTACGTAAGGTAAGAATGCTCTGTGGTTATTATCGTCTGCTACAGGTGTTTCTGAAGGTTTTCCTTTTGTCTTAAATGCTTTACGTATAACATCCCTGTTACATCCGTTCCTTTCAAGAGCGTCCGTTACGTGCTTTTTCTCCTCGAGGAAATGTTCGTCATCAGATACCCTCTTCGCTCTATGAAAATGTGTGTTGAGAACGGCTTGCTTCTGTGCACGGTGATAATGTGAAATTGCATTAAGGTATCTATCAGTGTGGATAGGTTTCCTGTACACTTGATGACCTAGAGATCCGTCCGGGTTTTCGTGATATTAGTACACCCAACAAAGAAATTTCAGTATTCGATTCCACTTCCATGGTAAACTGAATTGAATTATGTATTGAGTTTAGATGGTGTAAAAAAACCTGTAGTTCTTCGTTACTGTGATGCCAGATAACAAACGTATCGTCCAGATATCGGTAAAGGTGTGCGGGTTTTAGTCTTGGTAAATCCAACGCACGCCTTTCAAACTCCTCCACATTTTATTGTAAATCGACTCGTATTTCCACATTTATACACTTCAGCTCCCAGGAGTTTGGTGACATACGCTCATCATCGATCCGCTGTAGCCATTGCCATTGTATTTCTATTTGAAACAATTCATGACTTTGTTTCTTCTGTATTTATCATTATATCGCATTTATCTTATAGGATCGCGTTCAATTTGTGAAGCGTATTTTGTAGTTCTTCCTTGTTGTTTCATAAAATGCAATGTCATCTACAAAACGGATGGTTTTGTAACGCACGCCATTAATTATAATTGGATTGTTGTTGCTTTCCAAGAACTCATTAATTGCGTGCTCTACGTACAAGTTAAACAGTATTGCGGATAATCTACACTCTTGTGTAATACGTTCGATATCTTTGCTGTGAGTCCATCCCGGCTCCCCGCTGTGAACTCTCTGATTTTTGTATAGCTGCAAGATAATTCTTCTATACCTACAGTCAAGTTTTTACATCTCTGAGGACTTTGACCGTTATATTCCAGTTGATGTTGTCTGAAAATGCCTTCTCGATATCGATAAAAGTTGCCGTGGTTTCTTTGTTAAGTCTTAAGGTTTTCTCGACAATTATTCGCAGAAAAATATGGCTTCTCGTAGCCGCCGATTTCTCTCTATACCAAATTGATTTTCTTGTACGTTCTCCTCAGTTTTATTTTCCATTCGCTTATAAATTATTCTAGTTAGTATTATTGATGCACATGACACCAAGCTCAAACATCAATATTCCTCTCATTTCCTTGCGTGCTGCTGCTGGACTTGGGAATGCGTATCATGAGCGTTAAGTATTTACTTATTTTAGGTATAATTACTAATGTATATGTCTAATGTATTCATATGTGAATGGATTTTTTATTCAACAACTACACAGTAAATATAATATAAAATGTCTGTTTATTTATGTGGTTGGTTTGTTAAGCTTGATCAGCTGTTTGTATATTTATATATTGTATACATATTATAGGCTATTTAGTTAAATATATAATATCAAATTATAATGTCCATATAAAATATGTTTAATTTAACACTAAATATTGAGTCGGAGTTTTCAAATATTGGGTCATATTTTACATGAATTTGTGTTAGTTTGCTTATTAGCAAATTATAGGTTTTATAATTAAAATATTTTAAGGTTACCCTGTTAAACTTAACTTTTTGTTTCTATTGTTTTTTGTCTTTTTGGACACATATTTCAATTATTCTACATTATTTAAGATAACAAATTTTGCTACGAAATAACGTGATTCTCTCGAAAAGTCGACAAGTGCAGTTATCTAAAAGTTCTACACATTTCACGGCTCGCCGAGCAGGTGCAGTTTCTCTGTCACCTCCGTGTACCACATGTGCCTTCCAGACTGTTCGAGTACTCTTCAACTATGCAAATTATACTGCCACACTGCCAAAAAGAAGGGAAAATTATTGCAACATCTGCGAGACCTATATAAGCAACATCGGCTTGCTTAGAAGTCAGTTACATCTGGCGAGATTGTAGAGTGCGGATCAAGTGATTGTAGAAAGTAAACACTGTGTTATAATTAGAGCGGAACTCTCAATATTTGACAGTATTGTTGCGTGTTGACAAATTTAACTTGAATTACTGTATGACAATACCTTGTTGATTTTACATTGTTATTTGCGATTAATTAAATATGGTAATTAGTGATTCCATTGGTATCTGTACTTTGTTTCCACTGTACAATACGACGATCTGTGAGACTGTCGCAACAATATAAATAAATGTTTTGCATTACTCTCACTGCATTTAAAAACAAAATTCAACAAAATGTACATAAGTAAACAAAAGTAAATTAATATTAGCTTACATAAACAATATTACAGTAAAGTAAATAATATAAATATCACTATTGTATTAACGACTCGGAACACTAAGTTTTTTATAAGTAAAATCATAAAGATTTACCTTAAAGCCTAAACCGGTTTTCTCCTTTAGCCTCTGAAGAAGGCTTTTAATGGAGAAAACCGGTTTAGGCTTTAAGGTAAATCTTTATGATTTTACTTATAAAAAACTTAGTGTTCCGAGTCGTTAATACAATAGTGATATTTAGTTAAGTAACGGACACGTCACGGACAACGAAATCCAAGAAGTAAATAATATTTTAGAAATTTAAAAATGTTCTGATCTTCATAGTTTATTCCAACTAAGATCTCTTTCATTCAATCCTATACAAAAGTTTACCTCTAAAAACCTCCGCTACTTGAAAATATATTCAAAAAAACTCCATGTACGTAGAATAAGAATATACAAAAACATTGCAGATAGTGGAAATGACTTCATTATTACAGAGATACTCTTGTGTACGCTGGTACATTGCGTTTTATGTTCCTTATCAACTTTACGGCTAAGCTCTCTATGTAAGCCTTTTCACTTCCATTCACCACTCCTTTTTTTGAACCGAACCTGTTTACATTTTCTGGTCCTGCATCAAATTCATTTAACTTCACGTCTTATGGATCTAATTCAATCGTCTGTTAGTTGGGTGTCTTTTATTTATTATGTTCTTTATTTTAAGAAATCAAAACAAAGATCATAAATATAATCATATCACACGTTGTATTATTTTCTGACGATATGTAACAAACAATTTTTGTCATTGTAACAGTATGATTTACAAAAGTTCAAATATGGCTGGCTTCCTAACAACTGATCACATGTTACATTGAAAACAGCATAATCAACCGCATGTTTATAAACATAGTGCTGTACTTGAAATTCTCATATCAACAAATGTGTTTCCTTTGTCAGCTCGAGAACTGTTTGAAGTATTCTCGCAGATGAAGGCTCACGCCTATAGACGGTACTAGTATCTGAGAACACGCAGTTAAATTTCGTACACTGATTATGATTATGATAATGTCATATTAAATGGTTATATTATATATATATATTGTAACGAACCTAATAAATTTCGTGTTTCGTTTACAAAATAAAAAAATATAATAATTGTGCAATTTAAATCTTGAAAAAAAATTTTTTAAGTTTTGTTTTGATGCTTAATATTTTAGTAAACAATTCTTGCAATGGTGTTGTGTTAAAATTTTAAGTTCCTTTGAGTTAATTTTGTCAATAATATCGCTTATGGTTTACTGGAATTAAATTCAGCGTTAACAGGATTGTCTCATTCACTGATCGATTAGCGGTATTTCTTCTTTTTAGTATGTATTACTTCCACTTGAGTAATGGCCGCCTTTCTTCTAGTCCTGTTGTTCACTAAAACTCTATTTATTAAATTTATAAATAAATTTAAAACCAAATTGTAGAATTACTAAATTTTATTGACAATTGTTTAAAAAGTATCGATTTAAAATCGATTATTATATAATGCTCGACTCGTTCACAGGGCGATCGATTGTTGGTACATATGTTATTTAAAATTAATTTTTTCAGGTTCTTTTAACGGTTATAGTTAATAGTCAGAGAAGAAGTAAGGTTAGAAAGTATAACATTTACAATTAAAAAGCTTAATAGTTGATAATTACAACGTTATTTAATAATATATAATGTTTATAAAATGAAAAGTTTATACCAATGAAGAGTTGACGAATACTAGTCGTCGTGTGCACTTTGCACGCTGGGAGTCAAAATGGCCGCTTAGTAGCTGCTGATGTAAAACTGAACTCGGCTGGTTGAAATTTTCTTCCGCCTTCTCAATGCTTCCTCGTCTCCGCAGTAGTGATTAATATTTCTGGTGTTATTGTAGTATCTCTCGTTCAGTGTTCTGTTGTTCACTCGAGAAAAATGTGTGTGATAATGTTAAGTTACTGGTGTCGTAAAGTTCGTTTTTTGTTATTCGAAATTATTAGTGTTAGAGGTTCATATGGTTAATTAACTAGTTTCGGTGGTGTATTCACTTGATTCAATGTTTGTAGTGGTTAATTTTCACTGAATTTAAAGTTTAAAATTGTTCTGTCTAAATTCTCAAAATTTTACTGTAGGCTAGGTTCAACCTTTATACGCCATTAATGGTTTCGATATAGGTTGTTATATAGCAGAGCTCACTCAACTGTACACTACGAACGTTAATAAAGAACTGTCTTACTTCCTTCGTTTTCTTAAATATCTTAGCCAATTTAATATTAGAAAAGTATTGTTTCAATTTTTAATCGCTTCCGATACATGTAAAAAAAGTACATTATATCACAGAATATATTTTGATTATTAATTAATTTCATGAAATAATAAATACATAATCGGTTTATTTAATTCCTTCTGCTTAATTTGATACCCAATAATCTATTATTACAAAGTTTTTTATCAAAAATGCTATATTCCTTTCATTTTGGAAAAGTAGGCTCAACCTTTTATTTCCTGTTCTTCTCCAAATATTAGCCATTTTATATGTTATAATTATGACTATAATAAGTCTCAGATTGACATAAATGATTATCTTTCCTTAATTTCTTGCAATTTTATCAATTGATTATTCTTTTAAATATAATTCATGAATTTATGACTCCCCACTCTGAAATTTTAGTTATTACATTTGCAATTTTTTCAATAATTTTATGTATCTTTTTACACTATCCTTTTAAAGTATGGTTTTAGTCATAGTATTTGGTGACTGATTCATCTTATATAAATTCCATCAGTTTAATTGTTTTATTTAACTTAATTAACAATTACAAGGGTGTTGGATTTTCCTATTTGGCCTAGATTTTTCTGGTTTTACATATAATGTTTTTGAATAATACTGTGTCTGTACCCCTTCTGACTTTCTTATTTTAATACAATATTAATTAAAATCTCCTTAATTAACTAATAGAACATGTAGTATCGTATTCATACTCATAATACCTAAACAATATTTGAAATTAACAATATGGTCTTCAAAGTCAGACATTTTAGTTTTAACTACTACTAGTAACATATAATAAACATTTTATAAAAATAGTATGGTATCCATACTTAGACATTTTAGTCTGGATTAATACTGTTAGACATATTAAACATTTTTATAATAATAACAAAATCTTATATTCTACTCACCACATTGAATTATGGAGTTCATGGGCTTTAACATAAACATAACAAGCCCTTTATTTTTTTATTGATTTCTTAAACTTATTTTGATTGTCGTCTTATCTGTTTTTATTTTGGTATTTAAAGATTTATCCCCTGTCACTTTATTTATTCACCACCTGCTCTCACTTTATCCTTTACACTTTAATGAATGTGTTTAGATAAAAAGCGGCACCTTCTTAGAAACATTAGTAATTGTTTTCATAAGAATATTTTATAAAATTTTATTCTGTAAATACTGAAAACTTTAAAGTTGTTTTATGGTACACATGTACTTAGTTGAAGTATTAGTCACACTTCTACTTGAAGTTTATATAATACACTGAAATAACTTGCACCTGTTCACTTATTTTTGGATCTTATCTCTAATTGAGTTTTACAATATTCCAAGACCAAAATCTTAGTTATAAGGGATTATGAAGATTTTTTTATTCCGTTATACAATAACTTTAGTGGGTGCACTTCTACTTACAACACTAAACACTTTTGTTTACAACTATTTTACATTAATATCAGGTTTTGGGTGTTATACTTTCTTTTGTGACATTTAATCTCTTTCGGGGTTTGTTATATTCTTCTTAATAGGTTTCCCTTGGGTATATCTTGTAGTCCTCCCATCCTACAATTTTGTTTCTTCAAAATTCTTCTTTCTTGGTTTCTTCAAAGTAACATTGTTTTCTCATGTCCGTTGGTTTGTTCGGGGTATCTTCCTTACCTACTCCTATCCTACCTGGGTATTATCCTTATTTATTTTTAGTTTTTTGTGTTTTATTTTACTTTATACATTTTTGTTGCATTGTGGTTCTTTATTTTTACTTTTTCAATTTATGGTGGTATTTTATTTTGATATTTATTTGTTTTCATTTGAATTTTTCTTGATATTTAATGTAATTGAAATTGTATTATGATCATATTGTAATCTTTATTAAGTGGATTATCTGTCATGCTACAATATATATAATATTTTTAATATTGTTTTGTTTGTTCGAACTGTCAATAAAGTGGTGATTAACGAATTCTCCGGTGTACAATTACTTTGTTCCACTGTTTTACACACGACGATCCGTGCGATCGCCGCAACAATATAAATTAATATTTCGCCATGCTTACCCTTCGTTAACTAGTGATGACACTCGCCATGCTTTTACGGCGAACAAGCTTTATGATACATTTAATTAGAATAGGTAAAGAGGGGAGGAGCAGATCTAATAAAACGAAAACGTTTCAAAACGAAATTCAAATAAAATGTAAGGCCTACAGAAGTAAACAAAAGCAATTACATACTTGCATAGGTACAAAATTATTGCAACGACTAAAGGCCCCGAACAATGGAGAGTGTTTCTACGTGTTTCGCGGCCAGCCGAGCAGGTGTGTGTGTTTCTGCCAAAGCCGCGCTAAAGTGTCCTCTAGATTTTTCGAGTGCTTGTTGACGCGTATTATGGATTATTCTGGAACACTTGTGGTACTTATTTAAACAACCACAGCTGCCGCTTAGAAGTCAACTTATGTTGGGCGATTTGTCAAGTGATATCAAGTGTGTTATAATTAGTGCAGAATTCTTTATAGTTGACGTTATTATTTCGTGTGGACAAAATTAGATTGAATTATTGTACAAGTTGGTTACGAATTGTGATTTGTGATTAATTAAAGCTGGTTATTAGAGACTTCATCGGTGTCTTGTATTTTGATTTCCACTGTACCATACGACGATCATGGGGACCGTTGTACCATCATAATACAATAAATTGTTTTCTAAATATGTAAAATATTACTGTTTCTTTTTCTAATGTTAATAGTTTATTTCACCTAAGACTGCTTTCATTCAATCTTGAAAAGAAAATTATTTCTTAATAAAAACCTCCCCTACATAAAAAATATTTACAGGAACCCCGTCCACGCATACGTAGGACACACACACACACACACACACACACACACACACACACACACACACACACACACACACACACACACACACACACACGTTGTAGATAGTGTCAACGACTTCATTATTCCAGAGATGTTCTAGTTTACACCGGTACATTGCGTTTTATATTCCTTATCTACTTTACGGCTAAGCTTTCTACGTAAGGCTCTCTACTTCCTTTCGCCTTTTTTGCTTCAAAACGGACCTGTTTACAATTTCTGGCCCTACATCAAATTCATTTAACTGAACGTATTCTTGGTCTAATTTACCCGTCTGTTCGTTGCGTTTCTTTTATTTAAAAAAATTTGAACATAGCAACGTCGTGTTATGCACTAAAAAACATTATTATTTGGTTTCAAAATTCATTGACACTCAAAGTTATAAAATCCAATCAGTCAAAAACGTTTTTTTATAGAAGTACGGTATTGCATTGTGAAGACGCACTACCAAAAATCCGCTGGAATGTGACTCAAGATAACCGTCCTCATCGGAAAGAAGAAGGTAATTCATTTGAGTTCAGTCAGTTAATAATTTCAGATACGTGGGCAGCACGTTAGATAATGAATGGTCCGTAAACGGGACAATACATGACAGGATACACATAGGAAATAGGGCATATTATGCCAACAGCAGATTATTGAGAAGCAAACTGAACCAGTCGTAATACAAAAATAAAAATATATTAGACACTTAACAGATTAGTTGTTACTTATGGAGGCGAGACGAACACGCTGACAATAGAAGAAGCTACTAACACTAAGAAGGTTTTAAAGAAAGATCGTAAGACCTGTTTACGGCCCGCTTAAAGTAGATGGCGAATGGAGAATAAGAAATAACCAGGAGATACTGTAAGAGGATACTGTGAGATACATAAAGGCATAATGAACAGAATGACTAGGTCACCTACACGGGATGAATTACCAAACAAAATTTTGAGAGCGCAAGACTATAAAAGCAGAAAGAGAGGCCGACATAGGATAAGATGGTTGGATGATATGCTAGAAGGCCTCAGAAGTATAGATGTGACGGGTTACGCTGAAACAGCAATGGACTGGAGACTTTGGTGTGATGACTGGTGTTGGAAGCCATGGGCTGTTTTGCTGAAGAAGAGGAAGATGGCACATATAGGTCGAGCAGCACAGGATGGCAAACCCTATGTAATGCGGGGCTTTCTCCACACTTCTGAATCTGAACAGACTCCATATGCAAGCTAGGGAAGTACGCCCTCACCGAGGACGTGATCTTGGTTTCCTCGAAGAGAACGCGATGGTCGGCGTTAGCGAGAGCATGTGCGCCCACCGCAGACTTCTCCTTCGGTTGCCTGAGACGATAGCACCGGCTGTGTTCACCAACAGCGTCCTTACCCGCTTCAAAATTTTCGCAGATGCGGCAATCGGCGTGAAAATTTTAGCAGACCACGGCCTTAGAGGCCCGAATATTAATTTAAATAATTAAAAAATAATTTTTCTCTTTGAGTCTAGATAAACGTGTCGTAAAAGTTTTACATTTACAGCTCTGTAAGGAATAAAGTTTAAAGACGAACGGAAGGAATAAAGTAGATGGAAGAAATAAAAATTTTACTTCACTAGTTGTTTGGAAATTTCCATTGGCGATAAAACTTTTTCATCAGACAATTCAATCACAGTACCACGTTTCTTTTTGCCCATTTTTCGAAAGACCCCTGATATTTAAATTTTAAACAGCTTGTAGAAACTGAATGAATTCGCAGACAGTCTTTTAAAATTGACAGTTGTTCATATATAAACATGCATAAGCTTGTCATTACATGTGTTGACAGGTGTAAACATGAAGCTTATATCAGACGAAAAATTTTAATTATGCATCTAAGCTGTAGATGTGACTCACTTCAACTGACCCTTCTTAAATCTTGTATTTGCGTATAATCAGTCGTTCGTTAACATACTCTGTTCTACGATATTAACTGATGACTCGTTGGGAACTTGGTGAAACATATTAATACAAATGTTTTTTTAAAAATGTATAAACCCTTGGTACGTTTCACAGCTCTGTTAACCCCCCTTACATCCTCTGTTCAGTTGTTCACTCATCTCTTTCACAATGGTTTAAGAAGTCGAAACAGCTGTCAGAGTTAAATAGAAACTGTGAAAGGTACCAAGTGTTTATATATTTAAAAAAAACTTTATGTAATGTTCACATTACTTATGTTACGAAAAATACATTAAAAACAACACACACTTTCTCCTTCTTCTTATCAGGCGTTACAGCCTTTGGCGGGCTTTAGCCTCCTCAACAATACTCCTCCATGCTTCCCTGCTCTGCCCTTCCTTGTCACCTTCTGATTACTATGCTAGCAAGATCATCTTCTATTACGATCTCATCTTCAACCATCTCATATTGTTCTGCCTCTACGTATATCAGTGTATAATATTCCCTTCAGCATTCTTTTAGGTATTCTTTCGTCAAACATTCCACATGTCTAACCAAACGCAACCTCTGTGATGTGATGAATTTCACTTTGTCCTTACCATGCGTGAGAGCCTGTAGTTCATTGTTAGTGCGTATTTACCAACTGCCTTCTTCCCTTAATGGACCGTACGTATTACGGAATATTTTGCGCTCAAATGATTTTAAAGCAGCTCTGTCATTCTCTGTCAAAGTTCACACCTCAGATCCATACCCAACAACTGGTACCACAAGAGAAAAATATACTCTAAGTTTTATACCTCTTGTAACAAGATTGTTTTTAAAGATGTTATTATTTGCAAAGTAGGCTCTCTTTCCTGCTTGTATCCTTTCTCTTATACTCATCCTAATGTTATTATCATTTTGATACCAAGCCACACATATGTAAATTTCTTTTAAATTGTACTAAGATAATATGCAATGTAATAATAATAATATTGAACGTAAACAATATTATCAGATACATTAGAAATAAGACCAAGAAGGAAACAAGGATAAGGTTTTATAATACTGTAGCGGTACCAGCTCTGATAGGCTATATGGAGATGAAGGCAGAGTTATGACAGAAAGCGACAAAACTAGGATTCAGGTAGCAGACATGAAATTTATGAGGAGTACTGTGGGCTGCTTTCTCGATAGGAAGAAGAATGTGGACATAAGGACGGGACTGGGAGTCGACCCATTGTTGGAACAGCTAAGGAGCAACAAACGAAGGTGGTGTGAACATTTAGGAAGAATGTCAGGTGACAGGATTCCAGTGATAGCAATGGAATATAGACCGGTGGGGAGGGAGATGTAGAACTGATAAGAGCGAAGTGGTTATCGGAACAGGTTCAGGAAAAAGCCCAATCCTTGATTCTGATGATGATGTTGAATTTATTAAAATTTTATTATGATTTCTTCCACACACACACACACACACACACACACACACACACACACACACACACACACACACACACACACACACACACACACACACACACACACACACACACACACACACACACACATTAAAATTCACACTTCACAAAACATTATATAATTAGTGCAATCCGCTGTTAAAAAGGTATTCTATGTTAACAAAACTGTCCATTGTTACCAACACTATACCTCTAGCATTCCTACGTACCCCTGTAATTGAGAAGATTTTCAAGTCTTCTGTTACGTACTTTTCAACCACGTAAGTATACATAGATATTTACAAATATTTGTTCCAAAATATATGAGGGCCTCATAATCGACGGCGTCGTATTTTTGCGTAAGTAATATTATATTTCAATGGTTTGGTTGTTATCTTATAAAGAAGAGGAACGACCAAATCTTCGATTAAGACAAACCAAACGTATAATGCAACAGATCGGAATAAGAAGCACTATTGTTTTAACATTTCTGTAGCTACGGGACTGGTACAAATTCCGTAGAAAATTACTTGATAATAAGTCTCCGTTTTAATCAAACCCAATTAAGTTAGGTTCATTCAGCTCCAATCAGTAAGACATGACAGCAACTCGGTTACGGACAATTCGGACGCTAGGCACGTCTGTGTTTAATAGCCCTGCGTATCCCGTTGCTCTGATTGAATGAAGTAATCGATTCCTGCAGCTATCCACCCGTCGACGGAATTATACCCCCATCACACTTCATAATGATAATAATGAGCTTGAGAAAAATGTATACGATTTGCCTCTACCCAATATTTACTATATGTCTGCGTCAGTGGCTCCCAAACTTTTCAGTCCGCAGACCCCCCCCCCCAAAAAAAAATAGTTTAAAATTTCTCAGTACCCCGTCTGAGTTCTGAAATAAAACATATTTTAATGTAAATTAAAATTACACGATATTCAAAAGTGTATTCCATTGTTTTAACGTCACTTTCCGTGCGTTCATCATTAACAATACAACATCCATTGTTCTAATATTACTATAAACTAAGACCGTCCACACACTGGAGGAACATTTTGATTTGCGGCATAACCGTTTTGACGCATCGTGTTGCAAAGGGTCGCTTCAAACATCGTGTTGGAGAGAGGCTGGAGAAATTGGCTCACAACAAAACGATTTCCTGTTAGCTGTTTTTGAGCTGTAAAAGTGTGTGTTCGTGGGTTCGTGACAGGCATTACTTTGCATCTATTTCAGTTTCAGCTACACTTACACTTGTCTTCATTTTATGCTCAATAACAATGAATAATACATGCACAACAATATGCGAGAGTCAAACAAAAGGACGATGCACACACTTTCCACGTAGGACTAATAAATGTAATATGAACTCCCCGCCATGTACAGTTAGATTCCAGAACATGCGCAGTTCAAAATGTCACAAAATAAATTGATGGAGCTTCGTTTTTTGGTCGCGAGGGGCCTCGCGACGCCTCTACACAATGTCACAGCCAGTGTGTGTGCCGCTTTATAGATCCTAATGCCAGTTGACTCATCTGCGACGCTTTGCAACACGTTGCGTCAAAACGGTGTGTTGCGAAACAAAATGTCGCTCCAGTGTGTGGCCGGACTAATGGAATCAGTACTTTTGAATAGCGTTGTAACGTGCTCCGACAAACATTACATAATGGTGAAGAATTAATGGTTACTTTAAATCTACAATTACTTTTAATTATAACTTACTAGCGAGTACCCGGCATGCGCTGCAATGCCACTCAAAGAAAGAAAGTGTTTGTATATATATAATATATAAAGACTTCGTTCGCGTGGTCTTCAATTTAATGCGATAATATATTTAGAACAGAATCTATTCCATTGGGTTGCCATAGTAACCAGATCTAATAAGTTAGTTTTTTAAGACTCCAAAGGACCCCCCAGAGGATCGTATCGAAAAAAAAACACCTGTCCTATGTTGGTTCTCCCGTTGCGTAAAATATTTGTGCCAAGTTTGGTTGAAATCGGTCCAGTGGTTTAGGAGGAGATGTGGAAGACCCCAAAGGACCCCATCGAAAAAAACACCTATCCTATGTTGGTTCTCCCGTCGCGTAAAATATTTGTGCCAAGTTTGGTTGAAATCGGTCCAGTGGTTTAGGAGGAGATGTGGAAGACCCCTAAGGACCCCCCAGAGGATCGTATCGAAAAAAAAACACCTGTCCTATGTTGGTTCTCCCGTTGCGTAAAATATTTGTGCCAAGTTTGGTTGAAATCGGTCCAGTGGTTTAGGAGGAGATGTGGAAGACCCCAAAGGACCCCATCGAAAAAAACACCTATCCTATGTTGGTTCTCCCGTCGCGTAAAATATTTGTGCCAAGTTTGGTTGAAATCGGTCCAGTGGTTTAGGAGAAGATGTGGAAGACCCCAAAGGACCCCCCAAAGGACCCCATCGAAAAAACACCTACCCTATGTTGGTTCTCCCGTTGCATAAAATATTTGTGCCAAGTTTGGTTGAAATCGGTCCAGTGGTTTAAGAGGAGATGTGGAAGACCCCAAGAACTCCCCAAAGGGCCCCATTGAAAAAATTCATAAACCTTCGCGGGCGTGCGCACAACAACTCACCGAAGTTTCATCGCAATCGGATGAATGGTATAGGAACGCATACGGGACAAAGAAAGAAAGAAACATTCATTTTTATAGATATAGATTCAACAATCGTGACAATCATCGTATTTCACTGCTATATTACATTAGGTTACCGCTATTATTTACATCGTTCTGCTTCTATGGGAGCGAAAAGTAAAGGAAATTTTCAAGAAGGAAATGGCAGCAAATTACAAATCTCAAAACTTACTCTAATTACAGCTTTGTATTTACCGTAATTTTTTACTCTAATTTTGTACATGTTTTAACATTTGGCATCGATTTCATTTTGAAGTGTGATATAAATCTTTGTTACATTGACCCTTTGCTTTGGCCATGACAAGTCCCTTTTAATTCATATACTGTGTGAAATATTACCTTACTTTCTTTGTGAATTGAGTTGTTGAGCTGTGTAGAAATTAAGAGCAATTAGAGAACATTGCGTGCTGGAAACACTTTGTAAGACTTTGAAATAAACTTTTTTATATGCAAATAAACAGTCATTTTTGCATCTTTATAGTAGTACATTCTGTGTATACCTCTATACATATTGTTGATAATTGTATAACTCTAGCACTTTTAAAAACGACTGAAAATTAAAGAGAATGTAAACTTTTAGTTGATTTGAAAAATTATATTATTTAATTTGCATATCAAAATCAAATTACTTTTTAGATTCGATTCTTGAAATTATTTTTAATCGATGACGCAATATATTCGTTACAATTTATAAGGTACCGGACATAGTCATCGTGAGTTAAAATTAAGAAACACGACATTTTACCTCTATAGAATCACAGGCGAACAAAAAAAAAATTAATACAAAGATATATCAGTCACTAACAAATAGATATCGTCAAACTCCAAATCTTAGTTAAACAAATGTATTGCTAAATAATAATAATAATAATAATAATAATAATAAAACAGTACAAACCATTCCAGGAAGGCAGGATTTTTTAACTAATATCTATTTGTTTAAATTATATAAATTTGTGATGTAATTCAATTTGTTTCTTCTGCAAGTAGTATAATTCGTATATTCTTTTTAACGTTAAAAAGAATATACGAATTATACTACTTGCAGAGGAAACAAATTGAATAACATCATAAATTTATATAATTACTGCAAGAAACGTCGAGTTACTTATATAGAAAATTATATTTGTTTAACTAAAATTTAGAGTTTTGACGATATCTATTTGTTAGTGCTAGATTCATCTTTGCTTTAATTTTTTCTTCGCCTGAAGACGACCTCTGATTCTACAGAAGTCGAAACGTCTTGTTTGTTAATTTTAACTCACGATGACTATGTCCGAAACCTTATAAATTGTAATGCGTTTTTATATATTCAGCATACACAACCCTAAGAAAAGAAGTAATGGAGACGAGTGAAAGGCTTTTCCCCCTCTCCATCAACTTAGGAGTGAAGATATAAGGGCTCATGTGGGATATACAGAAGAAACGATAGGATCAGACAGTACTCGCTGAAACGGAAATATCACATAGAGAGGATGAACAAAGACTGTCTAATGAAACGGCTAATCAGTTGTAGACCGTAAGGAAGAAGAGATAAAGGTAGGCCCAGAAGAACATGGCAGAAATGAAGACGGAACAAACTGTAAGCATAGACCCTTAAGTATAAAAAAAAGATCGATGCTGATGATGATAATGATGATGATCACGACGACGACGACGACGACGATGATGACTTCGAATGTAACTTGTAACATTTCTTAAGCACAAACAGAATTATCACCGTTGCACACCACTATAGAAAATTTATTCCGATTACCGCTTTCAAGCTTCTCAGCTCATTGTCAGACCGGAAATAACAACAAGAGGACAAAACCAAACAATTCGCACCCCCACCCGCCCATCTGTCCACACACACCCCCGCAAACAAGCTATAATTCAAACGTCCCTTCCCAACCTCCGAGCCCCGTCAACCCCGTCTGTACAATTACATAATTTTTTTTTTCGTTGTTTGAGACCAACCAGTATGGTCGGACTCGGGCTGTTTTGGAGACTATCTCCCTTCAGCCGTGTGGGTAAGGGATTTTAGGGGAGACGTACGCCAGCTGACCGGGCCGTTGAGAAGGTGGAGGCACATAGTTGGGAGAGTATTGTTTGTGAGTTATATTACATATTTTTCTAGCGGGGGTGTGTGTGGACAGTGGGGCGGGTGGGGTGTGAAGGGTTTGGTTTTATCCTCTTGTTGTTATTTTCGATCTGACGATGAGCTGAGACGCTTGACAGCGCTAATCGGAATAATTTTCCTATAGTGGTGTGCAACAGTGATAATTCTGTTTGTGATTATAACCACTAACACAACTTTCTTAATTGAATTTCTTAAGCAATCACGTAAAATATGACTCCATGTTTCCTACACCAAATTTTAAATACGAATTGTATTCTTCAAAGTAAATATTTATGTATACCATTTAAGCCTACTTAAATAATATATATTTAAATATTGAGTATATATTTTATGTGGAAGTACATTTTCTTTTGTTTAGTATTGTACATAATGCTGGATACCTTACAACTACTGCCTCCACTAGTTCAAGACGTCTTGTAATGCGTATAACGTCGGGAAAAGTAAATTTTTAACTCAACAATCCTTTACAATGTTTCTGTGTTTTCTTAAACTTTTAAACCATAGTACACTAACGGCACTCTTATTGATTTATTGATTTCTCGATTTATCGATTTATCTTCTGTTGAAAAAATGGGTGAGTTTTAATGTTTGAACTGTTTTATTTGCTCTGTTGATTATATGCATTATTTTCCTCAGCATATTCTCTACTAAGTAAAGGTGCTTCCCAAATATTTATACTTTCTAGGGGTTTTATTACTTTATCGTTTTTACATTTAAAGACAGGGAAATTCTGTTTGTATTTTATAACAGTAGTTTGTGTTTGTGAGGCCTTTGCCACAGTACTGTGGTGTACTGACGGACTCCTTGTCAGTCCGTTAAGTCCTTTTGGCACTGAAGATAGCCAGATGTGAGGAGGTTATCTCCTCAAATCGCTTCAGGATTGTTTTGAAATTTGCAAATTGTTTGTTTCAGTTTTATGGAGCCGAACAAAGGCTGTAAAGTATAATAATTTCTATTATTTGCTAAATTCCTAACATTTGTATTTTTCCTTTTATTATTTAGCACAGTTATTATAAACTACAAATATTTAAACTCCTGTGTTCATTAAAAACAAATTGATTTACATGTAATGTTGTAGAAGATAGTTACACCTAGGATTAAGAATAACTAATAAATAAAATGTTTTATATAATTTATAGTCTTGCCTATGTTTACAAATATATAACACCCTTGAAATTTAGATAAACGTTAATTTACATAGAATTCAATTTATAATTTAGTATTTCACTATCACTATACACAAAGAAGTAACAGACGGGTTGTGAAGCTAAAACTAGCAACGCTCAAGTGAATAATTTCTTAGTTAAGGACAACAACGTTACGTCACCTTAATTTAACATTCTCCTTTGACTCTGTGTGTGTGTCTACGAAGCAGAACAGAAATATGTAATTGTAAATCAACTGCTGTCTGTGAACTTTGATTTCTCATGCGTTAATTGTCCTCGTAAAGATACTGTCAAACAACGGGTATGAATAAACAGTAACTATAATATTTATTTCTATTTGGCAAGATTTTTTGCTTTTCAAATGTGTGTACTTTATAAATGTGGGGAAAAGTTATTTTTATGACGATATCACGACTCAGAGACCTTGTAACCGCCTTCTTCTTCTCCTCCTTCCATCGTGCAGTAGGTCTAAGTGTAGATTTTGGATCTATTAAAATTCGAATTTTAATTATTTTATTATTTGAATATTAATTTTTTATTAATATATAACAATTAAATGATTAAAATTAATTACTAATTAATAGCTATTATTATTTAATGATTTAATTTTCATTGTTATTTTTATAGATGTATTAAAATGTTTCACTATTTGACAGTAGTTCAAACACAGTAAATTAACCTTCGTTAATTCAATCTTCTTCTTCTTCTTCTTCTTCTTCTTCTTCTTCTTCTTCTTCTTCTTCTTCTTCTTCTTCTTCTTCTTCTTCTTCTTCTTCTTCTTCTTCTTCTTTTTATTTTGTCTTCCTTTTCTCATTCTTCTTCTCCTCCTCCTCCTCCTCATTTTCTTCTTCTTCTTCTTCTTCTTCTTCTTCTTCTTCTTCTTCTTCTCTGGAGTACATTAGAGATCTATTAAGGTTTCAGAAGCCGTATGTGTGTGTGTGTGTGTGTGTGTGTGTGTGTGTTTGTATATATATATACTGTATATTGCAACGGTACTAAGGATATGAAGTTCATTTAAGTGGAATACTAATGCTATATAACATTTTCTGATGGCCATATACATGTTTTAAATTGACTTTGTTCTTTTTTTGTAAAGTAGTCACAAGTTTTGAACCAAACTATGTTTAAAAAAGTATGTTATGTCAAAATGTTCACAATTTTATTCTCTTTTATGTCATGTAAAATATTTGTGTGTAAGTGCGCGGGTGCGCGGGTGATTTACATTTTATTTAATGACTTCCAGAAGAATTAACATTTCGTTCTGAAACTTCGACACACTAGCCTATTCTCATAGTTACACGCTACATTTTCCATATAATCAATTCTCCACAACTATAATTTTTATATGGTTTTTTAAGGAAATCAGTCTTCTTTTATTCTCGTTATCTCCTAGAAAGTAATAAAATCTGTGGATTAAATCTAGACAGACCTTTGCAGGATCGGACAGAGTTTAAGCCTGATTTCAGTCTATCTGTGTTCTCTCATGTGACGTTGCTAGCGTTTCAACCAATCAGAAGGTCTAAAAATTATTTGAGATGGTCCTCGGTTTTATCTGGAAAATAGTGATCCCTGCAGGCTTAAAGTAAGTCCATTCAGATGACTAAAAATATCAGCAAGGTGTGATAGCTTTAAAATCCAGTTAAAATAATGAATCCTGTCTTTAAGTTTAAAGTTTGAATCAAATAAAAAGAGTTTACTTCACCCCTTACTCAAAAACAAAAAAATTAAATCTAATAATAATTGTTTAAAGATTCTAACATTTTAGATTTTAGAACACAAACATTCGGAGAAAATTACGGTACATTCTATTTTTTTTTTCTTAAAAGTTTCTGCGGACCCCCTAAACATTGTCTCGGCCCCCCAACATTGACCCCACTTTTGGAACCACTGATCTAGAGGGTTCCTTAATTGTCTTTCTTCTTAACGTAGCAATATCTTTCTCCGTATCAATTTGTACAGTTATTATGGATCCAAGATCGATATATCCTTGTGTTTCATAAAAAAATGTGTTCATTTGTACGTTACCCTTACATCAGTTGATTGAAGACATTTGTGAATACACAGTTTCAATACAAATAGAATTTTGAACTTTCAGTTGAATATTAACACTACTTAAAACGTTGAGAATAATGAGAAACGTGTAACCGTAGACGGTAGAAGATAGAAAACTTCGCAAAATCGCTGCTTTGAATAAAAAAAGAATACAGCACTTATTCCTGTGGAACCTTAGTATTACTTCTTTGTATAGTGTGTACGTATTGCAAGTGTTTCTGCGATGTCTGCAGACAAGGTATTTTAATATCCGTCAGAGAGTAGTGTTATTTTTTTTTTGTTTCTTAGTCTCATCGAGTTTGTAGGCTTCTGTTACAAAAGCTCTCTAGTAATGTAACAGATGTTTGTAAAATATTTTTCTAAAAGGAAGAATTCAATCTTAAGGTATTTAAATTTTTCCTTCATCTGTAAGGGATTTTTAATATGTAAAATCTTATTTTGTTAGTTTTACTTTACAGAAAATTTACTAGTTTTATTATACTGATCGAATGGTTGCTCTGGATTTGGCAGAATATTTTATTAATACTTGAACTGAATAGATACACACTTGGTGTAGTTCTACAGAAAATTTATATTTTTTTGATAATTACTTTGTCAAATTTTGTTGCTTCCCTGCTGTATAAGTTACACTTTTTTCTCGAACGAGGCCTTTCGGTTTCGCAACCATTATCAAGTTCTTCCTACAACAACAAGTTCAACCAAGAACTTGATAATGGTTGCGAAACCGAAAGGCCTCGTTCGAGGAAAAAGTGTATATAGCAAGGAAGCAACAAAATTTGACAAAGTTGTTATGAAGACTGCTAACATAGAGAAAATAACTGATTTTTGATAATTGGTTCACTAGTTACGGTAGCTTTAGAGGTTAGATTTGAACTGACATATTTCAAAGAAAAGTATGTTAGTCGTGGGAGGGTTGGAGGTAGTGTACTACAATGGTGCATTGGAAAGTCCCAGGTAAGAGGTATAATAAAAGTGCTTGTTCTGGCTCAAATACTGCTACTGGCTAATTATAATTGTGAATCGTATACAGTACATTGACTATGACTACAATACCCATTTGAAAATAACACTTTTCTTTCACATATTATTGTTCAAGGTTTCTTTACGTCGTAAAAACAATATTAAGCAGTTTATATTGTAGCAGTAATATTAATAAGATTCTTCAAGAAATACTGTTATTTCTTTTTATTTTTCTATAAACCAGTCCATTTATGAAGTTTTCTATCTTCTATCGTCTACGATTACACGTTTCTCATTATTCTGAACGTTTATGTAGTGTCTACCGTCAGCTGAAAGTCAAAATTCTATTTGTATTGAAACTGTGTATTCACAAATAAATGTCTTCAATAAATTGATGTAAGGGTATTGTATATACATGAATTTGTTTTTAATGAAACACCAGGACTTAAATATCGTGGATTGCATAATAAATGTACAAAATGATACGGAGAAAGATATTGTTGCGTTAGGCAATTAAGGAACGCTCTAGATCAGTCATAACTAGCGTTTATAACTGAGAAGCAGGTCGAGGGGCGCACCCTCCCCCCTTCAATGAAAATAGAAAGATGCACAATTTAATAGCCAGAGATTACAAACATTAACTGTCGCTTTATAATACCCTTGCGCTTATATTTAGTACGTGTAACACCGAATCAGAAAAAAATTACAGACATTGCACAAATGCAATGCACAGAGAAGGGCATTGAAAATGCTTCAATAAATCTAAAAAATATATATATTTATGTTCATTCACCAATCAATGAATTCATTCTTCTTTTACCAACGTATAGATTATAAGTTAAATGTAGTCGCATTCATAAGCGAAGTTTTATATGTGTACTACGTTATTGACAACAAAGAAGTAGTTTCTATGGAAACTCACCGGTTCCCATTTTCGATCACACACCAGCGATCGGCAGCAAATGTGCGACACGTCCTTATAAATATTTTCAAAGTTAAAACTTTGCAGTATTTTTCATATAAAATTTGCGAAAAATTGTTTACATTAGGAGTAGATATCCAACAACCAGTCATCATCCACACGCACGTTAACACTAACAAGACTTTAAAAGAAACAAAATTATTAAATAGGAACGCTTTTAATAAAAATAAATTAAAGAATTTACCACAGTAACGCTGTTTATTTTCATAAAGCACACTGAAATGTAACAATTTTAGATATTTCTAGCTTTGTGAAACACGCTAAGAAAAACTGTTGCAGATAGTGGCAATTGTTTTGGGTATTTCACTCTATTGGCTGGGTGAAATAGACGTGTACTCTTACCAGTGTTTTTCCGCCGTCGCGTCGTTCCTTATCTATATTAGAGTTTTGTTATTTCCATAACACCCTACAGCAGTGTCTCGCCTTTCTAACAATAAACGGATAAGCGGGACTCATCGCTGGGGGCACAGATAGCGATATACAAAGCTTATTTGAAACACAATTTTCGAGACAGTAATGGCGGGTGACTCGCAAAAACTGTGTAATAGTTGTCTATCGTTAAAAATCAACAATAAAGAAATTACTGTAAAAGTAAAAGTATATTTTTTAATTTCACCCCAGACTGTAAAACAATTAACTTATAACGGGGCCTTTACTTACGGCAACGTTCATTTTATAGTTGTAATTAGACCGCGGTTGTAAACTGATGAACTTCTGGAATTTGCAGTTATTGAAACACGATGATATTATTACGATAGTCGTATGGATCGTTGTGTTCAAACATCATCATCATCATCATCATCATCATTTTATGGATAGGATTTCTTCTCCTCCGGCCTCATGACTCCCGCCATCTTGTGACTGACCTGCCTACAGGTCTTCTTCCAACCGGCTCATACTCGTAAGCCAACTTCGGGAAGCGGGTATTGTCCATTCTTTCTAGACGCTGTTTCTAGCACTTTCGATAATTCTGAATAAGTTCATTTAGGGAAACTGTATCAAATTCTCGTCTAATAGGCCTATACTCGTTTGGTATACGATCGAGTCGCGTGTATCCCTTTACCGATCTCAAATACCTCATTTCTGAAGCCTGTAATTGGCACCAGTCCTTCTTACTTATAGTCCAGGTCTCGCATCCATACAGTCAGTGCCGGATTTACCACTAGGCCGCAGGGTCAGAAGGGGCCGCAAGGTACAGATATTTTTTTAACATTGAAAATGTTTATAAAGACGTGTCGCACATTTGCGACCGATCGCTGGTGCGTGATCGAAAATGGGAACCGGTGAGTTTCCATAGAAACTAATTCTTTGTTGTCAATAACGTAGTACACATATAAAGCTTCGCTTATGAATGCGACTACATTTAACTTATAATCTGTACATTGGTAAATGAAGAATGAATTCATTGATTGGTGAATCAAGAATGAATTCATTGATTGGTTTTCATTGAAGCATTTTCAATGCCCTTCTCTGTGCATTGCATTTGTGCAATGCCTGTAAATTTTTAACAGAAGTATTTTTATAAAAGTAGGAGGCACATTGATATATTTAAGTCTAATTTTTTGAAATTAATGATCAATTTTCGATCAACAAAAATACAACTGGAGAACAGTTCTTATTTAAATATCGCGCGCTTATGTTTAAGGCGTTGGCATACTTGAAAACTAATCTACGAACGTTGGACGTTGACCGTCGTAATTCGAATTTTAAACGTCCGTTATATTGCCCCCGAATTTACACGACCGTGGTGTCACCATTGTTTGTTATCATTGTTTATCTGCATTGTGACTGAACGGTTTGCTATTTGAGGTTATGTTTTTATTTTGTTTTGAATGTAAAGAAGGTTTTTAGCTTTGTGTAGTGGGCAGCGTGTTGTTTCGTTGATATTTAATAGTGTGAAAACTTTGTGAACATAGAATTGAATCCCTACACTAAACGTATTCATCATGAACATGAACATAAACGTTCAGACCGCTATTAGAGCCTAGAAACGTAAGCTAAAAAAAAATTAAAGAGGAAGTTCAACGTGTTATACTGTTATACATACACAATAAAAAATTTACAGGCATTGCACAAATGCAATGCACAGAGAAGGGCATTGAAAATGTTTCAATAAATCTAAAAAATATATATATTTATGTTCATTCACCAATCAATGAATTCATTCTTCATTTACCAATGTATAGATTATAAGTTTAATGTATTCGCATTCATAAGCGAAGTTTTATATGTGTACTACGTTATTGACAAAAAAGAATTAGTTTCTATGGAAACTCACCGGTTTCCATTTTCGATCACACACCACCGATCGGCCGCAAATGTGCGACACGTCCTTATAAAGATTTTCAATGTTAAAAGAAATTTTTTATGTTAAATTTAAGAATAAGGTTAGTTGAGTTACTCTACTAAAAAATACATTAATTTGCTCAATTCGTTTGCAAGGTTCTTAAAATTTTGAAAAAGTTTGCTAAATGAAAGCACGATTTTTTATAGTAGCCTACTGGTTTTTAATTTGGTAGTATTAATCTGACATCAAATTACTTCTGCAGTATATACATATATTACTTCAAAGTCAGTGCCGGGGGGCGGGGGGCGCTCAGAAAACTTGCCCTAGGACCGCACAAATCTGAAACCCGTCACTGCATACAGTAGTGATAGTAGGTCTACTGGTATTTTCTTTTAAAATTTGATACACGTCTCTTGTCTAACTTTCCTTTTCAATGTTCTTCTCAGTATTTCACATATAGTTTGGAACCTGTGTAGTTTATCGTGTTGAAACAGTGGAACATAAAGTAATTGAAAGCGGAGCATAAAGGCGTAAAATCCTCACTGTCCTCGGTACCGGTGCCCTGCAACGCCGCCACACGGAAAGTATGTCTACTACTACCGGTACGCCCGTTTCCAGGCGGCCAATCGCCCCCCCCCCCAAATAACCCACCGATCAGCAACTATAAGTGCCACGTGAATCCTGCACCCGCCCCCGACCGGTAGCAACCCATTGTCTGCCGGCCCTGCTGCGGACGCTGGTCGAAGGTTGGGACGCGGTGCAATCTCAATCTGAGATTTGCGCAGCCCTTGACATCTTTCAAATGCCGTCGGGTTAGCAGGTGATAATGACACTGCCAATCGTTTTTTTATCCTGACTGAAAATCACACATGAGCAAACTTGTTTCTTTCTATCATACCGCGCGAACATAGTCAATGCGTATTTATTTTCCTTGCTTACGTTTATCTGAAATAGAGGATTCAGTTTCGGAGTGGATCAGTTATCGATACGGCGATTGATGCTAGTCTTCAGTGTGAATCGTTTATTATTGAGAGGGCGCACTCTCTCCCTCTTTTTCAGTAATACAGATTTGTTGTTGAATTTATTCATTTCACCTTACTGCATGTACTGAAGACAGTGCTCCTATGTCATGTGTTTCTAATAATTCTCGCTTATACTTGTCTTTCTTCATTACTGCTACATATATATTTTTTTGTATCGGCCATCTGGACCGCATGCCAATTTCAATTCTTTATTCTTTGTTATTTCTTTTTTCTTCAATTTTATTTCATGTTTTCACCGTGTCTCTTCTTCCTGTCTTCAGTCTACTTTGAACCTGCGTTTTTCTCTCCCCTACCCTGTACTCCTTCTATTATTAACATTTTTGTCCGAAAAACTTCCCTTTCAGTTGCTTCTTCTGCGTGTACATTATTTTTTTCTAAATCCTTTTGTACTTCTTTAATCCAACTTGATGTTGACTTTTTCCCCACTGATATTTGAAGATCTGCTTTATTAACTTATGTCGTCCATTCTATATAAATATCCAAAAAATAATAAGCTTCTTTTTCTCATTGTTTCTGTTATATTTTCTATACTGTGATATATTTCATCAATACTTCTTAATTTCCAACCTTCTGAAGTTTTTCGTGGGCCTAATATTTTCCTAGTTATTCGTCTTTCCAATATTTCTAGTTTGTCTAAATTATAATTCAATGCTAGACATTCACTTGCATATAGGCATTCTGGCTTCACTACTCTACTGTAATGCCTTATTTTCTCATTTTTAGATGTGCACTTTTTATTGTAAATATCTTTAGTTATAGCATATGCCCTTTCCATCTTATGAATCCTTTCTTCTATAGCAGATTTCTCTAAACAATTCTCTTGAATTATTTCTCCTAGATAGTTAAATTTTCCAGCCCTCTCTATCCGACCAATATCTATTAGCAGGAATTTTGGCGCATTTTTAATGTTCGTGAGAAATTTGTTTTTTCTGCAGAAATTCTTAAGCTTGTTCTAGTGGCTACGTCCTCTAAAAAATTAACTTGTGTTAGTGCAGATGTCAGATGTTCAGAAAGTATAGCAAAGTCATCTGCGAATGCCAAACAATTTATTTCAATATGTTTGTTCCTTCTTGCCAACATGATTGGTGATATTTTGCATTCCTTTAATTTTTTTATTCCAATTAATTTAATTTTTTATTTTTTATTTCTTGTTTAAGTCTTTCTTCATGTAGTAATGCTATATTTTATTAATTGTATTTAATGTTTGTTGTGATTCGCTCATTTTTTTGTTAACATGTAACTTTACGAACAATCGAACAGAAGTTCCAACAACAACGAAGAAATTGAAAGTATAACAATGTTAACAAGATAGAAATAGCTGATAAAGATAGAAATAAAGTTTCTGCGAAAAGTTAAATTTGCACTTGATTAGAAAAATTATGGAGTGAGGATATAAGATAAGAGGTTTTGTGTATAATAAAACCTCTGAACGACAAATTGGAATAGTATAGACAGCGGTGGAAAAAGGATGGACGATGAACGACTAACTAACAGAAGTGTCAAATCGGAGCAGACAGCCGACTAATCATTAAAGTGCAAACGAAAAATATAAAATAAGATCTGGGTATTCGTATCGTGTTTATGGCGTGTGTTACTAAATTGGATTCACAAAGGTTTGGGTTTAGTATGCATTTAAATGTTAAAATAAATGATTTATTAACTTTTTACAATGATCTATGTACAACGTTTTGCAATCTATGTATTCAGTATTGTAAAATTCCATGTTATCATATCGTAGTATTACACAAGTTATTTATTTTTAGTATATAACTTTTCTCTGTTTCGTACACTATTTTAACACCTGTATTCCAAATAACAACAGTTAAAACACCATGCGCTTATTATATCACCTATAGGCCTGTAACACGGTATCCTGGTTTATATATATCTGGTTCTGTCATTTGTGTACCCGGGCGAGCACGTTCGCCCGCGTGTGTGTAATTCTCCTTAACTTGAAGACTCAAGATCAGTTCAATAACTTTCTG